>AP025065.1:18495506-18598343 GCA_036186865.1 Eustoma russellianum
TTAAACCAATAAGGGAATATGTTAAATAAACCAAAAAAAATAATAATTGAATTAGGCATGGTTGGGGGGGGGGGCATTAAAGACCCCCAACCGCCGGATACTAAGGGAAGGGGGAGGCCAATTAAAGAGCCAACTACTTAACCTATCTACTAAGTAACCTAACCATATTTAACTAACCAAGATTAACAAAAAGTAATTATGGTTAGCATAAATAATCAAGGTTAGAAATAAAGTAACATTGGTCAGCCAAAAAGTAACCAAGGTTGGAGAATTAATTTGGAAACCCCCCATCCCAACGGCTACAACCAAGTAAGCCAAGAAGAGTTCCCTCCAAAGGAGAAACCCTAGTTCCATCCTCTTACACCAAACAAGAAGCCCTCCTCTCTTCCCTTCCCATAAGCCATTCGGCCTAAGCACATACCTAAGGGATTAAGGTTTATACTCAAGAGAATATAGGCTCAAGGATTTCAAGCCCTCAAGGACTCTTGTTTAGATAAGCTTGGATACTACTCAAGCTCCTCTTTGGTAAGCCATTTAACTCCTTTTCTAAGAGAATATCTAGTTAAAGAATATAGACTAACCATGCTCCTTTCTTTTCCTTCCACCATCGTGGGAATGCTTGCATAGGAAAGAGAAGGATTTCAACTTTTCTACACCTCTCCAAGAAGAGTAAGCAAGGAAGGCAAGTAACCTATACTCCTTAAGGCTTGAATGTGAAAGTGTGTGCATGAATGGCTAGATGTGCTTAAGATCTAATCTTGGTAGTTTTTAGGCCAAGTTGAAGGCCAAATCTTTCGGCCTCGTCATTTAAAGTGGGGGAAGTGAGATCTTGTTTCAAAAGTGAAATCTTTTGGAGTTATATATCTCATTATGTGTAAACTAAGATAAACATGATAAAGATTCTTCTTTTTCCCAAGGAGAGCACACGATGGGAGGGGTGAAGGGGAAAGAGAGTGATTTTCGTATGTACATGCTAACTTGGTAAGAAATGGAGATAAGTCTATAGTCTTGTGGTGTGTTGCGCATAACATGCTCTTGAATTCCTTATTTTCTTGCATGCACCGAGAATGGGACTGTGATGGAGGGGTGCGTATACACTACAATGGTATACTAGGTGTTTGTGCCAAGAATGAAAGATAAGGACACTTAGGAACAACATATGACCACTAGAAAAACTTCTGGAATTGGACAGAAACTTGGGTTGTTTTGAGAGATCACATAGGGGGTCTTAAGAACTTTAAAACCTGATGACTTTCGGTATGCTACTAGTCTTATATGTATATGAGATGTGAGAGGTGGAATTTCGATAAAAGGAGTTATGAATTATTATTAATAAATCTTTTGGTAAAACTGCTCGAGAAGAAAATTACTGGAACTGGGTAGAACAGTGTGACGTCTTGCATGACCTGAAAATAAATCTTAGGAGTATTCAAGTTGGCTACTTTTTGGTGTTATGTTAGCCTCATATGTATATGAAATGTGTGAGTTGAAATTTCATTAAAAGGAGCTACGGTTTATTTTTAATAAATTTTCTAGTGAGAATGGTCCTGCTGATAATGTTGTACTGGACAGAATTTAAGTAACGTGATTAGTAGCTTGGAAATGGACCTTAGAGACGTGAAAATTAGCTAATTTTCGGTATGAAGCTAAACTATGAATGAAGTAAGGGTGAGAGTTGGAATCTTGTCAAAATGAGTTATGGATTATTTTTAATGAATTTTCTAGTAAAATGGGTCAGGCTGAAATGCGCTGAACTAACAGAAATGGTGTGTCATATTGCATGGTCCGAAATTGAACCTTAGAAAAGTGCATTTAGGCCCAATTTTGGTAAGACACTAATCCAATGAGATTATTAAGCTGGAAAGTTGGAATTTCTGAAAAATGATTAAAGGATTGGTCATAATAAATTTTATAGTAAAACTGGTCATTCCATAATTCAGTTTTGTATCCACTCTAAGAAAAGAACAACGATTCCCTTATCAACCTCGTCATGCCTTAAACCTTACAGGGTAATTACTTATGACATTTACAAACGAGTACATGCGAACCAATTGGCCTAGAATGTGTATCATAATGGAGAATAACTAAAGAGAAGTTGACGTTATTAAGCTGGAAATTCTCTAGCATGACGACGAGACGTATTTATTCGTGCATGATACACATTGAACCACGGTTTGCATATTACATGACATGCATTTGTATCATTTTCACGTACATGATTCATGACATGAGTTTTATAAGGAAGAAAGATGAAAAGCATTTTCAAAAGATGATTTTCAAAAGAAATGATTCCCCACCGGTACCATGTGTGAGTATGAGATTGGCCAATATGAACCCACCAGATCAGGGTTAAGTGATCTGATACGAGGCCGTGCGGGTCCGGAATAATAGACCCGACAAAGTTGAGATGACGTACCGCCTCAGATCCAGGACATAGATCTGAATACGAGAATATGAGGTCGTGCGGGTCCGGATATAATAGACCCGTCCAGACGAGATGACGTACCGCCTCAGATCCAGGACATAGATCTGAACACTCTATTGTTTTATGACGATGATGATGTTTTGAAGAGAAGCATGAAAAGATCATATTTCCATTTTCATCTCACGGCATCACATGTACATACGCATGCATGTTATATTCATATAGTGACTCATGAGATTAAGTAGGGACGACCACGCAAACCCTAAACATGACATCTCTAAGTGATCACCTTTGTCATGGCATTCGTTAAATACGAGTCGTAGTATTTTAATGTTATGTTCTACTATGTGTAATGATTTTTCTTAAGTGGCGACACGTTACACATACATGCGCATGCTTGCTACATTTACGAAAGAATACGTTGGGTCCAATGTTATGACGAGCATATAGATCTTATGACCCTTGATTATGCTATTCATTGTATAAGTTACAGCTCTGTTATGATAGATTCAGTTCTAAATGACAACTTTTCTCTGAGAAATGAACTTGCTATGTTAAGTGGTGACCTGTATAGGACAAAGATCTGATGACTGGCAGGTATGCTTTAAACCAGAAAATTTTGAGGGTTCGATTCTTGTTCGCACTTTCCATTTAATCCCTGATTAGTATAGTATACTTGCTGGTGACGTTGTCACTCACCCTTATATTTTTCCAGAAGTTGCAGACGACAAAGTGGAATGGGTCGATGACGAACCTAGGGTTCCGTATCCGTGAGTGCATTGGAGATGGACTAACCTAAGAGGAATGACCGACCAGTTATAACATTATGTATTTGGAGGGAGAAATATTTGCTTTTGTGACTCTGGATACTTTTATTTTGGGATGTAAACTATGGATGGTTGTCTGGATGTTTATTTTATTTTGAAGTTTTAAATTCTGTCACAGTTTCGCTTAATTACCTATGTGTAAGCACGTTAATCCGTGCCTTATACCATGGAGCATGCCACATATGGGACGACGCCTAGTACTTCCTTAGTGAAGTACGGCGGATGCACCGTATCCGAACGAGGCCCGGGTGCGGGGCGCCACATATAACATGTGCAAAAAGTTAGAATTTAATTAGAGAAAAATCGGGTAACCGATAAATATCGAAAATTCGGTTTTCTACGTACACAACACATGGAATATTTTTGGTACATCATATGACACGTATTTAGACACTTTTTACATATGTCATACATCTTAAAGTGTTTTAGAGAATTAAATTAAGGGCTGATTGGAATATAACATGTGTGTATTATTAAATGTGCACTATTTTACAAAGTTATCAAAAATAAATTTTAGCACATGCATATACATCATCCACGCCACCTACAGCTGAGATGGAGCCTATGTGGAGCCTTGTTAGCATATTGATTGGTCAAGAATCAATCATGCAATGTTGGTGAATTAAAGAAAGAAGCTACAAATGGTAAGGTTTCAAAATTTGTCTCATTTGAAACACATGCTGAAAATTTCAGCATGTTGAAATAAGGCTGGCCGAAATTCTCACATTAAAAGGCATATATTTTGTGTCTTGAATTATGAGATTAATTGGAAGAAGAAATGGAAGTAATTTGAATAATTTTCAATGCCATAAAGTGTGATATTTTATATATCACACATGCTGAAATTTTTCAGCATGTGTGTGACATGTCTTGGCCGAATGTGTGGGCATAAAAGTGTCCAAATTCATTTCCAATGTGATAAGGATATTTGCCATAAATTAGTGATTCATTTTAATTAGAAAAATCAAAGAAAAAATTGAATTATTTTGAACTTTAACTCCATATATCACATGCTGAAAATTCAGCATGGTAAACACTCTTAATAGCCGATTTTTATCCTTGTGTGGGAGGAATTTTGTCTTGCTAAATTGATGTGAAAATCTTATGGATTATGGAAATTATTTTATGTTGATTTTGGCACATGTTGTGAGTGTTATATTCAGATTTTCCAAGTCATCAAATGATGACAACATCCAACCAATCATGAAGTGCCAAGTAAGCAAAGCTTAAATGATCATCCAATAAGAAGATGCCAAGTAAGCAAGACCATGTCACAATGATTTCTTACATTCTCCCAAGGACTTAGAAGATAATTTTCAAGAGGGGGATAGCACAAGGGGGACAACTACATGGCAATAAAAGGAAAGAAGATGAGCAAAAACAAGTCAAGCACAAGAAGTGCAATTCAAAGTGATCAAAAAGCCTAGCTCTTCTTCTTCTACATTCTCTTTCTTTCTCTCTTCTTGTAAGCCTACTATATTCATATTTTTCAATCTTGAATAGGCTTGATATAGACCACCACATATTCCATATCTTTGTAAAAGATTGATCAAGGTGTGATCAATCTTCATTCTTACGAGGTGGTGGTGTTCGTGTGAATTGTACTCGTCATACAAGGTTTGTAAAGGGTTGGAGTTAGGTGTAACTCTATCAACCCTATGGTAAGGTGTACTGCGTGTGTGTGATTAGTGTGAACCAAGGAAGGTGTTCCTTGAAGACTGGAGTAGGTTGTTTATAACCGAACCAGTATAAAATTCTTGGTGCCATTTACTTTCTGCATTTACTTTTCAGTTACTGCACTGATTATCCTTCTTGTTCGCATTCGTAAAAATAGTTAACGAATTTCAAAAATCACGAAAATTTCCAGAATATATTCACACGTTCTAGGGTTAATTTGGCATAAGTTTCAACCCTTTTGGATAAGTATAAGTCAATCAAACATCAAAAGGTCTGAGACTAGTGCAGTCTGATTTTCAGACTTGCAAAGGTTGAGACTTTGGTTGTAGTTGACCTACTTCCCAAAAGAATTTTGCAAAACTGTTTCAACCCATTTAAATATAGTGTGTAAGAAGTTAGTGGTCAAATTTTCAGAGCATTTGGACGTTCATACAATTAGGAATAAATTTTTCAAAACCATCTACCGTTTCTGGCAGATTCAAGCAATCTGAGTACCAACGGTTTTTGAAGGGGTTAAAGGTTGAATTTTAATTTGAAATTTTTAGGAGACCCTCATAACATCTGAGGCTAAGTTCTCTCAAAATTTCATAATTTTTGGAGACCTCTAACCTAGTTTTAAAAACGTTTTAAAACTGGTCCTGAAAACAGAATCTGTTTTCAGAACTTGAATTGTTCAAGTTTAAAGAAATTTTAAAAACCACACTTTCCGCACCATCTATTCAACCCCTCCCTTCTAGTGGTGCCTTGCATATCCTACATTTTCTTTTTATCATCCGATGACCATTCACTTTTATATTTTTCAACCTCTTGAGTGACTCTACTAACTTGTACAACTTTTATTGGAATGTACGGTCCATCTTCAACTATAGACCATAAATCAATGTCTATAGCCATTAAGAATAGCCTCATTCTTAGTTTCCAATGAACAAAATTATTGCCATCAAAAAGAGGAGGGCGTTGTGTAGACATACCTTCCAACTCACCTTTGTGAGAAACAATAGCCATTGTATATACCTTGGATTTGAGATAAGCAGTATATAATGAATTGTTGTTTCTTGGCCTTGTATTGTTCGTATGGTGTTGAATCTTACTTCTTTTGAGTGGTGTTGGTCTGGCTCTGATACCAAATGTTGGACCGTGCACCTGCAATAAACACCACTAGAGGGGAGGTGAATAGTGGTTAGCGAAAATTACACTATAACCCTTTGTTAAAATCCCCTTTGAAAACAGAATCTGAGACCACCTCAGATTCAGAACCTGTATTTGAAAAATTCACAAATAATTGTACAAAACTCAAAAAATTATGACACTTTCCAGAATTGAACTTCAATGAGTTAGCAAGACTTTGTCCAAAAATAAGACAAAAATAAGATCGTTTGGCCCTTCAAACAAATAAAAAGATTCAGATGGTCAATCTGGACAGAATTGGACAGAATGTTGCTGATTTTGCAAAACGTGTTTCTCTTTGAATACTCAACCAAAAAGGTTGATCTTTATATCAAAACACTCCTTAGGATGTGTAGCTGAAGTTTACAAAAGGCCTTGACCTTAAACAACTCTTGAAAAATACAGAATTTAAGTTTTCTCAAAACTGGTCAGATTGCAGCCAGATTGGAGCAGTTATCTTACAAAGACTGAAAGACTAACTTTCCCTTGCTCAAGTCAAGTGATTCTTATTGAAAATGAAAGCTAACAGTCTGAAGTATAACTCCACCAAAAATTACAAATTTTGAAAATGTTTAGCTTTTTTTCAAATTGTGAGAAGTTGTGTGAAATCTGCAGTAAAAACGGACAGAAAAAAGAAATAAAGAAACAAGAGAAGAACACCGAGGATTTATCCTGGTTCGGTCAATGTGACCTACTCTAGTCCCAAGGAACACCTTTCCTTGGATTTTACTATGAAATGAACACCTTAAAACAAGAGCCAAGCTTGATCCTTGGGTTATACACCAACCCTACTCAAGACTTGGATAATCACCTTCTAAGCAACACTTAGTTGCAACTCCTCTAACACCTATTGATGTAGCCTTATAAAGATGGCTAATCAATCTTACAAATGAAGCTTAAGAGGCTTGTAGCTCACCACAATACAACAAGAACACCTTTGCTACAATGAATAAAACAATAACAACAAGAAGATGAAGATGAAAGCTAGACAACTCAACAAATGCTTGTGAGCTTCAAGTGTGTTTCATCTTCTTCACCATTGCCTCTATTTATAGTGTGAAATGAGCCTTGAAGATAATATTTCCAATGTATCACCACCTTCATCATCAATTCCAAATGTCTTCTCATCATTGGTTGGCCTTGTACACTTGCCAAAATAAAACACAATGATTGGTCCACTTTGGCAACTCCATGTGGCCAAAAATTTCAACTAAAAATGACTTGGAATTATCTTTGAGAATGTGAAGATAAAAGAAAGGGATAATACTCCACTATCCCCTCAACTTCTTGGCACAAGAATAGGCATGTGGGCTTGAAGAATTCAAACAAAATTCAGCTTCAATATTCCATCAAGTAGCCGTTGGTCATCTTGCATATTTTCAAAAATGAACTTTGATTTTCCTTATTAAAAATAAGAGAAGATAATACCACCAAATTATCCTCAACTCCAAGCACAAGAATAGGGCATGTGAAGACTCCATTTTGACCAACAAAGCTGCTGAATTTAGCTTGTAGCCGTTGGCTACAAATTTGAAAATCCTAGCTCCTTTTTGGTTGGTCCACTTGTCTCCAACTCACAAAATGAATACACCATCATATACATCTGAATATACACGTTTTTCAACATATATATGTGTAGCAACTCAGATTTTTTAAGAAGAAATAAATAGATAACAGTTGACAAGATTATGTCAACGTGTAACACCGAAATTCCCCAATATTTCTTCTTATATGTCAAGAACATTTCCACACCTTTGACACCTTTAATGTCTCTGAATAATGATGATAAATATTCTCTTATAACATATATAAGAGGGTCTTCAAGGAAAAATAGAATGTGACATCTCAAATCGTCACATATCCAGCTATAGTCAATAATATCATCATGTGAGAGAAAAAGATATAAGATCACTATATTATCTTAAAAATAATAATAACACAGCTCCGTAATGAATATAATAATATGCTCAAGAGATTCCTTGAGTGAAAATACCAAAAATACCCTCGGAGGTAAAATGACCAAAATACCCCTGGTATATGAAAACTCCAGAAATGACCCAGATGGTCATAAACACTCATGATATCACCTTTTTCATGATAAATATAATAAGAATACACCATTAAAATATTTTCACCATGAGATGTTCCTACAAAACTCAAAATACCAATTTTGCTCTTATTGGTAAGTTGTAGAAACTTCCAAGGCACGTTAGTCACAAGGCAATAATAATCACCAAAAACACATAATAATCACATAATGAACATGTATAATTCATATACAAATGAAAACAAACATTTTAACACATTTTAGAAAATTATTTCTAAAAACCCTAGACATCGATCGATCGAAGTGCCTCAGCTTCAGAGATCGATGTCTCACAGAAAGTTTCAGAGTTTGCCTCTGACCTACATCGATCGATCGAAGTGAGGGTTCAATGTACATCGATCGATCGATGTGTCTCAAGTTTAGAGATCAATGTCTCACAAAAAGGTCTTAAACTTTTCTGCCTTACATAGATCGATCGATGTGAGAGATCTATGTACATAGATCGATCGATGTGCAACAACCTGAGAGATCGATGTCAACTTTTTCAACTTTCTCAACTTTTAATCACATATAACACCATGTGTGACATTTTTAAGTATTCACCACTTAAAATCATGACTTTGCAAATTATCCAAACATATTTCTCAACAATGGGGATTTTATGCCAAGCTGCGCTAGCTAAAGTCTCATTTACACCGTTGGAACAAAGATGTGGTTGGAAATATATATGATCATGTTGCACTTGCTGAAGCTGAGGTTGCTCGTCAGGAAAGGGACTTTGATGCTAACCCGACGGACAGCACACGAACAGAGTATCGTCAGAGTACGACATTGTTGCGTCAAGCCCAATCACATGCCTTTCTGTTCTGGAAGCTGTAGGATCTGCAAGGCACCACTAGAAGGGGGGGTTGAATAGGTGGTGCGGAAAGTGTGGTTTTTAAAATTAGTTTGAACCAAAAACCCAACTTCTGAAAGCAGATTCTGTTTTCAGGACCAGTTTTAAAACGTTTTTAAAACCAGGTTATAATTCTGAAATTTTGAGACAACTTAGCCTCAGATGTTATGAGGGTCCCCTAAAAATTTCAAATTAAAATTCAACCTTTAACCCCTTCAAAAACCGTAGGTGATCAGATTGCGCGAATCTGCTAGAAACGGTAGACGATTTTGAAAAATTTATTCCTATTTGTGCGTAAGTCCAAATGCTCTGAAAATTTAACCACTAACTCCTTATATACTATATTTAAGTGGGTTGAAACAGTTTTGCAAAATTCTTTTTGGAAATAGGTCAATTACAATCAAAGTCTCAACCTTTGCAAGTCTGAGAATCAGACTGCACTAGTCTCAGAACTTTTGATGTTTGATCAACTTATACTTATCCAAAAGGGTTGAAACTTGTGCCAAATTAACCCTAAAACGTGTGGCTATGTTTCTGGACATTTTTGTGATTTTTGAATGCCGTTTACTATTTTTATGAACGCCAACAAAAAGAATAAACTGTGCAGTAACTGAAAGTAAATGCAGAAAGTAAATGGCACCAAGAATTTTATACTGGTTCGGTTATAAACAACCTACTCCAGTCTTCAAGGAACAACTTCCTTGGTTCACACTAATCACACACACAACACACCTTACCACAGGGTTGATAGAGTTACACCTAACTCCAACCCTTTACAAACCTTGTACGGTGAATACAATTTGCACGAACACCACCACCTCACAAGAATGAAGATTGATCACACCTTGATCAATCTTTTACAAAGATATGGAATATGTGGTGGTCTATATCAAGCCTATTCAAGATTGAAAGATATGAATACAATAGGCTTTCAAGAAAAGAGAAAGAAAGAGAATGTAGAAGAAGAAGAGCTAGGCTTTTGATCACTTTGATTTTGCAATGCTTGTGCTTGTCTTTTTTTTGCTCATCTTCTTTCCTTTTAACTTGGTGCAGCCGTCCCCCTATAGGTGCCTCCTCCTCTTGAAAATTATCTTCTAAGTCCTTGGAAGAATGTAAGACATCATTGTGACATGGCCTTGCTTACTTGGAATCTTCTTATTGGATGATCATTTAAGCTTCGCTTACTTGGCACTTCATGATTGGTTGAATGTTGTCATCATTGATGACTTGGAAAAATATGAGAATAACACTTAAACATGTGCCAAAATCATCACAAAATAATTTCCATAAGTCATAAGATTTATCACATAAATTGCAAGACAAAAATTCCTTTCTTGCTAAGATAAAAATCGGCCATTATGTGACATTGGCATGCTGAATTTTCAGCATGTGACACATGGGGATAAAGTTCAAAATATTACCATTTTTCTTTGATTTTTCTTTATAAAATGAATCACCAATTGATGGTAAATATTCCTATCACATGAGAAATGAACTTGGACACAATTTTGCACATAAATTCGGTCACCACAAGTTACACACATGCTGAAAAATTTTCAGCATGTGTGATATATAAAATATCACACTTTATTAATTTAAATAATTTTCAATTTGCTTCTATTTCTTCTCCCAATCAATCACATAATTTGAGATGATGAAATATACCATTTAATGTGCCAAAATCGGCCAGCCTTGTTAGCATGCTGAAATTTTTTCAGCATGTGTTGTAAGAGAGACAAATTTTGAATTCTTACCATTTGTAGCTTCTCTCTTTAATTCACCAACATTGTATGATTGATCCTTGACCAATCAATATGCCAACAAGGCTCCAAATAAGCTCCATCTCAGCTGTAGGGGCGTTTCAATGAGTATGTGGATGTGCTGAAATTTATTTTTGCTAACTTTGTAAAATAGTGCACATTTAATAATACACACATGTTATATTCCAATCAGCCCTTAATTTAATTTTCTAGAACACTTTAAGATGTATAACATATGTAAAAAGTGTCTAGATACGTGTCATATGATGTACCAAAAACGTTCCATGTGTTGTGTGCGTAGAAAACCGAATTTTCGATATTTATCGATTACCCGATTTTTTTTTTCTCTAATTTAAATTCCAACTTTTTCACATGTTATATATATATTATGTTACACATAATATATATAATATATACTTTAAATCTCATCACTTGGCTGGTCTAAAGTGGTACCATTAACATGTGACAAAATTAAACTTGGAAACTTCACATTTTGGCCTTAATGTGGGGTGATTTGTGTGTGCCAACATGGAAAGTATTTTTGGCTGAATATTTCATGTAACCCACGAAATTTTTGATGATTTTTGAAGTATAGGGGCTGGCTATTTATTTATGGCAAGTACGTGACACGTTGGCGAAGTTTCGGTATTCGTCCGATACGACAATTTTCGGTTTAGAACCTTTTAATGTGTCATATTTAAATTTGTCATCACCATATCTTATATCATATGATATAAGACCTGAATATACTCATAAATATGAGTTAAGTATAGTGGTGTGACGTTAACGTACGTACATAAAATGTATAACGTGTCGGTAGTACGTTGGAATACATGTGCATGTGCCTTTTTCAAAAAATCTGAAAATATATGTAATATATATCTATATGGCGTGTATACATTAAGAGGGGAGGAGGAGAAAACTTTCCTTCCTTAGCCTTGTTGCCTTTGTGCCTTTTCCAAATGTAGCTTCCTTTAATGAACTACTTAGTTTAATTAACTAAGTACTTCACTTAATGAACTAGTTTAGTTCATTCATGGTGGCACCTGAAAATAGTGTAAACACAACAACTGTTGCCATATGATGTAAGCTTTAACGCTTCATGGCTCGTTAGCACGGCAACATTATATATGGGCTAAATAAGGCAAGTAATAAGCAATATCATGCACACGTTTGTTTATATCATGCACGTTTTATGTCATGCTCATTTTTGTGCACATTTAAATCATGTATTTGAAAATCACTCAAACCCCTTTTTCTCTACAATCTCTCCCTTTTGATGATTTTCAAAATAACCTATGCACATGATTTAAATGCTATCGCTCCCCCTTCAAACATGCATAAATTTGACATTTGAATTTCAAATTTCAAATCCAGCTCCCCCTTGATTTATGCAATTAGTATCTCTCTCCTCCTTAAATCATGCTATCTCTCCCCCTTTATTTTGAAAAGTAAATCAAAAGATGCCTGTAAGGATGAAGAAGAAAAAATCATGCATTTCATATAACGTGCGTTCGTAAGGGTTATTTATTCAACCCTTTGAAAATGTCCCTTTCGGTACCCACATTTGGGTGACCTTTCTAGGTCTTCCAAAAGGTGAGAAATATGATGAGAACGCAACATAATATACTTTAGATGCACCTGTATCTGGCCTTTGGCCAAGAACTCCTTTATACGCATTATATGTAGGACGTTTTTGATATGTCCTTGTGTTTGTATGAGTAGTGCGTGGATGGAATGAATGCCGTGTATGCATCACTCTTTTCTTTTCACATCTATATGGTACAAAATTGTATTTCGCATGATATGATGAAGAAGTGGGGCGTGATGAGGGAATAGGTAATTTTTGCATCATCTTTGACGCCATTTGAGGCTTTGGGGTGTCTACTTTCTTAGACACAACAAACTTAGTTTGTTTGGTGGATACTTCATTAGTATCAACGTATCCCAACCCCGTTTTGTCACTATCATGCTTTTGTGATAAGATAATACGATGCAGCATGTTAGATCCCGTGTCAAATTGTTTCACTTTTTTCTCTACATCCGCATTCCTTGATTTCAAGTTTGAAATCTCGGATTTCAATTCAGTGTTCTCGGATGTCAATGATGAAATCTCAGACTTTAATGAATTTATAATCATTGACGACTCTTCTTTTGAATCGTTTAATTGAGACACAAGATCTTTGTTAGAAGATTCTAACAATTTCTTGTCTTCAATTAACCGTTCCTTTTGTTTTGCAAGAGTTCTAGCAAACTAATGTAATTCAATATATTCAACATATAAATCATCATAAGATAGTTCAGAATCCGAGTCAGAATCAGAATTTACCTCATTTTCAAATAGTGGAGGCATTTGGCTTGACATGTCTTTTTCCTCGGTTTCGTAACTAGTGGTTGCCATCTCACACAGATCGTTGGATCTTCTTTTGTTGTGAGTGTTCCTGCGCTCTGATACCAATTGTAGGATCTGCAAGGCACCACTAGAAGAGGGGGTTGAATAGGTGGTGCGAAAAGTGTGGTTTTTAAAATTAGTTTGAACCAAAAACCCAACTTCTGAAAACAGATTCTGTTTTCAGGACCAGTTTTAAAACGTTATTAAAATCAGGTTATAGGTCTACAAAAATTCTGAAATTTTGAGACAACTTATCCTCAGATGTTATGAGGGTCCCCTAAAAATTTCAAATTAAAATTCAACCTTTAAACCCTTCAAAAACCGTTGGTGATCAGATTGCGCGAATCTGCCAGAAACGGTAGACGGTTTTGAAAAATTTATTCCTATTTGTGCGTAAGTCCAAATGCTCTGAAACTTTAACCACTAACTCCTTATATACTATATTTAAGTGGGTTGAAACAGTTTTGCAAAATTCTTTTGGGAAGTAGGTCAATTACAATCAAAGTCTCAACCTTTGCAAGTCTGAGAATCAGACTGCACTAGTCTCAGAACTTTTGATGTATATCCAAAAGGGTTGAAACTTGTGCCAAATTAACCCTAAAACGTGTGGCTATGTTTCTGGACATTTTTGTGATTTTTGAACGCCGTTTACTATTTTTATGAACGCCAACAAAAAGAATAAACTGTGCAGTAACTGAAAGTAAATGCAGAAAGTAAATGGCACCAAGAATTTTATACTGGTTCGGTTATAAACAACCTACTCTAGTCTTCAAGGAACAACTTCTTTGGTTCACACTAATCACACACACAACACACCTTACCACAGGGTTGATAGAGTTACACCTAACTCCAACCCTTTACAAACCTTGTACGGTGAATTCAATTTGCACGAACACCACCACCTCACAAGAATGAAGATTGATCACCTTGATCAATCTTTTACAAAGATATGGAATATGTGGTGGTCTATATCAAGCCTATTCAAGATTGAAAGATATGAATACAATAGGCTTTCAAGAAGAGAGAAAGAAAGAGAATGTAGAAGAAGAAGAGCTAGGCTTTTGATCACTTTGATTTTGCAATGCTTGTGCTTGTCTTGTTTTTGCTCATCTTCTTTCCTTTTAACTTGGTGAAGCCGTCCCCCTATAGGTGCCTCCTCCTCTTGAAAATTATCTTCTAAGTCCTTGGGAGGATGTAAGACATCATTGTGACATGGCCTTGCTTACTTGGCATCTTCTTATTGGATGATCATTTAAGCTTTGCCTACTTGGCACTTCATGATTGGTTGAATGTTGTCATCATTGATGACTTGGAAAAATCTGAGAATAACACTTAAACATGTGCCAAAATCATCACAAAATAATTTCCATAAGTCATAAGATTTATCACATAAATTGCAAGACAAAAATTCCTTTCTTGCTAAGATAAAAATCGGCCATTATGTGACATTGGCATGCTGAATTTTCAGCATGTGACACATGGGGATAAAGTTCAAAATATTACCATTTTTCTTTGATTTTTCTTTATGAAATGAATCACCAATTGATGGCAAATATTCCTATAACATGAGAAATGAACTTGAACACAATTTTGCTCATAAATTCGGCCACCACAAGTTACACACATGCTGAAAAATTTTCAGCATGTGTGATATATAAAATATCACGCTTTATTAATTTAAATAATTTTCAAACTGCTTCTATTTCTTCTCCCAATCAATCACATAATTTGAGATGATGAAATATACCATTTAATGTGCCAAAATCGGCCAGCCTTGTTAGCGTGCTGAAATTTTTTCAGCATGTGTAGTAAGAGAGACAAAATTTGAATTCTAACCATTTGTAGCTTCTCTCTTTAATTCACCAACATTGTATGATTGATCCTTGACCAATCAATATGCCAACAAGGCTCCAAATAAGCTCCATCTCAGCTGTAGGAGCGTTTCAATGAGTATGTGGATGTGCTGAAATTTATTTTTGCTAACTTTTTAAAATAGTGCACATTTAATAATACACACATGTTATATTCCAATCAGCCCTTAATTTAATTTTCTAGAACACTTTAAGATGTATAACATATGTAAAAAGTGTCTAGATACGTGTCATATGATGTACCAAAAACGTTCCATGTGTTGTGTGCGTAGAAAACCGAATTTTCGATATTTATCGATTACCCGATTTTTTTTTCTCTAATTTAAATTCCAACTTTTGCACATGTTATATATATATTATGTTACACATAATATATATAATATATACTTTAAATCTCATCGCTTGGCTGGTCTAAAGTGGTACCATTAACATGTGACAAAATTAAACTTGGAAACTTCACATTTTGGCCTTAATGTGGGGTGATTTGTGTGTGCCAACATGGAAAGTATTTTTGGCTGAATATTTCATGTAACCCACGAAATTTTTGATGATTTTTGAAGTATAGGGGCTGGCTATTTATTTATGGCAAGTACGTGACACGTTGGCGAAGTTTCGGTATTCGTCCGATACGACAATTTTCGGTTTAGAACCTTTTATTGTGTCATATTTAAATTTGTCATCACCATATCTTATATCATATGATATAAGACCTGAATATACTAATAAATATGAGTTAAGTATAGTGGTGTGACGTTAACGTACGTACATAAAATGTGTAACGTGTCGGTAGTACGTTGGAATACATGTGCATGTGCCTTTTTCAAAAAATCTGAAAATATATGTAATATATATCTATATGGAGTGTATGCATTAAGAGGGGAGGAGGAGAAAACTTTCCTTCCTTAGCCTTGTTGCCTTTGTGCCTTTTCCAAATGTAGCTTCCTTTAATGAACTACTTAGTTTAATTAACTAAGTACTTCACTTAATGAACTAGTTTAGTTCATTCATGGTGGCACCTGAAAATAGTGTAAACACAACAAATGTTGCCATATGATGTAAGCTTTAACGCTTCATGGCTCGTTAGCACGGCAACATTATATATGGGCTAAATAAGGCAAGTAATAAGCAATATCATGCACACGTTTATTTATATCATGCACGTTTTATGTCATGCTCATTTTTGTGCACATTTAAATCATGTATTTGAAAATCACTCAAACCCCTTTTTCTCTACAATCTCTCCCTTTTGTTGATTTTCAAAATAACCTATGCACATGATTTAAATGCTATCGCTCCCCCTTCAAACATGCATAAATTTGACATTTGAATTTCAAATTTCAAATCCAGCTCCCCCTTGATTTATGCAATTAGTATCTCTCTCCCCCTTAAATCATGCTATCTCTCCCCCTTTATTTTGAAAAGTAAATCAAAAGATGCCTGTAAGGATGAAGAAGAAAAAATCATGCATTTCATATAACGTGCGTTCGTAAGGGTTATTTATTCAACCCTTTGAAAATGTCCCTTTCGGTACCCACATTTGGGTGACCTTTCTAGGTCTTCCAAAAGGTGAGAAATATGATGAGAACGCAACATAATATACTTTAGATGCACCTGTATCTGGCCTTTGGCCAAGAACTCCTTTATACGCATTATATGTAGGACGTTTTTGATATGTCCTTGTGTTTGTATGAGTAGTGCGTGGATGGAATGAATGCCGTGTATGCATCACTCTTTTCTTTTCACATCTATATGGTACAAAATTGTATTTCGCATGATATGATGAAGAAGTGGGGCGTGATGAGAGAATAGGTAATTTTTGCATCATCTTTGACGCCATTTGAGGCTTTGGGGTGTCTACTTTCTTAGACACAACAAACTTAGTTTGTTTGGTGGATACTTCATTAGTATCAACGTATCCCAACCCCGTTTTGTCACTATCATGCTTTTGTGATAAGATAATACGATGCAGCATGTTAGATCCCGTGTCAAATTGTTTCACTTTTTTCTCTACATCCGCATTCCTTGATTTCAAGTTTGAAATCTCGGATTTCAATTCAGTGTTCTCGGATGTCAATGATGAAATCTCAGACTTTAATGAATTTATAATGCATGACGACTCTTCTTTTGAATCGTTTAATTGAGACACAAGATCTTTGTTAGAAGATTCTAACAATTTCTTGTCTTCAATTAACCGTTCCTTTTGTTTTGCAAGAGTTCTAGCAAACTTATGTAATTCAATATATTCAACATATAAATCATCATAAGATAGTTCAGAATCCGAGTCAGAATCAGAATTTACCTCATTTTCAAATAGTGGAGGCATTTGGCTTGACATGTCTTTTTCCTCGGTTTCGTAACTAGTGGTTGCCATCTCACACAGATCGTTGGATCTTCTTTTGTTGTGAGTGTTCCTGCGCTCTGATACCAATTGTAGGATCTGCAAGGCACCACTAGAAGAGGGGGTTGAATAGGTGGTGCGAAAAGTGTGGTTTTTAAAATTAGTTTGAACCAAAAACCCAACTTCTGAAAACAGATTCTGTTTTCAGGACCAGTTTTAAAACGTTATTAAAATCAGGTTATAGGTCTCCAAAAATTCTGAAATTTTGAGACAACTTAGCCTCAGATGTTATGAGGGTCCCCTAAAAATTTCAAATTAAAATTCAACCTTTAACCCCTTCAAAAACCGTTGGTGATCAGATTGCGCGAATCTGCCAGAAACGGTAGACGGTTTTGAAAAATTTATTCCTATTTGTGCGTAAGTCCAAATGCTCTGAAAATTTAACCACTAACTCCTTATATACTATATTTAAGTGGGTTGAAACAGTTTTGCAAAATTCTTTTGGGAAGTAGGTCAATTACAATCAAAGTCTCAACCTTTGCAAGTCTGAGAATCAGACTGCACTAGTCTCAGAACTTTTGATGTTGGATCGACTTATACTTATCCAAAAGGGTTGAAACTTGTGCCAAATTAACCCTAAAACGTGTGGCTATGTTTCTGGACATTTTTGTGATTTTTGAACGCCGTTTACTATTTTTATGAACGCCAACAAAAAGAATAAACTGTGCAGTAACTGAAAGTAAATGCAGAAAGTAAATGGCACCAAGAATTTTATACTGGTTCGGTTATAAACAACCTACTCCAGTCTTCAAGGAACAACTTCCTTGGTTCACACTAATCACACACACAACACACCTTACCACAGGGTTGATAGAGTTACACCTAACTCCAACCCTTTACAAACCTTGTACGGTGAATTCAATTTGCACGAACACCACCACCTCACAAGAATGAAGATTGATCACCTTGATCAATCTTTTACAAAGATATGGAATATGTGGTGGTCTATATCAAGCCTATTCAAGATTGAAAGATATGAATACAATAGGCTTTCAAGAAGAGAGAAAGAAAGAGAATGTAGAAGAAGAAGAGCTAGGCTTTTGATCACTTTGATTTTGCAATGCTTGTGCTTGTCTTGTTTTTGCTCATCTTCTTTCCTTTTAACTTGGTGCAGCCGTCCCCCTATAGGTGCCTCCCCCTCTTGAAAATTATCTTCTAAGTCCTTGGGAGGATGTAAGACATCATTGTGACATGGCCTTGCTTACTTGGCATCTTCTTATTGGATGATCATTTAAGCTTTGCCTACTTGGCACTTCATGATTGGTTGAATGTTGTCATCATTGATGACTTGGAAAAATCTGATAATAACACTTAAAAATGTACCAAAATCATCACAAAATAATTTCTATAAGTCATAAGATTTATCACATAAATTGCAAGACAAAAATTCCTTTCTTGCTAAGATAAAAATCGGCCATTATGTGACATTGCCATGCTGAATTTTCAGCATGTGACACATGGGGATAAAGTTCAAAATATTACCATTTTTCTTTGATTTTTCTTTATGAAATGAATCACCAATTGATGGCAAATATTCCTATCACATGAGAAATGAACTTGGACACAATTTTGCTCATAAATTCGGCCACCACAAGTTACACACATGCTGAAAAATTTTCAGCATGTGTGATATATAAAATATCACGCTTTATTAATTTAAATAATTTTCAAATTGCTTCTATTTCTTCTCCCAATCAATCACATAATTTGAGATGATGAAATATACCATTTAATTTGCCAAAATCGGCCAGCCTTGTTAGCATGCTGAAATTTTTTCAGCATGTGTTGTAAGAGAGACAAATTTTGAATTCTTACCATTTGTAGCTTCTCTCTTTAATTCACGAACATTGTATGATTGATCCTTGACCAATCAATATGCCAACAAGGCTCCAAATAAGCTCCATCTCAGCTGTAGGGGCGTTTCAATGAGTATGTGGATTTGCTGAAATTTATTTTTGCTAACTTTGTAAAATAGTGCACATTTAATAATACACACATGTTATATTCCAATCAGCCCTTAATTTAATTTTCTAGAACACTTTAAGATGTATAACATATGTAAAAAGTGTCTAGATACGTGTCACATGATGTACCAAAAACGTTCCATGTGTTGTGTGCGTAGAAAACCGAATTTTCGATATTTATCGATTATCCGATTTTTTTCTCTAATTTAAATTCCAACTTTTGCACATGTTATATATATATTATGTTACACATAATATATATAATATATACTTTAAATCTCAGCACTTGGCTGGTCTAAAGTGGTACCATTAACATGTGACAAAATTAAACTTGGAATCTTCACATTTTGGCCTTAATGTGGGGTAATTTGTGTGTGCCAACATGGAAAGTATTTTTGGCTGAATATTTCATGTAACCCACGAAATTTTTGATGATTTTTGAAGTATAGGGGCTGGCTATTTATTTATGGCAAGTACGTGACACGTTGGCGAAGTTTCGGTATTCGTCCGATACGACAATTTTCGGTTTAGAACCTTTTATTGTGTCATATTTAAATTTGTCATCACCATATCTTATATCATATAATATAAGACCTGAATATACTAATAAATATGAGTTAAGTATAGTGGTGTGACGTTAACGTACGTACATAAAATGTATAACGTGTCGGTAGTACGTTGGAATACATGTGTATGTGTCTTTTTCAAAAAATCTGAAAATATATGTAATATATATGTATATGGTGTGTATACATTAAGAGGGGAGGAGGAGAAAACTTTCCTTCCTTAGCCTTGTTGCCTTTGTGCCTTTTCCAAATGTAGCTTCCTTTAATGAACTACTTAGTTTAATTAACTAAGTACTTCACTTAATGAACTAGTTTAGTTCATTCATGGTGGCACCTGAAAATAGTGTAAACACAACAAATGTTGCCATATGATGTAAGCTTTAACGCTTCATGGCTCGTTAGCACAGCAACATTATATATGGGCTAAATAAGGCAAGTAATAAGCAATATCATGCACACGTTTGTTTATATCATGCACGTTTTATGTCATGCTCATTTTTGTGCACATTTAAATCATGTATTTGAAAATCACTCAAACCCCTTTTTCTCTACAATCTCTCCCTTTTGATGATTTTCAAAATAACCTATGCACATGATTTAAATGCTATCTCTCCCCCTTCAAACATGCATAAATTTGACATTTGAATTTCAAATTTCAAATCCAGCTCCCCCTTGATTTATGCAATTAGTATCTCTCTCCCCCTTAAATCATGCTATCTCTCCCCCTTTATTTTGAAAAGTAAATCAAAAGATGCCTGTAAGGATGAAGAAGAAAAAATCATGCATTTCATATAACGTGCGTTCGTAAGGGTTATTTATTCAACCCTTTGAAAATGTCCCTTTCGGTACCCACATTTGGGTGACCTTTCTAGGTCTTCCAAAAGGTGAGAAATATGATGAGAACGCAACATAATATACTTTAGATGCACCTGTATCTGGCCTTTGGCCAAGAACTCCTTTATACGCATTATATGTAGGACATTTTTGATATGTCCTTGTGTTTGTATGAGTAGTGTGTGGATGGAATGAATGCCATGTATGCATCACTCTTTTCTTTTCACATCTATATGGTACAAAATTGTATTTCGCATGATATGATGAAGAAGTGGGGCGTGATGAGGGAATAGGTAATTTTTGCATCATCTTTGACGCCATTTGAGGCTTTGGGGTGTCTACTTTCTTAGACACAACAAACTTAGTTTGTTTGGTGGATACTTCATTAGTATCAACGTATCCCAACCCCGTTTTGTCACTATCATGCTTTTGTAATAAGATAATACGATGCAGCATGTTAGATCCCGTGTCAAATTGTTTCACTTTTTTCTCTACATCCGCATTCCTTGATTTCAAGTTTGAAATCTCGGATTTCAATTCAGTGTTCTCGGATGTCAATGATGAAATCTCAGACTTTAATGAATTTATAATGCATGACGACTCTTCTTTTGAATCGTTTAATTGAGACACAAGATCTTTGTTAGAAGATTCTAACAATTTCTTGTCTTCAATTAACCGTTTCTTTTGTTTTGCAAGAGTTCTAGCAAACTTATGTAATTCAAGATATTCAACATATAAATCATCATAAGATAGTTCAGAATCCGAGTCAGAATCAGAATTTACCTCATTTTCAAATAGTGGAGGCATTTGGCTTGACATGTCTTTTTCCTCGGTTTCGTAACTAGTGGTTGCCATCTCACACAGATCGTTGGATCTTCTTTTGTTGTGAGTGTTCCTGCGCTCTGATACCAATTATAGGATCTGCAAGGCACCACTAGAAGAGGGGGTTGAATAGGTGGTGCGAAAAGTGTGGTTTTTAAAATTAGTTTGAACCAAAAACCCAACTTCTGAAAACAGATTCTGTTTTCAGGACCAGTTTTAAAACGTTATTAAAATCAGGTTATAGGTCTCCAAAAATTCTGAAATTTTGAGACAACTTAGCCTCAGATGTTATGAGGGTCCCCTAAAAATTTCAAATTAAAATTCAACCTTTAACCCCTTCAAAAACCGTTGGTGATCAGATTGCGCGAATCTGCCAGAAACGGTAGACGGTTTTGAAAACTTTATTCCTATTTGTGCGTAAGTCCAAATGCTCTGAAAATTTAACCACTAACTCCTTATATACTATATTTAAGTGGGTTGAAACAGTTTTGCAAAATTCTTTTGGGAAGTAGGTCAATTACAATCAAAGTCTCAACCTTTGCAAGTCTGAGAATCAGACTGCACTAGTCTCAGAACTTTTGATGTTGGATCGACTTATACTTATCCAAAAGGGTTGAAACTTGTGCCAAATTAACCCTAAAACGTGTGGCTATGTTTCTGGACATTTTTGTGATTTTTGAACGCCGTTTACTATTTTTATGAACGCCAACAAGAAGAATAAACTGTGCAGTAACTGAAAGTAAATGCAGAAAGTAAATGGCACCAAGAATTTTATACTGGTTCGGTTATAAACAACCTACTCCAGTCTTCAAGGAACAACTTCCTTGGTTCACACTAATCACACACACAACACACCTTACCACAGGGTTGATAGAGTTACACCTAACTCCAACCCTTTACAAACCTTGTACGGTGAATTCAATTTGCACGAACACCACCACCTCACAAGAATGAAGATTGATCACCTTGATCAATCTTTTACAAAGATATGGAATATGTGGTGGTCTATATCAAGCCTATTCAAGATTGAAAGATATGAATACAATAGGCTTTCAAAAAGAGAGAAAGAAAGAGAATGTAGAAGAAGAAGAGCTAGGCTTTTGATCCTTTGATTTTGCAATGCTTGTGCTTGTCTTGTTTTTGCTCATCTTCTTTCCTTTTAACTTGGTGCAGCCGTCCCCCTATAGGTGCCTCCCCCTCTTGAAAATTATCTTCTAAGTCCTTGGGAGGATGTAAGACATCATTGTGACATGGCCTTGCTTACTTGGCATCTTCTTATTGGATGATCATTTAAGCTTTGCCTACTTGGCACTTCATGATTGGTTGAATGTTGTCATCATTGATGACTTGGAAAAATCTGATAATAACACTTAAAAATGTACCAAAATCATCACAAAATAATTTCTATAAGTCATAAGATTTATCACATAAATTGCAAGACAAAAATTCCTTTCTTGCTAAGATAAAAATCGGCCATTATGTGACATTGCCATGCTGAATTTTCAGCATGTGACACATGGGGATAAAGTTCAAAATATTACCATTTTTCTTTGATTTTTCTTTATGAAATGAATCACCAATTGATGGCAAATATTCCTATCACATGAGAAATGAACTTGGACACAATTTTGCTCATAAATTCGGCCACCACAAGTTACACACATGCTGAAAAATTTTCAGCATGTGTGATATATAAAATATCACGCTTTATTAATTTAAATAATTTTCAAATTGCTTCTATTTCTTCTCCCAATCAATCACATAATTTGAGATGATGAAATATACCATTTAATTTGCCAAAATCGGCCAGCCTTGTTAGCATGCTGAAATTTTTTCAGCATGTGTTGTAAGAGAGACAAATTTTGAATTCTTACCATTTGTAGCTTCTCTCTTTCATTCACGAACATTGTATGATTGATCCTTGACCAATCAATATGCCAACAAGGCTCCAAATAAGCTCCATCTTAGCTGTAGGGGCATTTCAATGAGTATGTGGATGTGCTGAAATTTATTTTTGCTAACTTTGTAAAATAGTGCACATTTAATAATACACACATGTTATATTCCAATCAGCCCTTAATTTAATTTTCTAGAACACTTTAAGATGTATAACATATGTAAAAAGTGTCTAGATACGTGTCACATGATGTACCAAAAACGTTCCATGTGTTGTGTGCGTAGAAAACCGAATTTTTGATATTTATCGATTACCCGATTTTTTTCTCTAATTTAAATTCCAACTTTTGCACATGTTATATATATATTATGTTACACATAATATATATAATATATATTTTTAATCTCAGCACTTGGCTGATCTAAAGTGGTACCATTAACATGTGACAAAATTAAACTTGGAATCTTCACATTTTGGCCATAATATGGTGTGATTTGTGTGTGCCAACATGGAAAGTATTTTTGGCTGAATATTTCATGTAACCCACAAAATTTTTGATGATTTTTGAAGTATAGGGGCTGGCCATTTATTTATGGCAAGTACGTGAAATGTTAGCGAAGTTTCGGTATTCGTCCGATACGACAATTTTCGATTTAGAACCTTTTATTGTGTCGTATTTAAATTTTTCATCACCATATCTTATATCATATGATATAAGACCTGAATATACTCATAAATATGAGTTAAGTATAGTGGTGTGACGTTAACGTACGTACGTAAAATATATAACGTGTCGGTAGTACGTTGGAATACATGTGTATGTGCCTGTCATACCCCGTGATTTTTGGGTCCAACGTGGAATAAGTATAATAAAACTTAAAATACAATTTTAGTAATTATATAGGTTATGAGACTTAGTTAAGTAAAACATAGAAAATAAAAGAAAGGATTAAAAGTGAGAATCAAGAAAATTAGGCAAAAGTACCAAAATGCCCTCCCCACTTAAGTGATGGGGGAGTTACACAATTAGTATAACTCCCCAAAGGAGGGAGGAGCCGTGGGTTATAGCACAAAGAGAGGGGGAAACCGCCTAGAGAGAAAAGGGAAGGAGAAGAGAGAAAGAAGAAGAAGAGAAGAAGAAAAGGAAGGAAGAAGGCCGCTCTAGGTTCAATCCTTACCAAAATTCTGCAGTACGCTTGTAAGCTTATCTAGATTCCAAGGCAAGTAATCTTTCTATACGCTTTACGCAAATTTTGTTACTTTAGGCCCTATGTTCTTACAAAGAGAAAACTTGGATCACACATTAGTAGTTTTGACTTGTCTATGTTAAATGCTTTACTATATGTAATTGTTGTTGCTAGTTGCATAAAGTCTTGTTCTTTGGGCCATATTTCTGAAAATAGTTATGTGGTGCTTTGTTGTTTGTCAAGCATGCCCATGAAAGTGTATATTTGATGTGCTTATTGTCTTGTTCTATTCTCATGTTGATTGTCTACACTTAGACGTTTGGGAGTAAGTGCAGGGAATTGAAGGATGAGTGATGGCATTGTTGTAGACTTGTTGTGTTGGGAATGTTGATGATATCTTTTGAAGGTTGTGAATGATTGAAGGTTAAGAGGGGATATTGTTAGACATAACTAAGCATCAATTCATGATTAGATGTGTGTTAAGTATGATGAATCTAGATGGTAAGATGGATCTTGAGAGGTTTAACATGAAAGGGTTGAAGGAGGAGGATGATGGGAGGAAGTTACTGCAGAAAAACTGCAGTTTGGCATCGTCAGAACACTTCGAACGCCTACATTAGGCGCTTCAAGTCACATTAGGCGCCTAATGTAGCGTTCAATGTATCCTGAAGCATTCCCGTACAGAAAAACTGCATTTTAGAACCGTCAGAACACTTCGAACACCTACATTAGGCGCTCTATGTCACATTAGGTGCCTAATGTAGCGTTCAATGTGTCCTGAATCATCCCCGAACACTTCGAATACCTACATTAGGCGCTCTATGTCACATTAAGCGCCTAATGTAGCGTTCAATGTCACATTAGGCGCTTCATGTAGGCGTTCAATATCTACGGCACATCCCCGAACACTTCGAACGCCTAGTATAGGCGCTCTATGTCACTTTAGGCGCCTCATGTGGCGTTCCAAGTATACTGGAAGTCTTTTTGACCCTTTAGGTGCCCTATGTAAGTGTAGAAACTTTATACACTTCCTTTGAACATAAAATGCAAAGGTATTTGAGGTGTAATTGAAGAATAGATGGTAAGATTGACTAAGTAAGAATAAGATTGAATCCCAAGCGAATTAGTGAGACGAACGGACTTGGAAAGATACAAACATGGAGTATTTGAGGTGCAAGACCGTATACTTGATATGTAAGATGTGTGTGTGAGATACCTTTATTATCTTCCATTGCTCATAAATTACAAAGTGTTTTGAAAGTGTGCTAGAGTTGTAAACATTAAGTGTGAATGAGTAAAGTATGAATCCAAAGTGAGTTAGCAATATGAAAGAGCACAAAATGGTAAGAAAAGGGTGTGTTTGAGGAAGTATGAACAAGCAAGGTTAAGTGTGAACTCGAGATGATTTCGTAATACGAAGGGACATGAAATGATACGAGCAGAATGTGATAGGGGTTCAGGACTTTGTACTTGATATGTAAAGTGTGTGTGCATGTTTACACGTTTGATATGATGTTACATGAGCATTCTGCATCATGACATGGGCACTTGCATTTGATTTGAGAATTGCTTTGCGAAAGAACATGTGTTTACAAGAAAAGTTTGAAGTTTTCGAAAGACAAGATGGCTGCTGGTTGATCGCAGGGTATAAAAGTCACGCCTGCGAAAGCAGGGTATAAAAGCGTGATCTGTGAATCAACAGCAGGGTATAAAGTATTTTATGGGGCCGTGGACCTATCAGCACGGAAAATAAAGTTATTTTATGGGGCCGTGGACCTTTCAGCACGGATATATGATATATGTAATGGGGCCGTGGACCTTTCAGCACGGATATATGATATATGTAATGGGGCCGTGGACCTTTCAGCACGGGGTATAAAGTTATATGTTATGGGACCGTGGACCTTTCAGCACGGGGTATAAAGTTCTGTTTGCTGTGGACTGATCACCCACAGGGTATAAAGTTCTGCTACGCGAAGAATACGATATGTAAAGTGATGAAATGTTTTGTGAAATGACATGCATGACATGTTTATGAAAGAAGACTTATGCATGGGTGTTGTGTGTGGTTTTAAAGAAGTTCATGCATCATGTTACACGAAGCATAAGATTTGACATGCAAGAAACGTGGTTAGTTTATGACTTGTTTATGTGATACGTTGTTTTAATACATGCTTGTTATCGTACCCGTGTACCATATATGTGCTTTATCTGTTTTGAGAAATTCTTATTGAGATGCTATTTATTAACCCGAGCACCTATATTTTGGGCAATGATTTATACACTGGTGACTCGTCGTGTGTGATTCCGTAAGGTGTATAGACGGGTTACTTGCTGGTGATAATTTCGCTAAGAACAGATACTCTATTCCTTTTCAGGTGAGCCGGAATATGAGATGATATTTATCGAAGACGATGGCGAGTGGGCTCAATGGGATGACGGACATGGGAATAGATAGATGCTGGACTACTTTCTTTAAGTTTTGGAAACTCAATGTTATTATGTTGTGCTGGAACTTATGTTAGCTAGATGACCAAACACCTTTTATTTCCGATGTTGTATTGTTGACGATGAAGGTTTAGATTTTATGACGTTTTCGCTGATCTATCTTACGTCATGAATGATGTTCGCTTGATCTGCTTTGACGCTTCGTAGTTCTCATAGTAGGCTACGGCGGGTGCACTGGTTCCGATGACAGCGTCGGGCCGGGGCGCTACAGTGCCTTTTTTAAAAAATCTGAAAATATATGTAATATATATGTATATGGCGTGTACACATTAAGAGGGAGGAGGAGAAAACTTTCCTTCCTTAGCCTTGTTGCCTTTGTGCCTTTTCCAAATGCAGCTTCCTTTAATGAACTACTTAGTTTAATTAACTAAGTACTTCACTTAATGAACTAGTTTAGTTCATTCATGGTGGCACCTGAAAATAGTGTAAACACAACAAATGTTTGCCATATGATGTAAGCTTTAACGCTTCATGGCTCGTTAGCACGACAACATTATATATGGGCTAAATAAGGCAAGTAATAAGCAATATCATGCACACGTTTGTTTATATCATGCACGTTTTATGTCATGCTCATTTTTGTGTACATTTAAATCATGTATTTGAAAATCACTCAAACCCCTTTTTCTCTACAGAAGCAAAAGGCAAATATAAAGTGGATGCATAAGGGTGATGCTAATACAGCTTTTTATCACTAGACGGTGAGAGATAGAAGACGACTCCAATGCATTCATCGTATTATTCATGAAGATGGTGTGGAATGTCATTTTTTGCATGATATTGAAATAGAGGCAGTGCGTTAGTATCAAGCATTATTTTCTGCTGACTCTACTTCTCAATATGAGTATATTCTTCAGCATATTCCTCGGCTATTATCCGAAGATAGTAACGGCTTTCTATTGTCCATGCCTACGCTTCAGGAGGTAAATCAGGTTGTGTAGGATCTCAGTTCTACGAGTGTGGCTGGGCTAGATGGCTTTCCAGGTTCATTTTATCGTCCTTTTTGGCTAGTTATACATCTAGATGTTCATAAGGCGGTTCAAGAATTCTTTCTGGGGATTCGGGTACTAAGCGTGATGGCATCAGCCCTCACTATGATGCTTCCTAAGGTTGCGAATTCGCAAACCTTTGCTGACTTTCGTCCTATGTTTTTGACCAACTTTCTGTCTAAAGTGGTAATGCGATTGATAGCAACATGGTTATCAGCATTGCTTCTGATATTATCTCACCTGAAAAGGCAGAATTTATTAAGGGAAGGGGCATCAGAGAGCAGATTTTTTTAGCACAAGAAACAGTCCATGTCATCGACTGTTCTGCCCGTGGCGGCCATGTCCTTGTTAAATTGGATATGGCCGAAGCTTTTGACAAGGTATGTTGGACGTATCTCTGCCAGCTTATGCTTAAGATGGGGTCTGAGCCTCGCTTTGTATGTTTTATTGTGAATAATCTAGCTGCAACCATGTGTTCAGTTTTGATTAATGGGAAGCCCATGGGTTACTTTTCTATAGGACGTGGTGTAAATCAGGGAGATCCTCTCTCTCCATTGTTGCTTATTTTGGCTTCTAAAGGATTCTCAAGCGGCCTAAATGCTTTATTGGATGCGGGCTATATACGGGGCTTTCAAGCAGGTAGAGTACCACGTGTTTCCCATCTGGGCTTCGCTGACGATTTGGTTATCTTCTTGAATGGTTCCGTGCAAAATTTGGCACACTTTAGGCATTTTTTTGGAGACATATCAACAAGCCTCTCGCCAATTAATAAATAATCATAAAAGTCAGGTGGTTGTTGGTTCAGGAGCATCCAGATTGCGGGCATCTCAGACCTTAAGGATGCGATTAGCTGCTCTACCAATTAAATATCTCGGCTCCTATTTGTATAAGGGCATTAATCGAGCTAGCTACTGTGTTTCATTACTCCGTCACTTTGATGCAAAGTTAAATGCATGCTCCTCTAAGTTACTCTCTACTGCTGGCCGCATCATACTTATTCGTCATGTTCTTTGTTCCATGCCTGCCCATGTCATTGCTAGCTCAAGACTTCCAAAGAGTAGTTTGGATGAATTGAATCGTAAGATGTTTGTCTTTTTGTGGAATGGCCGACATCATTGGCAGGCCTGGGATCGAATTTGTCGACCGGTTGAGGTTGGGGGCTTAGGCATTTGAAGCCTTTCAGCTATTCAGCAGGCTTATGATTGTCAAATTTGATGGAATTATCATAACTCTAACTCTTTGTGGTCTAACTATTATCAGATGAAATATGGCAGGTGAGGTTCTATTTATGCGCATATTTATGATTTAGTAGGCTGGAAGTGTCTCTGTAGAGTTAATAACTTTATGCCTTTGCGGGTTGAGATCACACAAGAAGGTATGAATTGGATAGTGGATTCCTATGGTCAATTTTCAATCACGTCCGCTTATAAAACTGTCTCTTCCTCTTAGCATTCTTTTACTTACTCTCGTTATGTATGGTGGTCGGGCTCACATCCAGGGGGCACATATTTCTTTAGAAGTTATGGTCACGTTCGCTCTCCATTGTGGATAATATATGCACATGGGTCTCGGTTTTTCCATCCCAATGTGTTTTCTGTAGGCACACTTCAAACACACAGGATCATATCTTTTTACAGCGTTCAGCCATTCGTCCACTTTGGTAGGAAATTGCTGTTATTTTCTCGGGCCCAATGCCACAACAGTCGTCTGTCTATGTGCATCTCATACGTTGGTGGCGCTTTTCATCATACCATACCATGAAAGGACAGTTGAGGGCAATTGTTCCTATGTTAGTCGCATGGGCTATTTGGAAGGAATATGCTGCAATTCATTTGGAGAAGCCGCTTTCTCTTACCGACAATTATTTGAGGCAGTTCGTACAAGTGTTTATACTTGGTGTGCAACAACGGAGGAGAAGAAATTTTCACAGTCTATACTTTATTTGATTGCATGTTCATTCTCTTCGCCTTTGAAGGCCCGTCGTCTCTGTGTTGTGCATTGGGCGCTTCCACCATCGGGTAAACTAAAATTAAATGTGGATGCAGCAGCTGGGAGGTCTGCTTCGGTGGGTGGATCCATCCTACGAAATGATCAGGGAGATTTTGTGTCGGCTATCTGTTTTTCGTTGCCTTTTGCCAGCCCTCTGTGTGCTGAATTGCTTGCTCTTTCATATGCCTTAATGTACTATGCACGACATTATGATGAGTTGATAATTGAGACGGATTTTCGGATGCTTCTCTCATGCGTGACTTAGATTCATCAGTATACGTGTACATTTGCCTCGGACATACACAGAGCCATTACATTTTTATGTTTGAATAATTCGACGTTGTAATATTGTCCTAGAGAAGCCAACTTCGCAGCGCACAACATGGATTACATTCGGCCAGGTCAACTTTGTACATGTAATTACATAGCCTGCCATGCGAGATTTGTGGTGCAGTTCAATTGGATGTCAGTGTCCCTACTCTGAGGCTCTGACGATGTCAGTCTCCCATTGGGTTGGCCAGCTCTCACTGATGTTGCATGTGTCACTAGTTGATGCAGGCAACCTTGGTATGTTTTTTTACTCTTATTTGCCTGCTTGCTTTATTTACCTTAGCTTTGGCGGAAGTGTTTTGTTTTCCAATAGATAACTGCCGCATCTTTTTTCGTGAGCTTTGAGGTAGGTGCAAAGGGCTTCCAGAACATGTGTCCCATTTCACGTTGGCTGGCTATACATTGGGTTGCCTGTGTTTCGTGGAGAATACAGGCAACAAGGGTATATCTTTGGTTTCTTTTTTACTTGGTATCTTCGATTTCATTCTGTCGTCAATTGACCATTTCATTTTATGCGGTGGGAAATATGGACGAAGTCTTTATATGGCATGCTGCGGTGACCACTCTTGGACGTGTGGGATTTTGAAGTTCTGGCCATGGCTATCTGAGAGCATTTATTTTCGGTGGCAATTCGCAATCTACGTTATAATCTGTCACATTCATAGATTGATGTATATTCTATGGCTTTCGGCCTTTTACATTTTCCACGTAGCATTTCATTTTCCTTGCAGGTCTACTTGTATTCATTTCATGCATTTTAGTGGGATAGCCTCCTGCTCAATATGTAACCACGGTGTTCCTCCGCCACAAGTGAGGGTTTACTATTATTAATAAAATCTCCGGACACTACCGTCCGTCAACTGTAAAGTAAGTAAAAATATGTTGAAGCGGTTTTTATGGTAGTACAAATCATATACTAAGTAAAGAAAAAGCTACTATTAATCGAATAGAAAAAGAGAATAAGATCTTATATTTTATCTCCTGTCTATTTTTTATGTTATGTATATTAATTTGGTATCAATTATGTATATGTGACATAGCTATATTAAATATGACGATTTAATATGATAGAAGATATGACAAATGATCTATGAAAAAAAACCTTCATCCACCCAAAAAAAGTGTCTTTCTGTACATGAAGAGGGTCGATAATAAAACCGAAGAATGGAAAACAAGGGAATGAGCGGCAAGCAGACTAGAAATATGGGAATGAGCTCTGACCACCTGCATAACCTCACGTGTCAAAATCTGCCGTCTCTTCTTTCCTCCTTTGTCGACACTTTTGTTGACTTCTCCGTCAGCGGCGGCATCTTCCTCCTGCCCTCACTCCCGAACCCAGATTTGGACTCCATTCCTTGTACTAGTAATAATCCCCTGTCTGCGTCCCCACTCCGTACGGTGTACCCCGCCCCGTCTCGGTTGGTTGCTATCGGGGATCTCCATGGTGACCTCTTCAAGACGAAGCAAGCACTCCGTCTTGCTGGACTTATTGACGCAGGAGACCGGTGGTCCGGTGGTTCTACCACCGTCGTCCAAGTAGGTGACGTTCTCGACCGCGGTGGCGATGAGCTGAAGATTATCTACTTTCTCGAGAAGTTGAAAAGAGAAGCTGCAAGAAATAATGGGAGAGTGATTACCATGAATGGTAATCACGAGATTATGAACATTGATGGGGACTTTCGGTTTGCGACTCTGGAGGGTTTGGAGGAGTTCAAGGATTGGGCCAAGTGGTATTGTGTGGGGAATGATTTGAAAAAATCATGTGATGGACTTGATGGGAACTTTAGGGATCTGTTTGATGGAGTTCCCAATGAATTTCTTGGTGTGAAGCCGGAGTTATTAGATGGAATTAGAGCCAGAATCGCTGCACTAAGGCCACAAGGGCCAATTTCTCAGAGATTTCTATCCGAAAATCATACGGTTGTAGTTGTGGGAGATTCGATTTTTGTTCATGGTGGACTTTTGCCAAAGCATGTTGAGTATGGATTGGAGAGAGTTAATGAGGATGTGAGAGAATGGATTCGAGGTGTGAAGGATAGGGTTGATAAGGATTTGGTTAAAGGTAGCAATTCGATTGTTTGGACAAGGAAATTCTCCAATCATATTCCTAAGGAATCGGATTGTTCTACACTTGAGCATGTGCTCAATACGATACCTGGAGCTAGGAGGATGATAATGGGTCATACTATACAGAATGGAATCACTGGGGCGTGTGGGGAACGCGCTATTAGGATCGATGTGGGAATGTCTAGAGGTTGTGGGAATGGGTTGCCCGAGGTTTTGGAGATTACTGAGGAATCGGGCATAAGAGTCTTGACATCTAATCCGTTGTATGCGAGGAATTATGGTGGTTATTTTGATGCTCACCAAGAAGGTAGAAATGGATTCTTTGTTCCTGAACGCGGGCATAAGCAAGTTGAAGTGAATGCTTAGTTGTTAAAATGTTGTCTCAGCTAGGGGCTGGATTGATTTGGAGGGCCAATGTCAAAGGCATCAATTGTTCATTTGATCAATTGTAATATTGCAAACTAGTTCTAAAAGGGATCTCTTTTATGTTGCTAGAACTTTATATTGTATTGCTGATGTTGGCTTCCTGGTAGACAGAAACAGCTGGTCCAGCTTCTACATTGTCTTATTGCACTTTGCTATTGAGATGTATTTCATAATCCTTTACGGTGATAAGTAATTATTTTCCATTTTAAAGCCTAAGTTTTCCACCTATGTCAGTAAGACTTTAGTAGTAGTGTCGTTGTAAGCCTAAGTTTTTTTTTTTTTTTTTTGAATTCTAACTTCTTCTGCATATGATATTTGCTTTTTAACTGCTTGCTCTTGTCTTCTGATATCCATAAACCAGTTCGATTTTTCACTACTAGCACGGTGATAATGGAGAAGTACTATAATTTGATAGCATGGACCAACATTTCTTGTATAAGCCGTGTGAAGTGATGTATTTGTAATAGAATATTGCCGTTATATAGTCGGAACTATTTAAGTTGATCTAAAGGAGATAAACTGAAAGAGTCGTTCAAGTTTGTTTAAAAGACATATAAAAGCTCCTTTTTCAAAGAGTCATCTTTTAGTATCAGACTGTCTGTGAGTGGATTGATTCCATAATTATGTGATCCTATGTGCCTATGGTGGTTCTAATGGATACTTTTGTCTTCATTTCTTTTCTTTGTTGACGAGATGTTTCTATTTTGTTATGTATCTTCTGACATTTGCTACATCAGGGGCATCCTGCCCATGCGTCAATCAAGCAAAAATAATCGTTAAGGCCACCCGAAAATGGGACATATGAAATTACCAATTCTATCAATTCATTAGCAGGAAGAAATGCTGCAGGCAGTTACTTGTTATCCTCCATTTGAGGGAGAATGGGATGTAGGCAGTTCCAGTTTATAGATGGTGGTCTTCGCGTCTTTATGCGCAATCCAGTTGGAGCTTGGAGCCTTTTGAAACATCAATCTGTAAGTTACCCTTACTCCCATAATTTCTCTTCGACTTGTATTTGACATATTGCCACTTTTTGGTTATTGACAGTTCGCATTTTACTGTGAACTTTCATTATCAAATTTATTTTTCCAGACTCAAAATAACGTCTCAGAATTAAATTTCTCTCCGCAGTCTGTGCTTGAGAGTATGCTAAATTTGGATGCTGAGTTCTGTTTTTAAAGTTCAATCATACAGAGCTTGATTTTTGTTGCATTCAAAGTTCCCTTTTGAACCGAAGGACAAATTTCCTGCAAGCCTTTCTGAATATCTTATTGGCAGTGCCGATTAGAGAATGAGGGCATGTTGTCTTACTTTGGCATTTTACTGCAAAATATTTTACGCTTTTAACGCCCATATCAATTATCTGATCTGAAAGGCTCATAGTCTGATAGTATATGCTTTGTCTAGGATCACATAACACCCTGTAAGTGTACATCTGGTTTATTCTTAAATTTTTTCATGTCTAAATTGGTTCTCGTATGTGGGTATGGTGTATGAGATTAGTGCAACAGATCATGATATCCTGATTACCTTCAGAACCCTTCTTTTTGTGCGTTCTTGGGTGGGCAAATGTTAAAATTTTTATAGCGCGAGTATCACTGGTTTCTTAATAACAAATATAAAATATATATATCGATCTTGTTTTACTAAAGACCACTATCTCCTTTTGTCTTTCTCTTTTTTAAGATCTGTGTCCTATTGGATTACCAATTACTATGAAGTTGGTCGACTGAGCTGCTAATGTTACACCCGGGAATTTTCGAACTAACCGTTACGCGCTAATTGGAAACTACCGTGACTGTTGGGTGTAACGACCCTCCGAAATTAAATTTAACGTAGCGTGTCGTTTGTGTTAATTGATTTCGTACTCTATATGAGAATATTGTTATATAAAATAAAGTAGAAGTAAGGGACAAGTAAATAAAATAAAAAAAAAAATATAAAATAAAGAAAATAAAATATGTACAAAAGATAGAAGGTGCCGTGGGTGGGGTGGTTTAATGTTTTTTTTTTTTTTAAAAAAAAAGGATAAGATAAAGATAAGGGGGGGCAGTTAATTCCCCCCCCCCCCCCCCAAATTTCGCATGAGGTGAGTTAATAGCAGGGGGGGTTTCGGTTGAGCAGAGGAAAAAAAAAAAACTTAGCAAGGGGAAATACTGAGGCAGGCAGCGGCAAGGAAGAGAGAAGAGGGGAAGAGAAGAGAAGAGAAGAAAGAGAAGAGAGAAGAAGAAGAGAAAGAGAAAAGGCAACCGGGTTATTCCAATCGCGTAGTTGTCCGCAAATATGTAGGTTCCTTTTCCCCCTTCATTTGGTGCAAATTCAAGCATGCTTTGGTGGTATTTTCTTTGTGTTTTTGTTGTCTTAATTGTTGAAATTCATAACATGTGGTTCGATCTGTGAAAAACATGAGTTTTGATGACTGTGAATACGTTGATGGTGGTGGGATGCGTGTATATATTGTTTGCGTGTGTCTGATTTGATTTAGGGAAAACTTTGATAATCAGAATAGTAAAACTTTAGTATTTTTAGTGGTTTTCAAATTGTTTTGGGCCTTAGATTAGGTTCCCATAGACTGGAAATAGGCGAAAATATAGATCGGGGTCGAAAAAACGGACGCCGGAGGCTGCCGGAGCAACCCACGCGCCGCCGGGGCGGCCGCGCGTGGGCATCACGCGCGCTGGCAACGCCGCACGCGCTCTGGACGGCTGCAGCAATAAGGGTTTTCATTTAAAAAAAAAAAAATTAAATACATAGGGCCGGCCTGCAGTCACGCAGACCAGGCCAGCCCCTGATGGGCCGCTGGCTGGCTGCTGCAAGACCAGCCCAAAACCGACGGAATATATATAAAAAAAAAACGGGCAGCTGGCGGACCGGGCCGAATGGCCAACGGACCGGGCAACTGCTGGCTGGCCCATAACATCCGAAATTAAAAAAAAAAAAAGAGAACCAAGGAGGGGTAAGCGGGCCGGCAACTGGCGGGCCGGACTTGGAGTGCGCATGGACCTGGGGGAGCGCGGGCTGGGGGCTTGGCATATGGGAATAGGGCTAGCCTCAAGTGGGTTTTCTTTAAATTTGTAGTATAAATTTCTAATTGGTATAATAGTTGTTTAATTAAGATTAACTAGTAATAAATTTAGAAGAAAAAAAATATATATATATAGATAAATGTCCGAAAATTATAAATAATTCCAAAAAATTATAGAAATGATGAGATATAATATTCCCATTAAATTTCAGTAATTATGATAATTTTATTTAATTTGGGATAATTAGGTAATAAATAGAAATAAATTAAGGAAAAATAGAGAAAACTATTGAAAAAGCACAATAATACATATAAGCCATAGAATAATAATTTAAACCTCAAAAAACATTAAATCATTATTTGAAGAACAAATGAACCTAGATTTGAGTGTCGGAGGATGGTGAGGATGGGCCAGGGGCCTCAGGCGATTGTGTTTTGTGCATTCATGGCACGTGCATTGCATTGATGGCGGGCCGTGACGTACGGGTCACGGGCGCTCAGGATAGTGTACGGTGGCGGGGGCCACGACACTCAGGATGGTTGTGCGGAGGCGCGGCCACGCACACTCAGTATGGTGACTGTGGGGTGTACGACCTGCAGCCACTCAGTAGGACCCGGGTTCATGCATTGCACGGTAGAGATATCGGCATTATGTGTGACATAACTTTGTTGCGTGTGACACGTTGATTGAAGCATGCATCACGTACTTGCGCATTCTATGTAGAGTGTTTTACTTACCGCATTTATTTTTATCGTATGCATGTTATAATATGTTTATGTGCTATGTGGTATCATGCTTTATGTGCTATGTGTTATATCATTATTGTATGTTTGTCTTGTGCTACTTGGAGGCAGGGTGCCTACTGAGTGATTTCCCAGTCACTCACCCCTACTTTCCCCCCCCACCAGGTGAGCAGGAAGAGACCTATGACTACGTTTCGTTGAGGACGGGGCAGATACAGTGGAGTGGGCAGACTGATGGTCGCGCTTAGGATATAAGAAGACCCTGCGACTGTTTGTCTTTATTCTATTGAGGTCTCACTAGACATTACCTTATTAGACTTTCAGGCTTAGGTTACTGTCAGGATTTGTTTATTATTGTGTTAAAGAATCTTGTTTATCAAGGAAACTTTATGCTATGGTATTTCGTTTCCGCGCGAGAAAAAAAATTTTCTACATTTTTTTGGGACATGTTGGAAATTGATTCGACGCTTTGTATTCTCCTCAGCGAGATACGGCGGGTGCACCGTTCTCGATGCTAGGGTTCGGGAGCGGGGCGCTACAGGGGTGGTATCAGAGCCGAGGGCTTCAGATCTGCCTCGGGAACGCAGGATTAACTAGATCACCTAGACATAAGCTATGATCTTCTCCCTAGAAATACCAATTATACCCCAAATAAATGAAGTAGACCTAAGTTATGATCGGGTTTATGGGAGGTTGTGTGCCGTTGGTGGAGACTTCTCTATTTAATTATCGGTTGAATCCCCAAACCTTCACATGAGCCTCATAGGGCTCGAATCCATCGCTTACTTTCATTCGATTCTCATCAAGGTTAGCACGAGATCCAGAGAAATATCATTGTGTCGTGAATAATCTGGCAAAGAAGGCAACGCGGTTGTGGTAATGACCACTAGAATCAGGAGGCCATTCCCCAGGCATTAGCTGACATCATGGCCACCACCTTAAGCGCAATAGCGGCAGTAGCAGTTGAACCAGCGTTTGTTCCGCCCCTGCCACAACCAGATCTGAGGTTGTAAGGACCCTGCACCGAGGAAGCATAAATTTGCGACATGGCCGCTAATAATCACAAGACCGCGCGTGACGAAAGTACAACCACGAAGTAGTGCAGGGCCGCTGCCGCTACCAAGTGCTCAATGTGGATGCCACATTATGGTCAGTGTGAGGGGACTATGCAAATATCAGTGCGACAACCAGGACGTTTTACGAAAGAGGACACTGAGCAGAGGCCGACGCCACCACAACAGAAACAGTTACAACATAAAGGAAAGCAAGGATCAATATCTAGATCCACGTGATGACTGATACGGAGATCAGGGAGGCTGACGACATAGTGGCAGAGTCCAACTGTCGGCGATCAGGTCTCAATGACTCATCATCAGTACAGATGATGTTAGTCAGAAATAAATAATCAGAGTTGCGCAGCAGAAGCATGGCTTTCTTAAGTCAAGTAAGTTCAGAAGAGTGAACCTCAGTGGATTCGAAAAAAAAAGATTAAGTATATCGCTGAGTAGCTCTGACCGACCAAGTTGACTGAAGTAAGGAGCTACCTTGATTTGGGCCGACTGCTATGGGAAAGTCGTTGAAGATTTTCGACGGTATCGTATCCTGTGCAGATGGAAGCGAAAGAATGCGAAGTTCGAGTGTATCGTGGATAGCAGCAAAGTTTCGCTGAGCAAAAAAAAAAAAATTAAATTAAATTACACAATTTTGCGAAATTAACTATGTAGCACACCCTGATCAATACAACATACTCTAACGACATACTTCCCTGTATCAAACGCGTACTAGATCATCAGTCATACAAAAAAAAAATCCAACACCACTACATAAAGAAATATGACACAGTACAAAACAAAACAAAAAAAAACAACAACAACATATCGATATCATAAGGAACTATAAATATACAGTAACATAATTCAACATATTATAGGTATATACCACAAAAAAAAAAAAAATCAGTTGCACAAACACAACATAGTACACCCCATACTTGTGCACGACGCAAACAAATACGCAGCCTATCATAACATGTAAACTAAGTAACTTAAATCGCTAGTAAAAAAAAAAAAAATCGCAATCACATCAGCAAAATCAATAGTTTTCCCCACCATCATATACTACCACTTCATGACCTAATAAAATTACTAATTCAAGTACAACCGGAACAATAAACACCACAAAAGTGTAATTAGAAATTAACCACCATATATATATATAAAAAAAAAAAAGAAGAAACAATTTACCAACTCGACGTAACGTACAAAAAAAAACACGCAGTTTTTACAGCAATAAAGAAGCAAATAGACAAACACAATTTGTTACAACATCAGTGATACAACGTAAATCAACAAAAAAAAACATACAAATAGATACCTGAAACAAAAGTAACTACACGATGCTAAGTATATAGGCACATATATACACATAACGGTTTCAATGAGCCCTCAACATAACTAAAACAACGAAACAGTGATAAACATCGTAATAGATAACAACCGGAAACAACACAATTAAAAAAAAAAACACCGTAACACAAATACTTCTTGTACAAGACATGAGTTGTGATATAGGCATACAATTACCTACTTTAAAACAAATCATTAACATACACAACTGAAGTAAAACACGCTAATCACGGTTTAAGAAGGACATGTTATTGTATGACATCATAGTAATAGGTTAAAGTGTAAATAAATTAATAGCAAAAAAAAAATAAATTATATATGTACGTCACAAAAAAAAAATCCATGTATTTATGCGTTCCCGTCAGGATAAGGTATGTAACGATATTATACAACAATAAGATATGCTAGTACAGGAAAATATAGTGTACATGTAACAAAATCATTAACGACTAACCAAAGTGTAAAAAAAAAAAAAAAAAAAGAGGGATCACAATAAACCAAGACTAAAATGAGTGCGCATAGCGACCGTACCGCTTAAACTTAACTAATAATAATAATACATGCGATAAACTGCATATAATGATTGTAAATTTATGAGTTGCATATGATACATAAGTCATACGTGCTGATACTCAACATGCTATATGTCTATACCAAACACATTCAAACAACCTAACCATTGAAACGACGCACATATTAAAACTCACGTACGTCGATGTATGATAGAGAGCTATGTTGGAGTACTGCAATTCGTCCCTAGACCAACGAGCAGTCAGAAAAGACGATACGAACGTTGGAAGACATGTTGAGGACTTGCGCCATAGACTTCAAGGGGAAATGGGATGGTAAGATCTAGTTGATTGGGTTTTCCTACAATACCAGCAACCATAGTGCCATTGGCATGGCGCCATTTGAGACGCTCTACGGACGTAAATGCAGATCCCCAATCCAGGGAAGCGAAGTGGGAGCGCACTATCACCAGTACGGAGCTGATTGAGCAGATCATGGAGAAGATAAAGTTGATTCAGGAAAGACTCAAAGCTGCTCAAGATAGAAGTAAAGGCTGGGGCCGCGGTACAATAGCCCTTCGAAGTGCTCAAAGGGATTGGTTCGCTAATCTTACCGTTTGGGTGCTACCCCCAACGCTAGCCTAATTGCACAATGTATTCCATGCTTCTCAGCTAAGAAGATACATTTCTGACCCGAGTCATGTACTGGGCGCACCATCATTGAGGATCAGACACGACATGTCATAAGAAGAGACTCATGTGCGGATTATAGACGTAAAGGATCAAGAACTGAAAAGAAAAGAAAAAAAAATCATCAACCTGTGTTAAGGTGCAATGGGAACAATCCTAAGGAAAACGAAGCGACATGAGAGCTAGAAGATACGTGGGGGGCTACTAATACTTCCTCGAATAAGGTACATCAAGTTTCGAGGACGAAACTTCTTGTAAGGTGGGTAGGATGTTACACCCGGGAATTTTCGAACTAACCGTTACGCGCTAATTGGAAACTACCGTGACTGTTGGGTGTAACGACCCTCCGAAATTAAATTTAACGTAGCGTGTCGTTTGTGTTAAGTGATTTCGTAACTCTATATGAGAATATTGTTATATAAAATAAAGTAGAAGTAAGGGACAAGTAAATAAAATAAAAAAAAATATAAAAGAAAATAAAATATGTACAAAAGATAGAAGGTGCCGTGGGTGGGGTGGTTTAATGTTTTTTTTTTTAAAAAAAAAGGATAAGATAAAGATAAGGGGGGGCAGTTAATTCCCCCCCAAATTTCGCATGAGGTGAGTTAATAGCAGGGGGGGTTTCGGTTGAGCAGAGGAAAAAAAAAAAACTTAGCAAGGGGAAATACTGAGCAGCAGCGGCAAGGAAGAGAGAAGAGGGGAAGAGAAGAGAAGAGAAGAAAGAGAAGAGAGAAGAAGAAGAAAGAGAAAAGGCAACCGGGTTTATTCCAATCGCGTAGTTGTCCGCAAATATGTAGGTTCCTTTTCCCCCTTCATTTGGTGCAAATTCAAGCATGCTTTGGTGGTATTTTCTTTGTGTTTTTGTTGTCTTAATTGTTGAAATTCATAACATGTGGTTCGATCTGTGAAAAACATGAGTTTTGATGACTGTGAATACGTTGATGGTGGTGGGATGCGTGTATATATGTTTGCGTGTGTCTGATTTGATTTTAGGGAAAACTTTGATAATCAGAATAGTAAAACTTTAGTATTTTTAGTGGTTTTCAAATTGTTTTGGCCTTAGATTAGGTTCCCATAGACTGGAAATAGGCGAAAATATAGATCGGGGTCGAAAAACGGACGCCGGAGGCTGCCGGAGCAACCCACGCGCCGCCGGGGCGGCGCGCGCGTGCATCACGCCGCTGGCAACGCCGCACGCGCTCTGGACGGCTGCAGCAATAAGGGTTTTCATTTTAAAAAAAAAAAATTAATACATAGGGCCGGCCTGCAGTCAGCGCAGACCAGGCCAGCCCCTGATGGGCCGCTGGCTGGCTGCTGCAAGACCAGCCCAAAACCGACGGAATATAAAAAAAAAAAAAGGGCAGCTGGCGGACCGGGCCGAATGGCCAACGGACCGGGCAACTGCTGGCTGGCCCAATAACATCCGAAATTAAAAAAAAAAAGAACCAAGGAGGGGTAGCGGGCCGGCACTGGCGGGCCGGACTTGGAGTGCGCATGGACCTGGGGGAGCGCGGGCTGGGGGCTGGCATATGGGAATAGGGCTAGCCTCAAGTGGGTTTTCTTTAAATTTGTAGTATAAATTTCTAATTGGTATAATAGTTGTTTAATTAAGATTAACTAGTAATAAATTTAGAAGAAAAAAAATATATATATAGATAAATGTCCGAAAATTATAAATAAATTCCAAAAATTATAGAATGATGAGATATAAATATTCCCATTAAATTTCAGTAATTATGATAATTTATTTAATTTGGGATAATTAGGTAATAAATAGAAATAAATTAAGGAAAAATAGAGAAAAATATAGAAAAAGCACAATAAATACATATAAGCCATAGAATAATAATTTAAACCTCAAACAACATTAAATCATTATTTGAAGAACAAATGAACCTAGATTTGAGTGTCGGAGGATGGTGAGGATGGGCCAGGGGCCTCAGGCGATTGTGTTTTTGCATTCATGGCACGTGCATTGCATTGATGGCGGGCCGTGACGTACGGGTCACGGGCGCTCAGGATGGTGTACGGTGGCGGGGCCACGACACTCAGGATGGTGTGCGGAGGCGCGGCCACGCACACTCAGTATGGTGACTGTGGGGTGTACGACCTGCAGCCACTCAGTAGGACCCGGGTTCATGCATTGCACGGTAGAGATATCGGCATTATGTGTGACATAACTTTGTTGCGTGTGACACGTTGATTGAGCATGCATCACGTACTTGCGCATTCTATGTAGAGTGTTTTACTTACCGCATTTATTTTTATCGTATGCATGTTATAATATGTTTATGTGCTATGTGGTATCATGCTTTATGTGCTATGTGTTTATATCATTATTGTATGTTTGTCTTGTGCTACTTGGAGGCAGGTGCCTACTGAGTGATTTCCCAGTCACTCACCCCTACTTTCCCCCCCCCCCCCAGGTGAGCAGGAAGAGACCTATGACTACGTTTCGTTGAGGACGGGGCAGATACAGTGGAGTGGGCAGACTGATGGTCGCGCTTAGGATATAAGAAGACCCTGCGACTGTTTGTCTTTATTCTATTGAGGTCTCACTAGACATTACCTTATTAGACTTTCAGGCTTAGGTTACTGTCAGGATTTGTTTATTATTGTGTTAAAGAATCTTGTTTATCAAGGAAACTTTATGCTATGGTATTTCGTTTCCGCGCGAGAAAAAAAATTTTCTACATTTTTTTGGGACATGTTGGAAATTGATTCGACGCTTTGTATTCTCCTCAGCGAGATACGGCGGGTGCACCGTTCTCGATGCTAGGGTTCGGGAGCGGGGCGCTACAGGTGGTATCAGAGCCGAGGCTTCAGATCTGCCTCGGGAACGCAGGATTAAATAGATCACCTAGACATAAGCTATGATCTTCTCCTAGAAATACCAATTATACCCCAAATAAATGAAGTAGACCTAAGTTATGATCGGGTTTATGGGAGGTGTGTGCCGTTGGTGAGACTTCTCTATTTAATTATCGTTGAATCCCCAAACCTTCACATGAGCCTCATAGGGGCTCGAATCCATCGCTTACTTTCGTTCGAATTCTCATCAAGGTTAGCACGAGATCCAGAGAAATATCATTGTGTCGTGAATAATCTGGCAAAGAAGGCAACGGCGGTTGTGGTAATGACCACTAGAATCAGGAGGCCATTCCCCAGGCATTAGCTGACATCATGGCCACCACCTTAAGCGCAATAGCGGCAGTAGCAGTTGAACCAGCGGTTTCCGCCCCTGCCACAACCAGATCTGAGGTTGTAAGGACCCTGCACCGAGGAAGCATAAATTTGCGACATGGCCGCTAATAATCACAAGACCGCGCGTGACGAAAGTACAACCACGAAGTAGTGCAGGGCCGCTGCCGCTACCAAGTGCTCAATGTGGATGCCACATTATGGTCAGTGTGAGGGGACTATGCAAATATCAGTGCGACAACCAGGACGTTTTACGAAAGAGGACACTGAGCAGAGGCCGACGCCACCACAACAGAAACAGTTACAACATAAAGGAAAGCAAGGATCAATATCTAGATCCACGTGATGACTGATACGGAGATCAGGGAGGCTGACGACATAGTGGCAGAGTCCAACTGTCGGCGATCAGGTCTCAATGACTCATCATCAGTACAGATGATGTTAGTCAGAAATAAATAATCAGAGTTGCGCAGCAGAAGCATGGCTTTCTTAAGTCAAGTAAGTTCAGAAGAGTGAACCTCAGTGGATTCGAAAAAAAAAGATTAAGTATATCGCTGAGTAGCTCTGACCGACCAAGTTGACTGAAGTAAGGAGCTACCTTGATTTGGGCCGACTGCTATGGGAAAGTCGTTGAAGATTTTCGACGGTATCGTATCCTGTGCAGATGGAAGCGAAAGAATGCGAAGTTCGAGTGTATCGTGGATAGCAGCAAAGTTTCGCTGAGCAAAAAAAAAAAAATTAAATTAAATTACACAATTTTGCGAATTTAACTATGTACACCCTGATCAATACAACATACTCTAACGACATACTTCCCTGTATCAAACGCGTACTAGATCATCAGTCATACAAAAAAAAAATCCAACACCACTACATAAAGAAATATGACACAGTACAAAACAAAACAAAAAAAAAACAACAACAACAAGATATCGATATCATAAGGAACTATAAATATACAGTAACATAATTCAACATATTATAGGTATATACCACAAAAAAAAAAAAAAATCAGTTGCACAAACACAACATAGTACACCCCATACTTGTGCACGACGCAAACAAATACGCAGCCTATCATAACATGTAAACTAAGTAACTTAAATCGCTAGTAAAAAAAAAAAATCGCAATCACATCAGCAAAATCAATAGTTTTCCCCACCATCATATACTACCACTTCATGACCTAATAAAATTACTAATTCAAGTACAACCGGAACAATAAACACCACAAAAGTGTAATTAGAAATTAACCACCATATATATATATATAAAAAAAAGAAGAAACAATTTACCAACTCGACGTAACGTACAAAAAAAAACACGCAGTTTTTACAGCAATAAAGAAGCAAATAGACAAACACAATTTGTTACAACATCAGTGATACAACGTAAATCAACAAAAAAAAAACATACAAATAGATACCTGAAACAAAAGTAACTACACGATGCTAAGTATATAGGCACATATATACACATAACGGTTTCAATGAGCCCTCAACATAACTAAAACAACGAAACAGTGATAAACATCGTAATAGATAACAACCGGAAACAACACAATTAAAAAAAAAAACACCGTAACACAAATACTTCTTGTACAAGACATGAGTTGTGATATAGGCATACAATTACCTACTTTAAAACAAATCATTAACATACACAACTGAAGTAAAACACGCTAATCACGGTTTAAGAAGGACATGTTATTGTATGACATCATAGTAATAGGTTAAAGTGTAAATAAATTAATAGCAAAAAAAAAATTATATATGTACGTCACAAAAAAAAAATCCATGTATTTATGCGTTCCCGTCAGGATAAGGTATGTAACGATATTATACAACAATAAGATATGCTAGTACAGGAAAATATAGTGTACATGTAACAAAATCATTAACGACTAACCAAAGTGTAAAAAAAAAAAAAAAAAAAGAGGGATCACAATAAACCAAGACTAAAATGAGTGCGCATAGCGACCGTACCGCTTAAACTTAACTAATAATAATAATACATGCGATAAACTGCATATAATGATTGTAAATTTATGAGTTGCATATGATACATAAGTCATACGTGCTGATACTCAACATGCTATATGTCTATACCAAACACATTCAAACAACCTAACCATTGAAACGACGCACATATTAAAACTCACGTACGTCGATGTATATGATAGAGAGCTATGTTGGAGTACTGCAATTCGTCCCTAGACCAACGAGCAGTCAGAAAAGACGATACGAACATTGGAAGACATGTTGAGGACTTGCGCCATAGACTTCAAGGGGAAATGGGATGGTAAGATCTAGTTGATTGGGTTTTCCTACAATACCAGCAACCATAGTGCCATTGGCATGGCGCCATTTGAGACGCTCTACGGACGTAAATGCAGATCCCCAATCCAGGGAAGCGAAGTGGGAGAGCGCACTATCACCAGTACGGAGCTGATTGAGCAGATCATGGAGAAGATAAAGTTGATTCAGGAAAGACTCAAAGCTGCTCAAGATAGAAGTAAAGGCTGGGGCCGCGGTACAATAGCCCTTCGAAGTGCTCAAAGGGATTGGTTCGCTAATCTTACCGTTTGGGTGCTACCCCCAACGCTAGCCTAATTGCACAATGTATTCCATGCTTCTCAGCTAAGAAGATACATTTCTGACCCGAGTCATGTACTGGGCGCACCATCATTGAGGATCAGACACGACATGTCATAAGAAGAGACTCATGTGCGGATTATAGACGTAAAGGATCAAGAACTGAAAAGAAAAGAAAAAAAAATCATCATGCCCTGTGTTAAGGTGCAATGGGAACAATCCTAAGGAAAACGAAGCGACATGAGAGCTAGAAGATACGTGGGGGGCTACTAATACTTCCTCGAATAAGGTACATCAAGTTTCGAGGACGAAACTTCTTGTAAGGTGGGTAGGATGTTACACCCGGGAATTTTCGAACTAACCGTTACGCGCTAATTGGAAACTACCGTGACTGTTGGGTGTAACGACCCTCCGAAATTAAATTTAACGTAGCGTGTCGTTTGTGTTAAGTGATTTCGTAACTCTATATGAGAATATTGTTATATAAAATAAAGTAGAAGTAAGGGACAAGTAAATAAAATAAAAAAAAATATAAAATAAAGAAAATAAAATATGTACAAAAGATAGAAGGTGCCGTGGGTGGGGTGGTTTAATGTTTTTTTTTTTAAAAAAAAAAGATAAGATAAAGATAAGGGGGGCAGTTAATTCCCCCCCAAATTTCGCATGAGGTGAGTTAATAGCAGGGGGGGTTTCGGTTGAGCAGAGGAAAAAAAAAAAACTTAGCAAGGGGAAATACTGAGCAGCAGCGGCAAGGAAGAGAGAAGAGGGGAAGAGAAGAGAAGAGAAGAAAGAGAAGAGAGAAGAAGAAGAGAAAGAGAAAAGGCAACCGGGTTTATTCCAATCGCGTAGTTGTCCGCAAATATGTAGGTTCCTTTTCCCCCTTCATTTGGTGCAAATTCAGCATGCTTTGGTGGTATTTTCTTTGTGTTTTTGTTGTCTTAATTGTTGAAATTCATAACATGTGGTTCGATCTGTGAAAAGCATGAGTTTTGATGACTGTGAATACGTTGATGGTGGTGGGATGCGTGTATATTGTTTGCGTGTGTCTGATTTGATTTTAGGGAAAACTTTGATAATCAGAATAGTAAAACTTTAGTATTTTTAGTGGTTTTCAAATTGTTTTGGCCTTAGATTAGGTTCCCATAGACTGGAAATAGGCGAAAATATAGATCGGGGTCGAAAAACGGACGCCGGAGGCTGCCGGAGCAACCCACGCGCCGCCGGGCGGCCGCGCGTGGGCATCACGCGCGCTGGCAACGCCGCACGCGCTCTGGACGGCTGCAGCAATAAGGGTTTTCATTTTAAAAAAAAAAAAATTAAATACATAGGGCCGGCCTGCAGTCAGCGCAGACCAGGCCAGCCCCTGATGGGCCGCTGGCTGGCTGCTGCAAGACCAGCCCAAAACCGACGGAATATAAAAAAAAAAAAAGGGCAGCTGGCGGACCGGGCCGAATGGCCAACGGACCGGGCAACTGCTGGCTGGCCCAATAACATCCGAAATTAAAAAAAAAAAAGAAACCAAGGAGGGGTAGCGGGCCGGCACTGGCGGGCCGGACTTGGAGTGCGCATGGACCTGGGGGAGCGCGGGCTGGGGGCTGGCATATGGGAATAGGGCAGCCTCAAGTGGGTTTTCTTTAAATTTGTAGTATAAATTTCTAATTGGTATAATAGTTGTTTAATTAAGATTAACTAGTAATAAATTTAGAAGAAAAAAATATATATATAGATAAATGTCCGAAAATTATAAATAAATTCCAAAAATTATAGAATGATGAGATATAAATATTCCCATTAAATTTCAGTAATTATGATAATTTATTTAATTTGGGATAATTAGGTAATAAATAGAAATAAATTAAGGAAAAATAGAAAATATAGAAAAAAGCACAATAAATACATATAAGCCATAGAATAATAATTTAAACCTCAAACAACATTAAATCATTATTTGAAGAACAAATGAACCTAGATTTGAGTGTCGGAGGATGGTGAGGATGGGCCAGGGGCCTCAGGCGATTGTGTTTTTGCATTCATGGCACGTGCATTGCATTGATGGCGGGCCGTGACGTACGGGTCACGGGCGCTCAGGATGGTGTACGGTGGCGGGGCCACGACACTCAGGATGGTGTGCGGAGGCGCGGCCACGCACACTCAGTATGGTGACTGTGGGGTGTACGACCTGCAGCCACTCAGTAGGACCCGGGTTCATGCATTGCACGGTAGAGATATCGGCATTATGTGTGACATAACTTTGTTGCGTGTGACACGTTGATTGAGCATGCATCACGTACTTGCGCATTCTATGTAGAGTGTTTTACTTACCGCATTTATTTTTATCGTATGCATGTTATAATATGTTTATGTGCTATGTGGTATCATGCTTTATGTGCTATGTGTTATATCATTATTGTATGTTTGTCTTGTGCTACTTGGAGGCAGGTGCCTACTGAGTGATTTCCCAGTCACTCACCCCTACTTTCCCCCCCCCCACCAGGTGAGCAGGAAGAGACCTATGACTACGTTTCGTTGAGGACGGGGCAGATACAGTGGAGTGGGCAGACTGATGGTCGCGCTTAGGATATAAGAAGACCCTGCGACTGTTTGTCTTTATTCTATTGAGGTCTCACTAGACATTACCTTATTAGACTTTCAGGCTTAGGTTACTGTCAGGATTTGTTTATTATTGTGTTAAAGAATCTTGTTTATCAAGGAAACTTTATGCTATGGTATTTCGTTTCCGCGCGAGAAAAAAAAATTTTCTACATTTTTTTGGGACATGTTGGAAATTGATTCGACGCTTTGTATTCTCCTCAGCGAGATACGGCGGGTGCACCGTTCTCGATGCTAGGGTTCGGGAGCGGGGCGCTACAGCTAATGACAGCACAATCAAGGGCAAGAAAAGTTTATGGCTCCCTCAGAGCGTAGCTCAATTGGTACTCAGGTGATAGATTGCACTACAAGTGGTCAACGGTTCGACTTTTGACAACCGTAGTATGGATGTTAGAATCATGTTGTCAGTTCCTTATATCGACTAGGTTTGAGCTTGGCATTTTGTGGGCAACAAAGACTTCCCAACTAGGAGGCTGATGAATAAACCTGATTTACTTCCTCCACAAAGCTCTTTAGACTGTGGCAGTATGGCCCTCGGAATCAGGGTGTTTTACACTACAAGAAAAGTTGATAGTCCTACATCCATGAACTAATGGCGATGGAGACTGAAGATTTTGCAAAATTATTGTTCGGTTGAACAGGTTTGTATGTGGGGACAGATATGCCAATGAATTAGTTTGGTAAAACTTTAATATACATGATATAGTATGATTGAGTGGCATAGATAATGTGATAGAGGATATTTAGTTATGTTATTATCCTCCTAGATTAAGTAACTATCTGAAATATTAAGATAAATTTGCGTCTTTACATTTTCTGTTTTGCTTTTGCATAAGTGGGATGCCACCAAATGCATTCACAGCAGAAGAATACGAGGATCTGCATCTGCTGAAGATGGCGCCCATGCCCATGCATATCGTGCAGTACAGTGTGAGGATGTCTCTCTTTTCCTACTTAGCAATATAAAAGTATGAAGTTACTTATAAATGTTACTGCTCCTAATTTAGTTTGCTCCGTCAAACCTCTGTCTGCTTTATTATCGGGAGTGGAGACCTGTTACGCTTTAACTGTTAGAAAATTAGAAAGAAATTGAAATTGGACCAAGTTGCATACTGTGCTTAGCAACGTACTTTGAGTTAAGTTATGATTAGTTTCATTAATGAGTAAAAACTAATGAGTCTTAATTATCTACGCGACGAGTAGATAATTTTAGGCTTTTGAATCACTCAATTCGGATACCGGGTGAATGAGAAATTAATGCTTAAAGTAAAGAGGAAAATCAGCTCAGCTCGGCCTGTGCTTGGGCATGGGTTTTGGACTGAGCTGATGGGCTCAGGTTACAGACTGGTCTATAGGCCAGGTTGTGGGCTGCAGACCGGGTCCCGTAGAAGCGGGTCGAATCTTATCAACTGGGGTGAAGTTTGATTGAGTTCAAACTTCCAAGTTGTTAAGATAGGCTAAGGTTAAATTTTGAAAAATTGTTCAGATTTAACCGTGCCGAGCTGACTTGAATTTGTTATGATATGATGGCTCAGATTGAACAGTTATTTGATCTGACGGCTGAGGACAGACCTGGTGCGGTTATCTGATCTAAGGGTTCAGGCTGAGCATGTATCTGATCCTACGATAGACTAATCTCTGATATTCCTTATAAATAGTGGTCGTGGTGACCTATGTGGAACACACTCAAAACAATTTAGAAGTTCTGCTCCTTTCTCTGCAATCTCCCTCTACATTGAACTGTCTTGACTTAGCAGATCGATCCAGCCTACTCTGAGCTCGGCAGGTCGGCCACTACTATTTGTGCAAAAGTCAATGTTGTCTGAATTATTCTCAACAATTCTTAAGACGTATTGCCATTGATTCTGTACTGATTCTCGTGTGTTTCTAACTTACAGAAACTCAATGGAGAACGCTAGCTCAAGCTTTGTTCAAGGCGCTGATGCTCAGAGTGCTGCTCCAATGGTTGGGGTGCCGATGCATGCCTCCCCTGCACAGGGTCTGTAGGACCTGCAAGGCACCACTAGAAGGGGGGGTTGAATAGTGGGTGCGGAAAATTTGGTTTTTAAAATTGTTTTAGACCAAAAACCCAACTTCTGAAAACAGTTTCTGTTTTCAGGACCTGTTTTGAAACGTTTTGAAAACTAGGTTATAGGTCTTCAAAAATTCTGAAATTTGGTGATATCTTAGTCTCAGATGTTCTGAGTATCTGCTAAAATTTCAGATTAAAATTCAACCTTTAACCCCTTTAAAAATCGTTAGTAGACAGATTGCGCAAATCTGCCAGAAACTGTAGTCTGATTTGAAAAATTAATTCCGATTAAACCGTAACTCTAAATGCTCTGAAAATTTAATGACAAACCCCTTATTATGTGTATTTAATTGGGTTGAAACAGTTTTGAAACATTCTTTTGGGAAGTTAGTCAAATACGTTCAAAGTCTCAACCTTTGCAAGCCTGAAAATCAGACTGCACTAGTCTCAGAACTTTTGACGTTTGGATGACTTATACTTGTCCAAAAGGGTTGAAACCTGCGCCCAATGAACCTTAAAACGTGTGGTTATGTTCTTGGAAAGTTTGGTGATTTTGAAGTACGTTTGCTATTTTTAAGAACGTGATGAAAATGATGCACTGTGCTGGAAACTGAAAGTAAGTGCTGAAAAGTAAAGAGCACAAGGAATGTTATACTGGTTCGGTTAAATCAACCTACTCCAGTCTTCGAGGACACCTTCCTCGGTTATCACTAATCACAAAACAACAAACAACGCCTTACCACACAGGGTTGATGGAGTTACACACCAACTCCAATCCTTTACAAACCTTGTAAGTGATTACAACGATCACGAACACCACCACCTAAAGGATGCAAAATTGATCACACCTTGATCATTCTTTTAAAACAATATAGAGTATATGGTGGTATATATGAAGCCTATTCAAGATATATGAATATGAATACAATAGGCTTTGAGAGAGAAGAAAGAAAGACGTGTAGAAGAAAAGTGTAGAAACTTTTTTGCTCTCTTGGACTTGTAAGACTTTCTTGTCTTTTGTTTGCTCTCCTTCTTTCCTTTTTATCAACAATGGCCGTCCCATATGTCTTGATCTTCCCCTTGAAAATTATCTTTTAAGTCCTTGGAAGAATATCTTGCATCATTAAGACATTCACTTGCTTACTTGGCAACTCCTCATTGGATGATCATTATATCCTTGCTTACTTGCCACTCATTGATTGGATGAAAGTTGTCATCATTTGATGACTAGATAAATATGAAAATAATACTTAAGAACATGTGCCAATTAGTCATAAAAATGTTGCCATAAGTCTCATATTAAATTCCATAAAATTTGCAAGACAATTCATCACCATTTACCATGCTAAAAATCGGCCATCTTGATTTTCCACGTGCTGAAATTTTCAGCATGTGTGATATTCACACAATATTCAAAATATTGACATGTAGGTAGTAGATTTATCCCTTGTGAATAAAGAATCATATATGTTGAATCCAAGACCACAAAATCGGCCAAGTGCATTCCAACACATGCTGAAATTTTCAGCATGTGTGATATTTCAAAATATCATCACATTATTTCTATGACATTATTAAAACATTGTCATTTTATCTTCCAATCAATCCATTTAATTCAAAGAAGTAAATATGGCATAATCAAGAGATAAATTTCGGCTAACTCAATGCACACATGCTGAAATTTTCAGCATGTGTTACAAATGTGACATGGTTTGAAATGTTATCTTGTGTAGCTCCTTCCTTTATGTCACCAACCTTGTATACTTCATTCTTGGCTAATCAAGATGTCAACAAAGCTCCACATATGCTCCAATTAGCTGATCTAGGCGTGTATGAGGCTTGTGCATGTGCTGAATTTTATTTTTGCAAACTTTATAAAATAGGGCACAATAATTATATACATATGGTATATTCCAATCAGCCCTTAATTGATTTTTCTAGAACACTCTAGAATGTATAAAGTATGTAAAAAGTGTCTATATACATGTCATATGTCATGCCAAAAATGTTCCATGTGTCGTGTTCGTAGAAAACCGAATTTTCGACTTTTGTCGATTACGCGATTTTTCTCCGAATGAATTCAAACTTTTTGCACATGTTATGTATATTATGTCACACATAATATACATAGAATAACTTGAATATTCAGCTCTAATGGCTGAAATAAGTGGCGCCCCATGTGACAAAAATGTTGAATTTGAAATCTCCACAATTTGGCCTTAATTGGGTGTGATTTGTGTGTGCCAACATGGAATGATTTCATTGATGAATATAACATATAGATCACGAAATTTCTAGTCATTTTTGAAGTGTAGGGACTGGCCATCTATATATGGCAAGTACGTGACACGTTGGTGAAGTTTTGGTATTCACCCGATACGATAATTTTTGGTTTAGAATCTTGTAACATGTCGTAATAATTTTGTCATCACCATGACTTATATCATATGATATAAGACCTGAATATACTCATAAATATGAGGTAAATATAGTGGTGTGACGTTAACGTACGTTCGTAAAATATATAACGTGTCGGTAGTACGTTGGAATATATGTGTATAGTGCCTTTTAAAAAAAATCTGAATATATATATATATATATATATATATATATAATATATATGTTAAAAGGCGTGTATAAAGTAGAGGAGAAAACTTTCCATTCTTCAATTTGTTGCCTTTGTGCCTTCTCCAAATATGGCATCCTTTAATGAACTACTTAGTTCATTTAACTAAGTACTTCACTTAATGAACTAGTTTAGTTCATTAATGGTGGCACCTGAAAATAGTTCAAACACAACAAATGTTCGCCATTTGATGTAAGCTTTAAAGCTTCAGGCTCGTTAGTACGGCAACGTTATATATGAACTATATAAGGCAGGTTTCATGTAAAAACGTGTCAAGTCATAAAACGTGTCATGCATTTCTTTAATACACGTTATTTAAATCATGCATTTCATTTCTTTAATACGCGTTATTTAAATCATGCATTTTGTAATCACTCAAACTCCTTTTTCTCAACAGGGTCCTACGGTGGCCCAAGTGGAGAAACCCGAGAAGTTCAATGGGAGCTTCTTCATACGCTGGCAGCAGAAGATGTTCTTCGTGACTGCCATGGGTTGGCCGCCTTTTTGACCGAGGACCCACTTGTGGTGGATCCAGTGGAGGACCAAACCCAGAATATGCAGAATAAACTTTCTGTTGAAGCATGGAACTTCAACAATTATGTTTGTTTGAGCTCTATTCTAAGTTGTTTGGACAACTCCTTGTATGGTTTGTACTGCACGTACAAAACCGCAAAGTTTGTGACAGGCAGGCTTTGGACAAGAAATATCATACGGAAGATGCCGCCACTAAGAAATTTATTGTTGGCAGAATCTTGGTTTTCAAAATGTCAAATTCTCGCACTGTTGTTTCTCAAGTTGAGGAACTTTAGATGATGATAGCCGAGATAGAAGAGGAGGGCATGTTGCTCAGTGAATCTTTTGTGGTGGCTGCAGTGATTGATAAGCTACCTCTTTCGTGGAGGGAATTCAAAAGTTATCTCAAGCACAAGAGAAAGGAAATGACATTAGAAGATCTGATTGTCCGACTCCGCATAGAGAAAGACAATCGCACATCTGAGAGAAAGCCACAATCCAGTGCTGGTTAGACCAAGGCCCATGCTGCATAGGCCAAGAAAAAGAAAGGCCAACTTGGGGTGAACAAGAAAGGCAAACAGATCGCCAAGAAGTCCACAGGAAATGCTATAACTGTGGCATTCAGGGGCATGCCAGCAATGAGTGTCGAAAGCCCAAGAAGAAGCAGACCAAGGCAAAGGCGCACATCATTGATGCCATGGACGATCTGAACCTCTGTTCGGTAGTCTCAGAGTGCAACGCTGTGGGGAACATGCACGCATGGTGGCCGATACTGGCGCCACAAGACATGTCTGCTCCAGCAGAGAGATGTTCACGGAGTACCAGTCTGGGAACAATGAACAGCCTTACATGGAGAATTTGGCCTCATTGAAGATTGAAGGCGAGGGCAAAGTTGTTCTGAAACTCACCTCAGGGAAGCATCTGACTCTACAGAATGTGTTGCACGTCCCCAACATTCGGAAGAATTCAGTATCTGGATCTCTTTTAGTCATGTATGGATTTAGACTAAGAGTCCAATAAAGTCATTCTTTCGAAAAATGTCATGTATTTGGGAAAAGTGTAGCGCCCCGTCCCAAACCCTAGGGTCAGAACTAGTACGCACGCCGTATTCCGCTAAGGGATATACAAGGCGTCTGTACGAATCCCTACACTTATCAAAACGACACAGTATTCGATGGAGGAAGCAAAATAAATCAACTCGAAACCCTAAATCAAAAGTAAAATCCATAAACCATAAGTAGTCAACATCAAGTCAAACTCCCCTAAACGACATCGTAAAGTGCGTAAAATGGAATCCCTAAGCTAAGTCCTCAAATGAAATAATAAATAAAATAAACTTCTCTATTTCTCGATCATCAATCTCCAATCAATTTCTATGAGTCCCAATGAGCCCACTCCGAATCCTCTCCAATCTATATATAGTCATACCTTGAATCGTCTGCAAGAAAGCATAACGAACGGTGTGAGCGACAAAAATGTCACTCAGTACGTACCGTGCCTGCATCGGTCTTGTGAGATCATACATGCTAGGACAGTAACGAAATACATATAAGTACTGTAATACGAAAATAGACTGTCCACGTTTTCACAAATACGTATAACGGTCATAACTTCTTAAAACAATCAAAACACATAATCATGCGAAATGAGCGTGAAATGCAATGTCACATACATGATGCATGATAAGCCTACATTCTCGGAAACATACATACTATCGTGTAATGAATGACCCCAGGACCTAACAGAACAGAACGGAGCAGAACAAAACAGATATGCGACTTAGGTCTCGCATATCCTAACAAAACAGAATAGATATGCGACTTAGGTCTCGCATACCTTAACAGAACAGCACAAATATGCTACTTAGGTCTCGCATACCCTAACAGAACAAATATGCGACTTAGGTCTCGCATACCCTAACAGAACAGAACAGATAAGCGACTTAGGTCTCGCATACCTTAACAGAACAGAACAGATATGCGACTTATGTCTCGCATACCTTAATGCAATTCGTGATGCATGAATGCACAGAACTCACGTACGGAATCTTTTCTTTATTTCTTTTTTTTCCTTTTTTCTTTTTCTTTTCTTTTTTCCTTTTCCTTTCCTCAGTTCCTTCTGCTTCCCTGCGATTCCAAATTCTTCCTGAGATTCCATATTCTTCCAATCCCACCTTCTGTCACCCGCTACCTCACTCCCTCACCCGCAACACCCCCAGACCCGCCCAGTCGTGCCACCCCCCCTCAGCCCCCACTCCCTCACCCCCACACCGCTAGCCCACCCCTCTCCCCAACCACCACTAGCACGGCAGCACGTGACCATAGTCCACCACCACCGGCCACGCGCCGCCATCACCACGCTTCCAAACCGATTCTGTTATTCATATATCATCAAAAATGCAATCTTTTTCATACTGTCCATACGAAAATAATACCATACATATATATGGATATACAATTCATCGCATACACATATAATCAAAAAACAAACATCTATAAAATCACAAATACCGATGCACGATCTCGTTTTCATACAGAAATTAAAGATTATCGTTCTTACATTCAACGGATGTTAAGCGGGCACCTACTTGGTAGTTACTACGAGTCAAAGGGTTGATCGAGCTGGTGGTTTCTCCTCCTTAGGCCGACAGCCTTGAAGCTTGGAGACAAAAAGTGTCGTTCTTTTTCTTCTGTGGAGAAGGTGGTCGTTTGTGATGAGTGGGGACGGAGAGTGTTTACGTATTTAAATAGAAATTTGATTAGGGTTTAGGGAAAATTTTCCTAATCAAATTAGGTTTCGTCATTAATTAGGCCTTAATGACCCTTTTGCCCCTTTTAAAAAAAGGGATATAACATTCCCCCCTACAAAAAGTTTCGTCCTTGAAACTTGTGTGTTACGTAATCGGTAACTTAGTATAGTCCTACATAATTCATTTACCTAGATCATGACCGAACTTAGTATCCCTTTATTTCGGTATGTTACTCATTTCACTTCCTCGATATAGGACTAAGTCCTCAAATCATTCAATGTGTAATATATAAGGTAATCTTTAAATCCATTGTCCTCTGCCTGATAGATCGTAACCTATTCTTTCTATAATTCTCGAATCAACCTTAAGGGTAACGTCATTATACTAGCTTCATAACTTAATCGTCGGTCTATATCGTACTTATATTTGCTATCATGAGAAAACCCCTAAAATCGGTTCCTAGGTGTATTACAACCTTTAACTTAACCCCTTGTTAACAAGACTCATCCCTGAAGCTGTTTGTATTTTTCGGAATACGTTGTATTTTAGTACGATTTAATTTAGTCACCACTAGCATCTCACAAGATGATCTAGTCCTTATAGAGTTCAATCCTTACTTAATTCTCTATAATTAGTGCTTACAAACTTCCACTTATACCACTTGATGTGTATCATTCAACTTATGCAATCTACAATATCGGATTCTTTAACTTATCACATATGATCCATCCCTTAGATAAGTAACAATACTAGCATCCTTTGTGTATGCCAATATGGTAACCGTTACCCTTCTTTAACACAACCAAGTCTTCAAAATCAGTCTTATATACTTACAACCTAGCTCTATGATTATGCTCTTAATTTCTCAGAGATATCGTCAGCGGCCTAGTATACGAAATATGTGTATGGACATATATATCTTCAAGTTAAAAGAAAAGTAGCTTACATAGCTATAATTTTGAATATAGCTTTTACTATTTAAAATACTAAAACTTTTATTTTTTGTAAACAAAAAACCCAAAGTATCATATATTTGTTTTTGCAACGCGATTCTCAATGATCATCTTAAAAACGATGATATAACTTGTTCGCAAGGCATTTTGGTAAAATTGCATCAAACAGTTAAAAACTTAATCATGTAAGGTTTTATGAAACGATTTGAATATGGCACCTTCCGTTTTCAAAAAACTGGTATATATTTCGAAAGCTACTTTTTTTGGCTTTGCAAAAGTTAAGTAAGTTCATCACAATCGGATAAATAACTTTGAAAACATTTTAACTGTTAAACTGCTTGCGATATCGATAGTCGTCAAATTAAATTGATCTTGACTAAAAATATATGTAACAAAACGGAATTTGAAATATTGTATAAGAAATATATAAACACATCATTTGCAAGAACATCAATATTTTGAAATTTTCCTCTTTTCAAAGTCGTCAAAAGAATTGATAATCTTTTTTTTATTATGCTGATTTACAAGTATGGAAAGAATTAGTCTTGTAAAGTTAAATACTATATAAAGAAATGTGATTTCATGAGGTATTTTCGAAAATAAAATGCCTTTTAAGTCCCTGTAAAATATAGGTATAACTCGATGTATATGCTTATATTAATATTTATCTGCTAGAGAAATAATAGTCCAAAATTTCGTATAATTTCTATAATTCATCCTTATTTTCAAAAGAACGATCCGTCTATGTATCGTTTCTTATAAGTCTAACCTTCGCCTACTATGATAAATTCCATAACTTAAATTATCCAATCCTAGCATGGAATACTAAATATTTATCGACTTAAGATGTTCTAATTCACCATGCTTTGACGCACCATACTGATCCACGGTATTTCTTTACTTGGTTATTTGAAACGCTAATTATCTTAGTTAAATCTCACCTAAACAAGCAACCACTACTGGTTCATGCTTAATCTATTTCGATTCAAGCCTACTAGATTCATATCAAATTTATGTCAACACTTAACCCACAATTTTGTAATGATATAGTATTCCAACGCACATACTATAGTCGATTCTCGCATGTCACTATTGTTCAATACCTCTAATAATACTAATATCGTCGACCTATTTTGATTACCCTACAATCAACATCTTAACTATAGACTATAAATTCCTTTGTACAATATCATTAACTAAACTCTACTGATTATAACGCTAATCGTTATTTAGTTTCTATTATTCTACTATAAATCATCTCTTATTATTTATCATACTATTATCATTCATTTCTTAATAGCTATGATCCCAACTTTGACCTAAGCCTACTCTGATGTTGCCGTCCAAGTAGGGATATGGACCTGCTTTACTTTAAATGGTACCGAGTACCATGTTGCAGTTATGGTAAGGCAGCCTGATTTACTGTCTGACCCATTAATATGTCAATTAACGTTTGTAATGTGGTATTCTGGTTAACATTGTAATTCATTCAAATCAATTATATAGTATTCAACTAGGGTTACTAAGATCATGGCTTAAAGAGTTATGATCAACCATAGATAAGGGAGAATTGTATGGGATATCCTAGGTATACGTGTTTCAAAACCGAGCGACTTCTCAAGTTTAGGATCATAACTTATTTCTAGGATCGTTCTTAGCATCATCATTTCTTAAGTCTAAGATCACGTCTTATTTCCAAATCATAATTAGTACATAATCAACACTTATTACTAAATTAGTAATTATGTCTAAAGTCAACTCTTAATCGAGATCGTGACTTATGTTCAGGATCATCGCTTATAACTAAGATCAGTACATATGTTCATGATCAGCGCTTATGTTCAAATCATCACTTATGTCTAAGATTGTGACTTAGAGGCAAAATCGTAACTTATTTTCTAATATCATGGCCTAATTCTATTTCCGCCGTGGATCTAGGGCCATGCTCTGAAGATCACACTGTCGGCACGTAATACCTCTTGAACTCATTCTAAAATTAGATCCAAATGATCAGCGGTGTCAGTTGTGCTGATCCACCACTCCTCCGTATCCACTTATAGAAGAATCTCAAGTCCGAGTGCGGTGGTGGTGGAGCCTGTAGCTGCCGATGTTGTTGCGCCACAGCTTGGGCCATGACCAGTAGTGCGTCGGTCAGGGCGTGGGGAAGCACGGCATGCGGTGGAGCCCTATTCTCAGAGTGGTTTCCATTGCCGTTCCTACCGTTCTCTTCTCGGCGGCATATTTGCTACGACAAGAAAAATTTCAATTTTTTTTGTCAAAGGCATTTCATTAATATACAAAACTTAAGAAATCAGGAGAGAATCAAATACGAAAAAAAGTAAAAGGAGATGAAAACCAACCATGCCCAAGCCCAATCATCACTTAGTCTAAATCAAACTTATTCTAAGGTCAAACTTAGTCTCAGATCACAACTTATGTCTAGTATCAAGCTTAGTCTAAGATCAAACTTACATCTACGATTAAAACTTAAGTCTATAATCATCACTTACGTCTAAGATCACTTCTTAATCCTATGTTTTCCGCAGTAGATCTAGAGCCTCGGACTCTGATACCACCTGTAGCGCCCTGTCCCAAACCCTAGGGTCAGAACCGATACGCCCGCCGTATTCTGCTAAGGGATATACAAGGCGTCTGTACGAATCCCTACACTTATCAAAACGACACAGTATTCGATGGCGGAAGCAAAATAAATCAACTCAAAACCCTAAATCAAAAGTAAAATCCATAAACCATAAGTAGTCAACATCAAGTCAAACTCCCCTAAACGACATCGTAAAGTGCGTAAAATGGAATCCCTAAGCTAAGTCCTCAAATGAAATAATAAATAAAATAAACTTCTCTATTTCTCGATCATCAATCTCCAATCAATTTCTATGAGTCCCAATGAGCCCACTCCGAATCCTCTCCAATCCATATATAGTCATACCCTGAATCGTCTACAAGAAAACATAACGAACGGTATGAGCGACAAAAACGTCACTCAGTAGATACCCTACCTGCATCAGTCCTGTGAGATCATACATGCTAGGACAGTAACGAAATACATATAAGTACTGTAATACGAAAATAGACTGTCCACGTTTTCACAAATACGTATAACGGTCATAACTTCTTAAAACAATCAAAACACATAATCATGCGAAATGAGCGTGAAATGCAATGTCACATACATAATGCATGATAAGCCTACATTCTCAGAAACATACATACTATCGTGCAATGCATGACTCGGGACCTAACAGAACGGAACGGAACAGAACAGAACAAATATACGACTTATCTCTCGCATACCCTACTGCAATGTCGTGATGCATGAACGCACAGAACTCACGTACAGAATCTTTCCTTTATTTCTTTTCTTTTTCCTTTTTCCTTTTTTTTTCTTTTCTTTTCTTTTTTTCCTTTTCCTTTCTTCAGTTCCTTCTGCCTCCCTGCGATTCAAAATTCTTCATACGATTCAAAATTCTTCCAATCCCCCCTCCCTCACCCGCTCCCTCACTCCCTCACCCACAACACCCCCAGACCCCCCGCTCAGTCGCACCCGCAACACCCCCAGACCTGCCCAGTCGCACCACCCCTCTTAGCCCCCACTCCCTCACCCCCACACACCAGCCCACCCCTCTCCTCAACCACCACTAGCACGGCAGCACGTGGCCATAGTCCACCACCACCGACCATGCGCCGCCATCACCACGCCTCCAAACCGATTCTATTATTCATATATACATCAAAAATGCAATCTTTTTCATACTATCCATACGAAAATAATACCATACATATATACGGATAAAATTCATCATATACACATATAATCAAATAAACAAACATCCATAAATTACAAATATGATGCACGATCTCGTTTTTATAAAAAAATTAAAGATTATCGTTCTTACATTCAACGGATGTTAAGGAGGCACCTACTTGGTAGTTACTACGCATCGAAGGGTTGATCAAGCGGGTGGTTTCTCCTCCTTAGGCTGGCGGCCTTGAAGCTTGGAGACAAAAAGTGTCGTTCTTTTTCTTCTGTGGAGAAGGCGGCCATTTGTGATGAGTGGGGACGGAGAGGGTTTACGTGTTTAAATAGAAATTCGATTAGGGTTTAGGGAAAATTTTCCTAATCAAATTAGGTTTAGTCATTAATTAGGCCTTAATGACCCTTTTGCCCCTTTTAAAAAATGGGATATAACAAAAAGGGTACTTGTCGAATAGAATGTTTAAATTGAATATCATCACTATTGTACCCCAAAAGAGATTCGCCTGCAGAGGCTAATGAGAATGCTTCCTCTTCTGCTTACATGTTTGAGTTTTTGTTTATGGCATTTTCGTTTGGGACATGTTAATTATAAGTCAATACAACATACGGTTAATCTTGACTTGTTGCTCAAATTAAACTTTGACAATGAATAATGCCAATTATGTGTTGAAGTTAAGATGGCAAAAGCGCCATTTCCTTCTAGAAAGGAACACTAAACCTTTGGATTTAATTCATACCGATGTGTGTGATTTAAAATTTGTGCAAACAAGAGGTGGTAAAAAGTATCTCGTAGCTTTTATTGACAATTGCACACGATATTGTTATGTCTATTTGCTAAGTAGCAAAGATGATACCGTTGATGATTTCAAAGACTATAAAAACTAAGTTGAGAATCAACTTAGCAAACGAATTAAAGCAATTCGTAGTGATAGAGGTGGCGAATATGATACACCATTCAATGAATTATGCTCAGAATGTGGCATTATTCATCAAACGACTGCACCATATTCACTCAATCGAATGATATTGCTGAACGCAAAAACCAAACTCTAAAAGAGATGATAAATGCTATGTTGATAAGTTCGGGCTTACCTCAAAACTTGTGGGGGAAGCTGTTCTCTCAGTTAATATCATTTTGAATAGAATTCCATCTAAAAAAGATGGATGAAACCTCATACGAGCTTTGGAAAGACCACAAGCCTAGTTACATATACTTGAAAGTGTGGGGGTGCCTGACAAAGGTTGCTGTACCCAAACCAAGACAAGTGAAAATTGGGCCTAAAACGGTTGACTGCATATTTATAGGATATGCAATGAACAGTAGTGCATATCATTTCTTGGTGCACAAGTCGGATATTTCTGACATGCATGAAATAGTTGTCATGGAGTCAAGGAATGCAGTGTTCTTCGAAGATGAAAAACCAAGAAGAATCAAGAACTGGTAAGCGGATGCATGAGGCGACTCCTCAAGGAAATGAGGAGCTTCGTCAAAGAAAATGTACCAGAGTGCCAACTTCGTTTGAACCGGATTTTCTAACCTATATGGTAGAAAATGATCCAAGGAACTTTTCCGAGGCAATGTCAACTCGAGAAGATCTGATCTGGAAAGAGGCAATTAACAGTGAGATAGACTCGATTCTTCAGAATCACACTTGGGAGTTGATTGATCTTCCACAGGAAAGTAGACCACTCGGTTGCAAGTGGATTTTTAAGAAAAAATGAAAGAGAATAGGTCTATCGAAAAGTATAAAGCTAGGTTGGTAGGTTATCGACAAACGGAAGGCTTTGACTTTTTTGCCACCTACTCACCAGTAACTAGGACCACTTATATAAGAGTACTACTTGCTATTACTGCAGTCAATAACTTGGAAATATATCAGATGGATGTAGAGACTGCTTTTCTGAATGGTGTGTTGGATAAAGAAATATATCTAGAACAACCTGAAGGGTTTGTGGTTCCAGGACAAGAATCGGAAGTCTGTAGACTTGTTAAGTTGTTGTACGGACTTAAGCAAGCGTCTAAACAGTGGCACTTGAAATTTGATCAAGCTATGTAGCTAATGTTTTCAAGATCAATGAGTGTGACAAGTGTGTCTACATTAAGAACATACCGAATGCAAATGTGATAGTATGTCTCTATGTAGACGGCATGCTGATCATGGATAGTACTCAGGACATCATCTTAAATAAGAAGAAGATGTTGACGAGAAACTTCGATATGAAGGATATAGGAGTTGCCAACGTTATTCTAGGAATCAAAATTTCTAGGATAACTGAAGGACTCGTGTTATCACAAACTCACTATATTGAATCAGTTCTACAATGTTTCAATATGCTTGATGTGAAACCAATAAAGACTCCATTTGACTTAAGTAATACACTTAAGGAAGAATCGAAGCGAGCCAGTAGCTCAATTGGAGTATTCGTTAAGTAATCAGAAGTTTGATGTACAATAACGAACTGTACAAGACCAGACTTATCATGCTCAGTAGACAAATTGAACAGGTTTACCAGTAATTCCAAGTAATGATCATTGGAATGCTCTGAATCGAGTGGTGAGATACTTAAGTATACAATGAATCTTGGATTACATTACTCAAGATATCCAACAGTATTAGAAGGCTATTGTGATGTCAACTGGATATCTGATAGTAAAGATTGTAAGTCCACCAGTGGATATTTATTCACTGTTGGTGGAGGTGATGCGTCGTGGAAATCCACGAAGCAAACGTGCATTGCTCGTTTCACGATGGAAGCGGAGTTTATTGCACTTGATAAAGCCGGAGAAGAAGCTGAATGGCTTCGGAATTTCCTGGAAGATGTGCCATGCCGTCCTAAGCCAATCGCTCTTATCAGCATACACTGTGATAGTCAGTCAGCTATAAGACGAGCTCAAAGCAGCATCTATAAAGGTAAGTCTCGACACATGCGTCGGAGACACAATACCATTAAGCAGTTGATCTCTAATGGTGTGATTTCCATTGATTATATAAAATCAAAGGAGAATCTTGCGGATCCCCTTACAAAAGGCTTGCCTAGAGATCAGATGTCAATTTTGACAAACGGAAATGGGACTAAAAACTACTAAGCTTGAATCTTTATAATGGAAACCCAACCTTGTTGGCTGGAGATCCCAGAATCTTGGTTCAATGGGACAACTAAGTTATGAAGTTCAGCGAGCACTTACCCATTTTGTTAAATAAAAGTGTTGTCTGCAGAGAAATGAGGGTAAACTGAGGCTTTTAATAGTTCCTATATCTTGATATGTCAAGTGGGGTAGGGCATAATACTCTTGATAGGAAACACCTATGTAAGTGTGAAGTGTGGCTGTTTCTATGAGAATTTTGTAAGGCCAAAGTTCTCTAACACACTTTCTGAAACTGAGTGGTTCATGACCAAAATGAACACAATCATGAGAACCAAAAAAGTGTGAAAGGAAATGTTGTGTGATTACTATTGTCTAGGTTCACAATAAAGGCCGGTTAGTTCAAGACATTAAGTTCATTAATCAGCCGAGTGGACACGATAGTATATCACTAAGAAAGGTTCAAAGCCAGAAGTTAACTCTTCTGATGCAACATTTCTTGTTTGACTTCTCGATAGATTCTGCATAAACACTCTGCATTAATTCTCATTCATGTGGGGGTTGTTGGAGAAATTAAAAAGAAATTGAAATTAGGGCAAGTTGCAAACTGCTGTTAGCAACGTGCTTTGAGCTAAGTTATGATTAGTTTCATTAATGATGAGTAAAAACTTATGAGTCCTTGATTATCTACGCGACAAGTAGATAATTTTAGGTTTTGAATCACCCAATTCCAATACCAGATGAATAAGAAATTAATGCTCAAAGTAAGGAAAAAAATCAGCTTAGCTCGGCCTGTTCCTGGGCATGGGTTTCAGACGGATTTGATGGGCTCATGTTGCAGACCTGATGGGCTCATGTTGCGGACTGGACTACATGCCAGGCTGCAAGCTGTAGACTGTACGCCGGGTCCTGTGGCAGCGGGTCAGATCTTATCAATTGAGGTGGAGTTTATTTGAGTTCAAACTTCCAGGTTGTTAAGATAGGCTAAGGTTAACTTTTGAAAAGTTGTTTAGATTTAACCTTATCAAGCTGACCTGAATTCGTTATAATCTGATGGCTCAGATTGAACAGTTATTTGATCTGACTGCTGAGGACAGACCTGGTGCGGTTATTTTTTTAAAGGGTTCAGGTTGAGCAGTTATCTGATCATACGGTTGTGGTTGAACTGACTGTAACAGACTGACCTCAGATCCCCTATAAATAGTGGTCGTGGTGACCTCTGCGGAACACTCTCAGAAAAATTCAAAAGTTCTTCTCCTTTCTCTGCAATCTCCCTCTCTACATATGCATTCTCTCCCGCATACAACACTTTGCATTCAAGTAATCCAAGAAGTTCAAAGCAACTTACATGTTCGTAGAGTTCGTACGCTGCAGTGTCATTTATCTGAACTGGCCTCTGCTGTATCCTAGGATTGCTCCATTCGGTTGGGCACAATATATCAGAGCAATACGTCTTAAGGACAGAGTCCTGGACTCACCTTAGATGTCTACTCAGCTGAGCTGTTGAGGTTATTGCCATGCTGAGCTCTGTTGTTTCGCGTAGAACATTCGTTGTTCTACAGCATTGTTGTGCTGAGCTCTGCTTTATGAAGAGCTCTGCGGATTGGCTGAGAACATTCGTTGTTCTGCAGCATTGCCGTGCTGAGCTCTACTTTGTGTTGAGCTCGGCTGAAGCAGCTGAAAGCTCAACTTTTGTAGTTGTGCTGAGGTGACAAGGTCGGCAAGTCGGTCATCAGCCCAGAACGCAAATACAATTGCGTTGACTGGACTGATCTGGTCTGTCTGATCAATCTGACATGAGTTCAGCTCGGCTGGAAGGCTGATAGCATAGACCTATTGTTCTGTAGTGCTATTCATTTCAGATCGACAGGTCGGCTGACAGCTCATAACGCAAACTCAATTGCGCTATTTAAATTGTCTTGACTTAGCAGATCGTTCCAGCCTACCCTGAGCTCAGCAAGTCGGCCACCGCTATTTGTATAGAAGTCAATTTTGTCTAAATTATTCCCAACATTAACAATCTGTGTCTGCTCTATTATCGGAAGCCTACCTGCGGAAGGCTTATAGGTATTCGAGCGGGAATAGATGACCGTTGCATAATCACCTGTTCTTTGCCGATGACATTTTGTTATTTGGACTTGCAACAAAAAGACATTTTGTTATTTGGTGAAGCTAAGTTGGAGGTGGCTGAATATTTGGTGCAGATACTTAACTAGTCAATGAATCAATTATGAGAAATCAGGGGTTGTCAGCCCAAATACGCCAACGGATATCAGAGTAAGAATTGTTACCTATCTGGAAATAAAGGAGGTTGAATCCCATGCGATCTCCCTTCTATTGTGGGAAGCACAAAGAGGGACTTATTTGTGGAGACAAAGGAAAGACTAGAGTAAAATCCTGGTATAGGGAAAGTACAGCTAAAATAGCCTAACCTTTGGACTAATAGCTAATCCACCACTTCTGTTAAAATTGCCTTCAAAATTTAAAATGCACGTTACACCTTTTGGTGTTCGGATATTTTCACTGTTACGGCAGTGAAAAATGATCTCCTGCCACGTTTAAAGCAGAAAGATGGTGAAATAGAATAAAAAGGTCACCCATACAAGATGTTTGGTTGGTCGAAGAGAATAAACGACGGAATCTGATTCTCACCTTATAGATATCTCACTAAACACTTAAATAAAAAAGAGTGACGTAATAAATTATAAAATATTGTTTTCTAGGTATACAAAGGGAAAAAGCGGAGGATGAAAGGCCCATCCCCCCTGCCCCCCCAAACTATCGTCGTCTTCACTTTTCCACCATCTCTCATCCCCCAATCCCAACAGCGTCCTCCTCCACACTGGTCCAGGCATTTCACCTTCCAAAACAGTCCCAACCCCAGCAGCGGCCACATCCATCCTCTCCATCCTCCCTCCCTAACCCATCAGCTTTCCATTAGCTCCCCCACCCCTAACTCGCTCCAAGCGGCCCTCATCCCCATCGTAACCCTTGTTTGAAAAGTACGTCAAAGTACTTTAAAATATGCTCCAAACTTGTATGAATACTTGTATGATGTTAATTGGAAGGTTGAAAGATGATTTGAACACTTTGAACTTGAAAAAGGCCGCTTGAATCGATCAATGTGTAGACTGGATTGAACCAAGTGAAAGCTAGAATAAAGTTGAGTATTCTGTTGGACATAGATCGATCACATCGATCGATCGATGTATGGTGGATGCAATGTTGGAAACTTTCTGTCCAACATAGATTGATCACATGGATCAATCGATATGACATCGATCGATACATAGATCGATTGATGTAGGCAGGGTGAAAAGTTGGAGCTTTCTGTCCAACATCGATCGATGACATTGATCGATCGAAGTTACATCGATCGATGACATCAATCGATCGATGTGTTAACAATCAGAACTTTTCATCTTTAATTGCATCCTTAGTCCAAGGTTAATCTCCCTTCATCTTTGAACGGCTAGCAACTGAATTGGAGGTATCAAAAACTGCTGAAATGAGTTTTAAAGTTGGTTTTTAGCACAACCCAAGGTTTATAAATAGTATGTCTTGGTATTTTACAATATACACAACAAGCTTTGAAAAACTTTGAGATTTTCAGCACTTTTGTCTCCACCAACTCTTCTCCTCCATTATCAACCTCTTCTATTGCAAGTTCAAGCTCTCTCTAGTAGAGCAAACTAAAGAGAGTAAGCCGTTATATCTTGGGAAGCATTAGTCTTATTGTCTACCTTGCTAAGAGACTAAAATTGCTTTAAGGACAGAGTTATCTTGAAACTTGTCTCGACTTTGTTTTGATTGTATTCTTGTTTCGTTTTCCTATATTCTACTATATTCCTTACAATCTTAAAGCAATTTACTATGGCAACCAAACAAGCTCTTCAAGATATGTCAAAGATGGAGCCATTTGATGACAAGTTCTATAAGAGATGGGCGGCCAAGGTATTTTTTTTCCTTGAGATGCTCTCGATTTCATATGTGCTCAAGATGGATAAACCAAGCAATGAAACAGAGGCACACAAGTATGATTCAGATAACACCACTTGTAGAGGCCATATCCTGCACTTTTTGGCCAACCCATTATTTGACATCTATGTCAAATTTACTTCAGCAAGAGAAATTTGGTCAGCACTGGAAAGTAAATATGGTGCTGAGGATGTTGGCAAGCGCAAGTACGTGGTGAGTGAATTCTTGAAGTTCCAGATGGTGGATCATGTTTCAATCAATGATCAAATCCATCAATTTCAACAACTGGTGGATAATCTGGAGCAAGAAGGGATCAAGATCGATGAGACCTTCCAGGCTGCAACTCTATTAGAGAAACTTCCCCCTTCTTGGAGTAAATACAAAAAGAGGGGGAAACACGATGATGCTAAGTTGTCTTTATATGTGGCTGTCAAACACATATGCATCGAAAACAACAGGATGGAAGATGAGTCATATGTTGAAGAAGGAGTCAAGGCCAATGTTTTTGAGCATGCTACGAGAAAACAGAAGTTCCAATCCAACAACACCAGCAACTACAATGGTGGAAACAAAGGTAAGAAAGTTGTTGTGCAGGTTCAAAAGAAAATCAAAGGAGTTTGTTGGGCGTGTGGGAAGCCAGGACACCGAGCAGTCAACTGTAGAAAGAAGAATGGCCAAATCAGCAATCAAGCAAATCTCGTAGAGAATGCAAGAGCAGCGGATGATAAAGTCATTGCAGCCGTCGTTTTAACTGAGGTAAACTTTGTCAGTGGCACTACGGTATGGGTGGTAGACACAGGAGCTACCAGGCATATTGCTACCAAGTAAAGACCTATTTTCTGAGTATCAAGAAATAGGTAGTGGTGAACAAGTCTTCTTGGGAGATGCACATAGTACCCAAGTTCTTGGATAGAGTAAGGTGCTTCTCAAGTTGACCTCTGGAAAGAAACTGGAGTTGAGCAATGTGTTGCACGTACCTGCCATGCATAGGAATTTGATCTCTAAAGTGCTACTGAACAAGGCTAATATCAACCTTGTTCTCGAATCTGATAAACTTATTTTGTCTAGGAATGAGGAGTTTATTGGTAAGGGATTATGTAATGGGGGGGGGGGTTTCTTGTAATTGACGCTACATGTATTTTCAATAATAAGACTGCATCTAGTTCTGTTTATTTTGCTGAGTCTCTTGATTTGTGACATGCTAGACTAGGACATGCAAACATAGGAGTCATAAAGAAACTCAAAAACATGAATATGATTTCTTATGATGGTGATAGTTTTGACAAATGTGAACACTGTGTTGAGGTTAAACATTATAAGAAACATGTTAAAAAAAGGTTATAGAGTTTCTCAAAAACTTGGTCTAATTCATAGCGACTTTGGAGATTTTAAGAATCACGTAAGTAAAGGTGGTAAAAGGTATTATGTTACTTTTATTGATGATTACTCTAGATATGCAAAAGTATATTTGTTAAGTCATAAAGATGAGATCGAGTCTATGTTTATGAACTACAAAAATGAAATTGAAAATCAATTAGATTTAAGGATCAAAAGACTCAGATCTGATAGAGGGGGTAAATATAGTACAGATTCTTTACAAAGTTTTGTAAAGAAAATGGAATTATTCATGAAGTTACACCCCCGTACACACCTCAATCTAACGGAGTAGCTGAAAGAAAGAATAGAACGCTCAAAAATATGATGAATAAGATGTTGATCATTTTAGGATTGCCAGATAATATGTGGGGTGAGGCAATCTTGACTGTGTGTCATATTTTGAATAGAATACCTTATACGAAGTTAGATAAAATGCCTTAGGAGTTATGGAAAGGCTACACACCCAGCCTGAATTATCTAAAAGTGTTGGGGTGTTTAGCCAAAGTTGCTATTCCTGAATTTAAGAGAAGTAAAATCGGATCAAAGACAAGGAATTGTGTGTTCATTGGATATGCTCAGAATAGTGCAACATATAGATTCATGGCTATAGATAATAGTTCTATATTAGAATATAAGGATGCTGATTTCTTTGGCCATGTCTTTCCTATGAAAAGACAATCCGAAGTTGTCTCTAAATTTGAGGTGGGTAAGTCTAGTAAAACCATAATTAATAAAGAGGTTGACCCACCTAGAAAAAGCAAGAGACAAAGAGTTGAGAAGTCATTTGGAAATGATTTTACAACTCTTTTTATTTTAGAAGATGACCTAAAGCTTATGGAGATACTATTAGATTAGTAGATTTTAAGTTTTGGAAAGAAGCCATTAATAGTGAACTTGAGTCAATTCTAAACAATAACACTTGCGAATGGGTAGATTTGCCTAGAGGGTGTAAACCTATCAGTTGTAAGTGGGTCTTTAAGAAGCTAAAGATGGATGGAACAATTGATAAATTTAAAGCTTGGCTTGTCGCTATAGGATTTACGCAACAAGAGGGTGTAGACTTCTTCGATACTTACTCTCCGATTGCTAGGATCACTACCATTAGAGTGTTCGTAGCACTTGCCTCTATTTACAGACTTGTTATTCATCAAATGGAAGTAAGAACAACATTTTTAAATTGAGACTTATAAGAAGTAATTTATATGAAACAACCAGAGGGTATGATAGTTAAAGGCCAAGAACACAAAGTGTGTAGACTTAAGAAATCTTTGTATGAGCTTAAACAAGCACCTAAACAATGGCACAAAAAATTTGATAACGCAATAGTCTCAAATGGTTATGTAGTAAATGAAAGTGATCGTTGTGTGTATAGCAAATTTGTTGGCTGTGATGGTGTTGTTGTTTGTCTTTATGTTGATGATATGTAATTCTTGGTACCAACATATATGTTGTTAGCGACACAAAATAATTTCTGTCTTTTGTGTTTGACATGAAAGATATGGGGAATGCAGATTTGATTCTTGGACTTAAGTTAGTAGAGAAATGTGGGGGTTACCTACTCTCTCAAGAAAACTATGTTGAGAAGATGTTGAAAAAGTTTAATCATTTTGATTTGAAACCTGTTAGTTCTCCTTATGATTCACATGTGACGTTGACAAAGAATAAAATTTAAAGTGTGTCTCAATGTGAATATGCTAGAATAATTGGTAGTGTAATGTACTTGGTGAATTGTACTATACCTGACATTGCATATGCCATAAATAGACTTGCAAGATATACTCATAATCCTAATGAGATACATTGGTGTGCATTAAGACGATTATTGAGATATTTTAGAGGTACAATGAATTTAAGACTCATTTTAGTGGTTCACATGCTGTTTTAGAAGGATATTGTGATGCTACCTGGGTGACTGATAATGACGAGATAAACTCCACTAGTGGATATGATTTACATTAGGTGGTGGAGCTATCTCGTGGAAGTCATGTAAACAAATATTTAGTGCAAAATCAACTATAGAGTCTGAATTTATTGTATTAGAACTTGCTAGTACACAAGCTGAATGGTTAAGGAATTTACTTGTTAATATTCCTTTGTGGTCTAAACTATGCCTTCTGTATCTATTCATTGTGATTCTCAGGCTGCGATCGCACGAGCAAAGAACAAGATCTATAATGGAAGGAGGCACATCCGTTTAAGGCACAATATTGTGTATGACTTGATGAGTTCAGGGGTGGTAAACTTGGAGTTCGTAAGAACCCAGCTTAACCTTGCTGACCCCTTAATTAAAGGACTAAGTAAGAAGTTAGTCTATGAAACATCGAGGGGGATGTGACTTATTCCATCTGTAGAGAATTCTTCATGACAGGAACCCAACCACTATTAGTAGAGATCCTATGAACGGGGTTCAATGTGGTAAAAACAAGTCATGAATGAGTTCTATGTTACACTATCAAATGTTCCTCCTTAAGGTGTTGTTGTGAATAGTGCTTGCTGTAAAGAATCGAGGGTGAGATTTCAAGAATCTCTTAATAGAAATTCATAGCCATGTTGTATGGTGATGTGAGCAGTGCACACTTGATGAATTCCACCTATATAAGTTTGAAGTGGTGCCGCTTCCTGTGAGAGCAGTCGAAAATTCTCTAAAAGGCTTATGAATCCTGAGATAGGTGCACGCCCGATATCGCACCAAACCACGAACTTGAAGAAGTAGATAACGATATGTCTTCTTGTTGTTCATATAAACAACAGTGAAGTAAGATTCAAGACGAAGTTCATCTTACTTCTGTTTATATAACTCAAGTTGTACTACCGGTGATTCAAGATCACAAGTCATCGTATCCGTTCTGTGCCATTATCTTCTGTTGATAGTGGAGAGGTCAGTTTATTTCCGTTCGGATATGTTTGTATATAAGTTTGGATCATGTGGAGGATTGTTGAAAAAGCACGTCAAAGTACTTTAAAATGTGCTTCAAACTTATATAAAAACTTGTATGATGTTGTTTGGGAGATCGAAAGATGATTTGAACACTTTGAACTTGAAAAAGGTCACTTGGGTCGATCCATATGTAGACTGGATCGAACCAAGTGAAAGCTGGAATAAAGTTGAGTATTATGTTGGACATAGATCGATGTGGTGTGGACGCAATGTTGGAAACTTTCTGTCCAACATAGATCGATCACATGGATCGATACATAGATCGATCGGTGTAGGCAAGGTGAAAAGTTGGAGCTTTCTGTCCAACATCGATCGATCGATGTTAACAGGAAGCATAGTTGGAGCTTTCTGTCCAACATCGATCGATGACATCAATCGATCAAAATGACATCGATCGATCGATATGCCAACAGTCAGAACTTTTCATCTTAAATTGCATCTCTTAGTCCAAGGTTCATCTCCCTTCATCTTTGAACGGCTAGCAACTGACTTGGAGGTATCAAAAACTGCTTAAATGAGTTTTAAAGTTAGTTTTTGACACAACCCAATGTTTATAAATAGTATGCCTTGGTATTTTACAATATACACAACAAGCTTTGAAAAACTTTGAGATTTTCAGCACTTTTGTCTCCAATAACTCTTCTCCTCCATTATCAACCTCTTCTATTGCAAGTTCAAACTCTCTCTAGTAGAGCTAAAGAGAGTAAGCCGTTATACCTTGGGAATCATTAGTCTTGTTGTTTATCTTGCTCACCGGTAGAGACTAAAATTGTTTTAAATACAACTATCTTAAAACTCGTCTCGACTTTGTTTTGATTGTTTTTTTGTTTGGTTGCTTATATTCTACTATATTCCTTACCACCCTCTCTCACTCCCCCGTTGTAACCCATTCCAAGAGCCAAATCATCCACCACCGTTAAGGCTGTGTATCTTGAGAAACACTATTGAAGCAAGGGAAACGATATGGAAAACTTTCAAAATCCACCAGAATCACATCTTCCGCCGTCCACACAGAAATTGCGTTGAACCGAATTTTGCAGTCCAAACTTCTCTGTAGAATTAGTTGGAAACGATTCAAGTTGATTCAATATACAAGCTTGAAGTTGATCCGCTGCAAAGCATGTGCAGTTGATTCGCTGGGTTATTTTGTTCTTGAACTTTTTGTTGGAGAAAAATTTGTAAATGGATTTGTCCAAAGTTGGTGAGCAACATATTTTGAGCTTAATTAAGATTAGTTTTCGATAATCAAAAATGAAAACTAATGACCCCTAAATTATCTACATAATGAGTAGATGATTTTCGGTTTTTGAATCACTCAATTTCGATATTGGGTAAATGAGAAATTAATGCTCAAAGTAGGAATAAAAATTGGTTGCAAATTGGAAAATTGGTGATGTGGCTTCATGAGAAGAAGACACGTCACTTTTTTTTGCAAATATACCATATTGGCAAATTGAAGGGAAAATGCCACCAAATATAGTGATAGGAGAGGCACTTTAGATGTGCCCTAAGGGCATGAGAAGTTCTTGACCGGAGGGAAGCCTAGAAAGTACCACATGCGTGCACACGCACACGCGCGTCGGCTCGTGGCTCGTGGCATGTAGCACGTGGCTCGCCTACCCGGTTCTTATCTTTTTGGACAAATTTTCTTTTAATTTTTTCTAGAAAATAATTTAATTGATCCTATAGTTATGATTTAATCCTACGATCTAACAGCTCAGATTAAGCTGACAGTTTTAGCTGACTGATTCCTTAAGTCGTTAGTTAATGGCCGATCAGAGGCAGTCGTCGGGTGTGTAACCTCCAAGGTTTCCCTCTATAAATAGAGGCAGTATACTACTTCTGCATACACAGAAATTTTCCTTCTCTTCTCCTACTGCATACAAGCATTCTGCATAATCTATTGCTGCATACTGCATACACTGCTGCTGCATTTCGTCAATCCAAGAATTCAGAACACTTGTCAGGTTCGTGGAGTTCTTACGTACTAGTGCCACTTGTTTGGAACTGTTGGCCGTTGTATCCTAGGAGGCGTTTGCTACTTTCGGTTGGGCACAGTATACCGGAGCAATTCGTCTTAAGGACAGGTCCTGGACTCGCCTCGGTCCCGATGTTGAGCTCATCTCTATGTTGAGCTCATCGCTGTGTTGACCTCATCTATGTTTTAGCTCATCACTTCGGTTCATCACTGTGACGACCTCGGCCTTGCACTTCGGCTTATCACTGTGATGGCACTTTGGCTCATCACTGTGATGACCTCGGCCTGGCACTTCGGCTCATCACTGTGATGGCACTTCGGCTCATCACTGTGATGACCTCGGCCTTGCACTTTGGCCCATCACTGTGATGCACTTCGGCTCATCACTGTGATGACCTCGGCATTGCACTTCGGCTCATCACTGTGATGGCACTTCGGCTCATCACTGTGATGACCTTGGCCTGGCACTTCGGCTCATCACTGTGATGGCACTTCAGCTCATCACTGTGATGACCTCGGCCTTGCACTTCGGCCCATCACTGTGATGCACTTCGGCTCATCATTGTGATGACCTCGGCCTTGCACTTTGGCTCATCACTGTGATGGCAGTTCGACTCATCACTGTGATGACCTCGCCCTTGCACTTCGGCTCATCACTATGATGACCTCGGCCCTGCACTTCGGCTCATCACTGTGATGGCACTTCGGCTCATCACTGTGATGACCTCGGCCTTTCACTTTGGCTCATCCCTGTGATGACCTCGGCTCTTCACTGTGTTAGCCTCGGCTCATCCCTGTGATGACCTCGGCTCTTCACTGTGTTAGCCTCGGCTCATTCCTGTGCTTTACAGGATGTTAGATTCGTTCTCTAATAAATCTGAGTTTGTATATGAGACAACAATCTTAAGATGAATTTTTTGTTCTTATCTCAGTTCTGTACTGGTTTATTCACAGTATTCTATTTGTATACTGACTTCTTGTTTCTACACTTGTCAGAAACTGAAACATGATGGAGAACGAAAGCTCTAATTCGTTCAATGCTGTGCATGTTGGTTCTAAGGAACAGAATAGTGCTGTTCCAATTGCACCTACTGTTTTTGCGCCTGTTCCTGCTCCTGTCCCTGCGGTTGGACAGGTTGAGAAGTTGGAAAAGTTTGGAGGCAGTTTCTTCAAACGTTGGTAGCAAAAGATGCTTTTTTCTTGACAACGATGGGTTTGGCTAAAATGCTGACTGAGGATCCTCCGGAGGTGGTTCCGGTTGAAGATCAACATCAGAATATGCAAAATAGTTTGATGGCTGAAGCATGGAATTATAGTAATTATGTTTGCTTGAGTCGTATTTTATGTTGTTTAGACAATTCGTTGTACGGACTGTATTGTACGTTTAAAACAGCAAAGTCACTATGGATGGCCTTAGATAAGAAATACCGCACGGAGGATGGCGGTACAAAGAAGTGTGTCGTTGGCAAATTTCTTGATTTTAAAATGTCAGACTCTAAGACTGTTGTTTCTCAAATTGAGGAACTTCAGATGTTAGTGGCCGAAATGGAAGAAGAGGGCATGTCGCTCAGTGAATCTTTCATAGTGGCATATGTGATTGAGAAGCTACATCTTTCATGGAGGGAATTTAGAAGCTATCTCAAACACAAGCGAAAGGAGACGACATTGGAGGATCTGATTGTTCGACTCCGTATAGAGAAGGACAACCGCAGATCCGAAAGAAAGCCAAGTTCGAGTTCTGGTCATGCAAAGGCGCATGTCGCAGAGGCGAAGAAAAAGAAAAAGGTAACTCTTGTCGGAGTGAACCCTAAAGGCAAGAAAGTTGCCAAAAAGTTCACTGGAAAATGTTATGACTGTGGAATTCAGGGGCACCGCAGTGTTGACTGCCGTAAGCCCAAGAAAAAGCAGGAAAAAGTGAAAGCCAACCTTGTCAGTCAGATGGATGATCTGGATTTATGCACCGTTGTTTCTAAATGCAACGCAGTTGGAAATCCTCGTGAATGGTGGGTGGACACTGGAGCCACTCGACATGTCTGTGCAAACAAGGCGATGTTCAGAGACTATTCACCGGCAAAGAATAATAAAAAGCTATACATGGGGAACTCGGATAGCTCGAAGATTGAAGGTTCGGGCAATGTGATTCTGAAGATGACTTCAGGAAAGGAATTGACTCTGCGAGATGTACTGCACGTTTCTGACATCCGCAAGAACTTAGTTTCTGGAGCTTTACTAGTCAGTCATGGATTTAGACTAGTATTTGATTGTAATAAATTTATTCTGAGCAAGAATAGGGTGTTTCTGGGAAAGGGGTACTTAACTGATAATATGTTCAAGTTAAGTGTAATGACAGTTGTACCCAAGAAAACTTTGCCCGAAGAGGCTAATAAGAATGCTTCTACTTCTGCTTATATGCTTGAGTCTTCTAGTTTATGGCATTTTTGTTTGGGACATATTAATTATAAGTCAATACAAAGAATGATTAATCTTGACTTATTACCCAAACTGAACATTAATAAAGAAAAATGCCAAATCTGTGTTGAAGCAAAAAATGACAAAGACGCCATTTCCTTCAATAGAAAGGAACACTGAACCTTTGGATTTAATTTATACTGATGTGTGTGATTTAAAATTTGTACAAACAAGAGGTGGTAAAAAGTATTTCGTAACTTTTATCGATGATTGCACACGATACTGTTATGTCTATTTGCTAAGTAGCAAAGACGAGGCCCTTGATGCTTTCAAAGACTATAAAAATGAAGTTGAGAATCAACTTAGCAAACGAATTAAGACAATTTGTAGTGATAGATGTGACGAATATGATACATCGTTTAATGAATTCTGTTCAGAACATGGCATTGTTCATCAAACGGCTGCACCATATTCACTCCAATCGAATGGTATTGATGAACGTAAAAACCGTACTCTAAAAGAGATGATGAATGTTATGTTGATAAGTTCGGGTTTACCTCAGAACTTGTGGGGGGAAGCAATTCTCTCAGCCAACATCATTTTAAATAGAATTCCATATAAGAAGATGGATGAAACCCCATATGAGCTTTGGAAAGATCATAAGCCTAGTTACAAATACTTGAAAGTGTGGGGGTGTCTGGTGAAGGTTGCCGTACCTAAACCAAGACAAGTTAGAATTGGGCCTAAAACAATTGATTGCATATTCATAGGATATGCAACTAAAAGTAGTGCATATCGATTCTTGGAGCACAAATCGGACATTCCTAACATACATGAGAATGTTGTCATGGAATCAAGAAATGGAGTATTCTTTGAAGATGTCTTTCCAAAGAAAGATAAAAACGACGAAGAAACAAGCACTAGTAAGCGAGTGCGTGAGACGACTCCTCAAAAAATTGAGGGACTGCGTCAAAGCAAATGAGCCAGAATACCAACATCTTTTGGACCATATTTTCTAACATATTTGGTAGAAAACGATCCAAGAACCTTTTCTGAGGCGATGTCAACTCCAGAAGCTCCCTTCTGGAAAGAGGCAGTAAATAGTGAGATAGAATCAATTCTTCAAAATCACACTTGGGAGCTGGTTGATCTTCCAGCGGGAAGTAAACCACTCGGATGCAAGTGGATTTTTAAGAAAAAACTAAAAGAGGATAGGTCTATTGACAAGTACAAGGCTCGGTTGGTAGCTAAAGACTATCGACAAAAGGAAGGTTTTGACTTTTTTGATACCTACTCACCGGTAACTAGGATCACTTCAATAAGAATGCTAGTTGCTATCGCTGCAGTCTACGACTTAGAAATCCATCAGATGGATGTGAAGACTGCCTTCCTGAATGGTGAGTTAGAAGAAGAAATTTATATGGAGTAACCTGAAGGGTTTGCTGTACCAGGGCAAGAGAAAAAGGTGTGTAAACTTGTTAAGTCTTTGTACAGAATTAAACAAGTACCCAAATAGTGGCATTTGAAGTTTGATGAGGCAATGTTCTTAAATGGCTTCAGGATCAACGAGTGCGACAAGTGTGTATACATCAAGAACACACCAGACGCTTATGTGATACTATGTCTATATGTAGACGACATGCTTATCATCGGCAGTACTCGTGACATCATCTTGAATACCAAGAAGATGTTAACACGAAATTTTGATATGAAAAATATGGGGATCGCCAATGTTATTCTAGGGATTAAAGTTTCTCGGATAACTGAAGGTGTTGTTATGTCACAAACTCATTATATTGAATCTGTTCTTAAACGATTCAATATGTTTGATACAAAACCAATAAAGACCCCATTAGACTTAAGTATACGCTTAAGAAAGAATCGAGGTGAACCTATAGCTCAATTGAAATACTCACAGGTAATTGGAAGTCTGATGTACATAACGAATGTACAAGATCAGACTTAGCTTGTTCAGTAAACAAATTGAGCAGGTTTACCAGTAATCCAAGTGAATATCATTAGAAAGCTCTAAATAGAGTGATGAGGTACTTGAAGTACAAAATGAACCTTGGATTACACTATACAAGATATCCAGCAGTATTGGAAGGATATTGTGATGCGAATTGGATATCAGATAGCAAGGACTCTAAGTCCACCAGTGGATACTTATTCACTGTTGGTGGAGGTGCTGTGTCATGGAAATCTACAAAACAAACGTGCATAGATCGGTCCACTATGGAAGCCGAGTTTATAGCACTAGATAAAGCTGAAGAAGAGGCTGAATGGCTTCCAAATTTCCTAGAAGATGTTCCATGTTGGCCAAAGACAATCGCTCCTACCAGCATAAACTATGATAGTCAGTCTGCTATAGGACGGGCACAAAGCAGCATCTACAATGGTAAGTCACGACACATACGTCGGAGACATAATACCATTAAGCAATTGATCTCTAATGGCGTGATTTCCATTGATTACATAAAATCAAAGGAGAATCTTGTGGATCCGCTTACAAAAGGCTTTCCTAGAGATCAGATGTCAAAATTAACAAACGGAATGAGACTTAAGCCTACTACGCAAGAATCTTTATAATGGTAACCCAACCTTGTTGACTGGAGATTCCAGAATCTTGGTTCAATGGGACAACTAAGTTATGAAGTTTTAATTTTGCACTTACTCATTCCGTTACATAAAAGTGCTGTCTGCAGAGAATATTTAGGGTAAGCTAAAGCTTTTAATGATGTCCTATATCTTGATACATCAAGTGGGTTATGGCAGAATGCTCCTGATAGGAATCACCTATCTAAGTGTGAAGTGGGGTCGCTTCTATGAGAATTCTGTGAGGTAAAGAAATCTCTAAAACATTTTCTGAAATCAGGTTGTTCATGGCCAAAACGAACACAACCATGAGAACCAAAAGAGTGTTAAAGGAAATGTAGTGTGAGTATTGTTGTCTAGGTTCATAGCAAAGGCTGACTAGTTCAAGACATCAAGTCACTACTTAGCCGAGTGAATCCGATGGTACATCACTACGAAAGGTTCAAAGCCAGAAGCTACCTCTTCTGATGCAACATTTTCTTGTTTGACTTCTCGTTAGAGTCTGCATCTGCATTTGCATTAATTTCTATTCATGTGGGAGATTGTTGGAGAAAAATTTGTAAATTGGTTTGTCCAAAGTTGGTGAGCAACATATTTTGAGCTTAATTAAGATTAGTTTTCATTAATCAAAAATGAAAACTAATGAATCCTAAATTATCTACATAATGAGTAGATGATTTTAGACTTTTGAATCACTCAATTTTGATATCGGGTGAATGAGAAATTAATGCTCAAATTAGAAATAAAAATTGGTTGCAAATTGGAAAATTGGTGATGTGGCTTCATGAGAAGAAGCCACATCACTTTTTTTTGCAAATATGCCACATTGGCAAATTGAAGGGAAAAAGCCACCAAATATAGTGCTAGGAGAGGCACTTTAGATGTGCCCTAAGGTCATGAGAAGTTTTTGATCGGAGGGAAGACCTAGAAAGTGCCACACGCTCGCGCACGCCGCTGTCGCCCGCCCGTTCGGCCGGCCGGCTCGGCTCGGGCTCGGGCTCGTGGCATGTGGCTCGCCCGCCCGGTTCTGATCTTTTTGGACAAATTTTCTTTTAAATTTTTCCAGAAAATAATTTACTTGATCCTACGATTATGATTTAATCCTACGATCTAACGGCTCAGATTGAGCTGACAGTTTCAGCTGACTAATTCCTTAAGTCGTGGGTTAATGGCCGACCAGAGGCAGTCGTGGGGTGCATCGTGAACGTGGGGGTTACTGGCCGATCAGTGCGGTCGTGGGTTGCCGTAACCTCCAAGGTTTTCCCTCTATAAATAGAGGCAGTACACTGCTTCTGCATACACAGAAATTTTCCTTCTCTTCTCCTACTGCATACAAGCATTTTGCATAATCTATTGCTGCATACTGCATACACTGCTTCTGCATTTCGTCAATCTAAGAAGTTAGAACACTTGTCAGGTTCGTAGAGTTCTTACGTAGTAGTGCCACTTGTTTGGAACTGTTGGCCGTTGTATCCTGGGAGACGTTTGCTACTTTCGGTTGGACACAGTATACCGGAGCAATTCGTCTTAAGGACAGAGTCCTGGACTCTCCTCGGTCTCGATGTTGAGCTCATCCCTGTGTTGAGCTCATCGCTGTGTTGACCTCATCTATGTTTTGGCTCATCACTTCGGTTCATCACTGTGATGACCTTGGCCTTGCACTTTGGCTCATCACTGTGATGACACTTCAGCTCAACACTGTGATGACCTCGACCTGGCAATTCGGCTCATCACAGTGATGGCACTTTGACTTATCGCTGTGATGACCTCGGCCTTGCACTTTGGCCCATCACTGTGATGCACTTCGGATCATCAATGTGATGGCACTTCGGCTCATCACTGTGATGACCTCGGCCTGGCACTTCGGCTCATCACTGTGATAGCACTTCGGCTCATCACTGTGATGACCTCGGCCTTGCACTTCGGCTCATCACTGTGATGGAACTTCAACTCATCACTGTGATGACCTCGGCCCTGCACTTCGGCTCATCACTGTGATGGCATTTCGGCTCATCACTGTGATGACCTCGGCCTTTCACTTCAGCTCATCCCTATGATGACCTCGGCTCTTCACTGTGTTAGCCTTGGCTCATCCTTGTGCTTTACAGAATTTTAGATTCGTTCTCTAATAAATCTGAGTTTGTATATGAGACAGAAGTGGCTTGCTCCAAAATCCAATCAAAAAACAAGGAAACCCAGCCTGTGCCCTGTCCTAATCTCTGATGAGTTCCTGCCTTAATCCCGGATGAGTTCTTGGAAAAGATAAACATTCTCCATCATATATCTCCCTATAAGAAAACCAGCCTATACCCTGTCCATAAAGTCCCCCATCAAAGATGTTAACCTACTCACCAACACTTTAGATATTGCATTATACACCACATTGCAACAAGATATATATCTGTAGTCCTCTACCTTGGTTATATTTTGTGCTTTGGGAAACAAAACAGTAAGTGCGTGATTGTTATGCTTCAATAACCTGCTATTACTAAATCTCTTTGATGCCATCCAAAGTGTCTCTGCCTACAACATCCTAAGATTTGATGAAGAAAATGGATGTCTATCCATTTGGCCCTTGGAGCCTTGTCTCTGCTTATGCTGAATAAAGCTGTTTTGACCTCCTCATATATAGGTTGGATCAATTTAGTAGCATTCTCCTCTATAAGTTTAGGTCCCAAATCAATAACCTCCTGGTTTGGTAGAAGATTTTGCTGATAGGTGCCGACAATTTAATGTAGAAATTAATAAACTGTTGTGCAACTTGATCAATTGAAGTACTCATGTTACCATCTTCAATCTGAACACTTGTGATATGATTCCTAGTATTTCTTTTCATGATTGAATGATAAAATATGGTATCTCTATCACTGATCTGGACGTAATTACCTTTGGCCTTCTGAGTAATGTGCTGCCTTTCTGCCTTCAATGAATGGAAACCCAAATGCCTCTAATTCTGCAACTGATGCTTCCAGACATTTGTCCTCTAATGTATATATGTTTGTTATTGCTTATTTTCCAAATCTCTGACTGTCCTCTCAGCTTTTGAAGAAATATATGAGTAGGTCTTCTTGTTGAGCTCTCTCAAAGCTTCTTTGAGTGACTTCAGCTTTTTACAGAGAATGAACATGGAAGTACCCCTGGATTGTGTGTCCAGTAGCTCCTTACAAGAGAGATAAATGAATCATGGTATGTCCACACATTAAAGAACTTAAAAGATGTTATTGCCATTGAACCTCCATCTTAGATATTAAGGATGCAGGGATAATGATCTAACAAGCAACCTGCAACATTCAAGTGTACCCTTGATATAGAGAAAAATTCAATGAAACTGTTGTTGGAAAATGACCCTGTCAAGCCTAGAATTAACAGTGTCATCATCCTAAGTATGCTAACAACCTGTATACGGAACTTCAAGTAAACTACATTTTTGAGAATAGTTCAATTGGTCATTAAGTTCATAATAAGTAACATGCATGACTCCTATCCTTTCATCCCCATTCAAAACACAGTTGAAGTCTCCCATTACTGTCCATAGTGCAAAAATAGTCTGACCCTGAGCAACAAGTGTTTCCCAGAGGAGCCTTCTATCACCAACTTGTTTAAGGCATAAACAAAAGTAACAAAAAGTGTTTGCCTAGGCACTAAGCTTTGGACTTCACAAAACATAGTATGAGAATTTTGCTAATGACATTCAAATGGACAATATTGGACTTCTATAAAACAAGAGTCATTTTTCCTACATGAGAGTCAAAATTATATACACAATCCCAATTTTTAAATTTATGTTGCATAAGTTGAAAAAACATGTTAAACTTAGCTTCTAAAACACCAACATTTAAGGTGTGTTTTCTCACAAAGCAAGCAACCCATTATACTTGAAGGATCTTTTGCAACCCCTAATGTTCCAGAAGCAAATGACCATGTCAAGTTAGGATTGCCTGTCCCCCTTGCCAAATCCTTGGCCATCAAAGCTTTTTCTACCTTTTCCAAGGCAGCATCCTTGTTTTGGATATTACCTGCGTGAAGCCATCTTGCTAACCAAGCTCTGTGATCCTGCCTGCATGATGTTCCTTTAGTCCAGGACAATCCCCAAATGTGATAAGTGCTTCCCATTAGCTTCTGTACATATATAGCATCCCCTCCTGCAAAAAGAATAAGATCATCTGCAAAGAAAAAGTGTGCGATCCTATGCTCCATACACTTAACATGGAAATTGTTGTCCATATCTTCATGTAGCTTCCTGAGTAGTCTGGGAAGATACTCTATTCCAATAACAAACAAGAAAGGTGACAACGGATCACCTTATCTTAGTCTTTTTTTACCTTTGAAGAAACCTTGATGCACCTCATTGATAGACAATGAATATGAGGCAGCAGTGGCATGTTCCAAAATCCAGTCAACAAACAAGGAAGGAAAACTAAGGTCATGAAGCATAGCCTGTATGAAATCTCAGCTAATGGAGTCAAAGGTTTCTTTATATCAACCTTTGACATACATTTATGTGCAGTACATTTCCTACCATAATCTCTCATGAGTTCATGGACAAGATAAACATTCTTCGTCATAAACCTCCTTTTATGAAAATCAGCATGTGCCCTGTCCATGAAGTCTGCCATCACAAAAGTTAGCTGCTCACCAACACTTGCGATATTGCCTTATGCACCACATTGCAACAAGATACATGTCTATATTCCTATACCTTGGTTACATTTTTTTGCTGTAGGAACTAAAGCAATAATTACGTGATTTAACTGCTTCAGTAACCTACCATTTTTAAAGAAATCTTTGATGGCATCCAAAGTTCCATGCCAACACAACCCATTCTTTGATAAGGAAAAGGTACGTATATCCATCTGGCCTGGAGCATGTTCTCTACCTATGCTAAATAAAGTGTTGGAAAAGTACGTTAAAGTACTCTTTCTAAGTGCTCCAAACTTATATAAAACTTACGTGATGTTGTTTGGAAGATTGATATGATGTTTAGAACACTTTAAACTGGAAAAAGGTCACTTGGATCGATCCATGTCTAGACAGGATCGGACCAAGTGAAAGCTGGAATGAAGTTGAGTGTTGTGGAGGACTTCGATTGTTCTATACATCGATCGATCGATGTAGTGTGTTGCAATGCAGGAAACTTTTGGTCAAACATGGATTGCTCATTTCGATCGATCGATGTGACGTCGATCGATCGATGTAATCGATTCATGTAAGCCCGAAGCAGTCTGTCCAACTTCGATCGATCACATTGATCGATCGATGTGATCGATCGACGTACCAACGGACAGAACTTTTCACTTTGAATTGCATCTTTTGGTCCAAGGGTCATCTCCCTTCGCCTATGAACGGTAATTAACTGCTATTGGAGGTTGAAAAGAGGCTAAGACATGTTTTAAAAAGGCTTTCTAATACACCCCAAGGTCTATATATAGTAGACCTTGGTATCTTCAACAAAAACAGTTTTGATTCTTGCAAAACTTAAGAAAACTCTCAGCATTGTTCTCCATCTCTTTCTTCTCTATCATTTCCTTCAACAAGCAAGTTCAATCTTCTTCTTCTAGAGCAAAGGAAAGGAAGATAGCTGTTATATCCTGGGAAGCATTTGCTTAAATACTACCTTGCTCTTCGGTAGGAGCAAAATTGCTTTAAGGACAGTGACAATCCGTCACGTCTCGGCTGTGATTTCTGTTGGCTTCCATATTCATACTCTACATTTTCTTACATTCTTAAAGCAATTTTGAGAGAATGTGGCAACCAGACAAGCACATGTTCCCGATATGTCCAAAATGGAGCCATTCAATAGCATGTTCTTCAAAAGATGGGCGGCCAAGGTGCTCTTCTTCTTGGAGATGATTTCTGTTTCATACGTGTTAATAAGTGACAAACCAACGGATGAAACAGAAAGCATCAAATACGAGGTTGACAACACAACTTGTAGATGACACATTCTACACTTCCTCTCCAATTCGTTGTTTGACATTTATGTCAAGTTTACGTCAGCAAAGGATATTTGGACTGCTCTTCAAAACAAATATGGTTCTGAAGATGTTGGTAAAAGAAAGTATGTGGTCAGTGAGTATCTGAAGTTTCAAATGGTGGACCACATACCAATCAATGATCAAATCCACCAATATCAACAATTGGTGGACAATATGGAGCAAGAAGACATCAAGGTTGATGAGACCTTTCAAGCAGCCTCTTTGCTGGAAAAGCTTCTGTATTATTGGAACAAGTACAAGAAGATAGGGAAGCACGACGATGCCAAGTTGTCCTTGGATGGAGTCATCAAGCACATTCGGATTGAGGAGAATAATTGGCTTGATGACAATGGACGTGATGAAGGTCAATCTCGAGCCAATGTGGTGGAGCACAAGCCCAAAAGACAAAAAGTTCAACACAATGGCAAAGGTAAGTCATTTATGTAGGGACAAGGATAAAAGAAGATGAAAGGAGCGTGCTGGGTGTGCGGAAAGCTTGGACACCGAGCAGCCAAATGCAACCAACAGAAAGGCCAACCAAGCAATCAAATACATATAGTAGAATCTTCAAAGGCGACCGAAGAAGTCATCGCTGCAGTCGTCTTGTTTGAGGTAAACCTTGTCAGTGGTGCTTCGGAATGGGTGGTAGACACAGGGGCTACCAAGCACATTGCCACCAGTAAGGATCTATTTTTTGAATATCAAGAAATAGGTGATGGCGAGCAAGTCTTCTTGGGAGATGCACATGGTATCAAAGTTCTTGGTAAAGGAAAGGTGCTTCTCAAGTTGACTTATGGCAAGAGACTGGAGTTAAACAATGTGCTACACGTTCGTGCAATGTGTAGGAACTTGATTTCCGGAGTACTACTGAACAAGACTAATATTAAACTTGTTTTTGAGTCTGATAAGCTTATTCTCTCTAGGAATGGGGAATTTGTCGGAAAAGGATATTGCTCGGGGGGTTTACTTGTATTGGATGCTAATTGTATTATGAATAATAAGAATGCATCTAGTTCTGCTTATGTTGTTGATTCCCTTGACATTTGGCATGCTAGACTAGGATATGTTAATAAGGATGCTTTAAAGAGATTAAAGTTCACTAACTTAATTTCCTATGCATTTGAAGATGACTTTGGGAAGTGTGAGTTTTGTGTAGAAGCAAAACATCACAAGAAGTCATTTAAGTCTATTGATAGAACAACTGATAAGTTAGAACTCATACATAGTGATCTTGGTGACTTTAGAGGCTATACAAGTAAAAGTGGTAAAAAGTACTACATTACTTTTATTGACGACTTTTCTAGATACACTAAAGTTTACCTGTTGGCTCACAAAGATGAATCTGAAAGCATGTTCATTAAGTATAAAAATGAAGTTAAAATCAACTAGATCCGAAAATTAAAAGGTTAAGAACGGATAGAGGTGGTGAGTATAATGTATTATCTTCACAAAAGTATTGTGAAGATAATGGAATTATACATAAGTTTACACCACCTTATACCCCTCAATCTAACGAAGTCGCTGAAAGAAAAAATAGAACTCTTATGGATATGATGAATGCCATGCTTATAAGTTCTGGTTTGCCCAATAATATGTGGGGAGAGGCAATCCTTTCAGCTTGTCATATCTTGAATAGAATTCCGCATAAGAAGACCAATAAAACTCCTTATGAACTTTGGAAAGGTTATGCACCTAACTTGAATTATATCAAAGTGTGGGGATGTTTAGCCAAGGTTGGAATTCCAGATTTCACAAGGAGTAAAATCGGTCCCAAGACTAATGATTGTGTTTTCATAGGGTATGCTCAAAATAGTGCTGCATATAGATTCATGTTGATGGATAATGGTTCTACCATTGAATCTAAGAATGCTGAGTTTTTTGAGCATATTTTTCCTATGAAAAAAAGAGTCAATGATTAGTTCGGATTATGAAAGAGGTGAGTCTAGTAAGAGGTCAAATGATGACAATGTTTCACCTAGAAGAAGTAAAAGGAAAAGAGTAGAAAAATCTTTTGGAGATGACTTCGTTACTGCATTTATTCTAGAAAATGATACTACTACTTATCAAGAAGCAATAATGTCTATAGACTCCAAGTTTTTGAAAGAAGCTATCAATAGCGAACTTGAGTCTATACTTAGTAATAATACTTAGAAACTCGTAGATTTGCCTAGAGAATGTAAACCTATCAGTTGTAAGTGGGTTTTTAGAATGAAACTAAAGGCGGATGGAACAATTGATAAGTTTAAAGCTAGGCTTGTAGCTTAGGGGTTTACCCAACAGGAAGGAATAGATTTCTTTGATACATATTCACCAGTTGCTAGGATAACATCTATTAGGGTGTTAGTAGCATTAGCTTCTATTTATAAATTAGTTGTACATCAAATGGACGTTAAAATAGCTTTTCTAAATGGAGACTTAGAAGAAGAGATCTATATGAAACAACCGGAAGGAATGATAGCTAAAGGCCAAGAACATAAGGTTTGTAGGTTAAAAAAAATCTTTATACGGTTTAAAACAAGCACCCAAGCAATGGCATGAGAAGTTTGACAGTGCCATGTTGACTAATGGATATGTTGTAAATGAAAGTGATAGATGTATTTATAGCAACTTTGAAAATATTGATGGTGTTATTGTTTGCTTATATGTCGATGATTTGTTAATCTTTGGTACAAGTCTTGATGTTGTGAATTGTACTAAATCGTTTTTATCCTCTGTTTTTGAAATGAAAGATATGGGAAAAACAAATTTAATACTTGGTCTAAGGTTAATAGAGAAATGTGGGGGGGGGGGGTATATGCTTTCTCAATCTCATTATGTTGAGAAGATTTTGAGAAATTTTAACCATTTTGATGTCAAACCCATTAGCACCCCATACAATGCATCCATAAGATTGGAAAAGAATAAGATGATGGTGTTTCTCAATGTGAATATGCTAGGATCATTGGTAGTGTCATGTATCTAATGAATTGTACTAGGCCAGATATTGCGTATTCTGTAAATCGGTTAGCTAGATATACTCATAGTCCTGGTAAAGAGCATTGGGATGCATTGAAACGATTGTTGAGATATCTAAGGGGAACTATGAATCGACTTACCTTTAACAGGAATTCCTGCTGTCTTAGAAGGTTATTGTGACGCTAATTAGGTCACAGATAACGATGAAATAAACTCCACCAATAGATATGTATTTACTTTGGGTGGTGGTGCCATTTCGTGGAAATCCTCTAAACAAACTTGTAAAGCTAAATCAACAATAGAATCAGAATTTGTTGCTTTAGAACTTGCTTGTTCAGAGGCGGAATGGTTAAGGAATTTACTTGTTGATATTCCTTTGTGGACTAAGCCTATGCCATCCGTGTTTGTTCATTGTGATTCACAGACAGCAATTGCTCGAGCAAGGAACAAAATATATAATGGGAAGAGCCGACACATCCGTTTGAGGCACAACATTGTGCGTGACTTGATTAGTTCAGGGGTGGTTAACTTGGAATACATAAGGACCGAGTTGAACCTTGCTGATTCCTTAACTAAAGGTTTGAACCGGAAAATGGTTCTGAAAACAACTAGAGGAATGGGACTTGTTCCGTCGGATGTAAATTCTCTATGATAGGAACCCAACTCACAATTAGTAGAGATCCTACAAATGAAGTTCAATGTAGTAAGGACACGTCATAGAAGAATTCTGTAAAGTACTATCGTATGTGTCCTTTTCGATGTTGATGTATGAGGATAGTACTTACTGCATGTTTGAGGGTGAGATTTAATTCTCTTAATGGATGATTCATAGCCATTATAAATGGTGGTGTGTTGCAGTACACACTTGATGAATATCACCTATATAAGTGTAGAAGTAGAGCCGCTTCCTATGAGAGCTTGAAAAACTCTCTAGAGCACTTATGAATTCTGGGATTGGGTGCAGGGCCTTTAATACACCACACCGCGAACTTATATGAAGTTAGATAATGGCATGTCATTTGTATGTTCATATAAACAGTAGTGAAATATGTGGTTCAAGACGATTGTCACCCTGTTTCCGTTTATATAACTTCAAATAGTACTACCGGACAGTTCAAGATGTTTGTCACTGCTCCGTTATGTGTCATTATCTTCATTTGATAGTGAAGAAGTCAATTTATTACCATTTTGAAAGGTTTGTATATAAGTTTGGATCATGTGGGGGATTGTTGGAAAAGTACGTTGAAGTAATCTTTCTAAGTGCTCCAAACTTATATAAAACTTATGTGATGTTGTTTGGGAGATTGATATGATGTTTAGAACACTTTAAACTTGAAAAAAGTCACTTGGATCGATCTATGTCTAGGCAAGATCGAACCAAGTGAAAGCTGGAATAAAGTTGAGTGTTCTGGAAGACTTTGATTGATCTATGTAAGGGACATCGATCGATCGATATAGTATGTTGCAATGCTGGAAACTTTCGGTCAAACATGGATCGTTCATTTCAATCGATCGATGTGACGTCGATCGATTGATGTGATCGATCCATGTAAGCCCGAAGCAGTTTGTCCAACTTCGATCGATCACATCGATCGATCGAAGTGACATCGATCGATCGATGTGATCGATCGACGTGCCAACGGACAGAACTTTTCACTTTGAATTACATCTTTTGGTCCAAGGATCATCTCCCTTCACCTATGAACGGTAATTAACTGCTATTGGAGGTTGAAAAGAGGCTAAGACATGTTTCAAAAAGGCTTTCTGACACACCCCAAGGTCTATATATAGTAGACCTTGGTATCTTCAACAAAAAAAATTTTGATTCTTGCAAAACTTAAGAAAACTCTCAGCATTGTTCTCCATCTCTTTCTTCTCTAATCATTTCCTTCAACAAGCAAGTTCAATCTTCTTCTTCTAGAGCAAAGGAAAGGAAGATAGCTGTTATATATTGGGAAGCATTTGCTTAAATACTACCTTGCTCTTCGGTAGGAGCAAAATTGCTTTAAGGACAGTAACAATCCGTCACGTCTCGGCTGTGATTTCTGTTGGTTTCATATTCATACTCTACATTTTCTTACATAAAGTTGTTTTGACCTCCTCCTTAGATATAGGTTGGACCATTTTAGTGTCATTTCTCTGCAAGTTTAGGTCCTAGATCAATAACCTCCTGGTTTGGCTGAAGATTTTGTCGATAATGTAGAAATTAACAAACTGCTGTGCAACTTGATCAATTGAAGTAGTCGTGTTGCCATTTTCCATGTGAAAACTTGTGATATGATTCCTAGCCCTGTTTCTTTTGATGATTAAGTGATAGAATTCAGTATTTCTATCACTCGACTGAACGTAGTTACCTTTGGTCATCTGAGCAATGAACTGCCTTTCTGCAACTGATGCTTCGAGAAATTTATCCCCAATGAATAGATTTATGTTCCTACTTTTCTTCCAAATCCTTGAATGCGCTCTCAGCTCTTGAAGAAATATGTGAGTAGACCTTCTTGTTGAGATCCCTCAAAGGTGCTTTGATTGACTTTAGCTTTTTACAGAGAATGATCATGGAGCCTGTATTGTGCGTCCCATTACCAGAGAGATAAATGAATCATGGTCTGCTCACATGTTAAAGACCTTAAAAATGTTCTTCCCTTGAACTCCATCTTGCATATTAAGGATGTAGGGAGAATGATCTAATAAGCAACTTGAAAACGTTGAAGTGTGCCCTTGCCATAGAGAGAACTTCAATGAAATTGTCGTTGTACATGACTCTGTCAAGCCTAGACTTAATAGTAGCATCCCAAAAATGTTGACAACCTGTATAGGGGGCTTCAAGCAAACTGCATTTCAAAAAAAAAAAAAAAAAAAAAAGAAAGCTCAATTGGTCCGTAAGTTCATAATAAGTAACATGCCTGCCTCCTCTCCTTGCATCCTCATTCAAAACACATTTGAAGTCTCCCAGTACTGTCCATGTCCAAAAATATTCCGACTCTGAACAACAAGTGTTTCTTAGAGGACCCTTCTATCTACCAACTAGTTAAGGCATAAACAGAAGTCACAAAAATTGTCTGCCTAGGCACTAAGCTTTGGACTTCACAAAAGACAGTTTGAGCATTTTTGCTAATTACATTCAGATAGACAACATTCGGATTCTATAAAATAAGAATCTTTACATGAGAGTCAAGATTATGTACACACGTCCAGTGTTTGAATATATATTGTCTAAGTTGGAACAACTTTTTGCTGTTCAGCTTAATTTCTAAATGAAGAACATCTAAAGTGTGTTTTTTCACAAAAGCAAGCAACCCATTATGCTTGAAGGGTTGTTGCGATTCTTAATGTTCCAGAATCCAATGATCACGTCAGGTTAGGGATGCCAATCCCCCTTGGCCATGCTTTGGCCATCAAAGCTTTTTTTTTTTTTTTTTTGCCTTTTTCAAGGACAGCAACCTTGTTTTAGATACTACCTGCGTGAAGCCATCTTGCTGACCAAGCTCCATGATCCTGTCAACATGATGTTTCTTGTAAACCGTCTTTTCATGGACTTGTTTGGTAGCGACCTGTCACAAGCCCTATTACTCGAAACGACTCACCCGCCGTATCTTGCTAAGGAGGATACAAGGCGTCGATACAATTTAATTACACGCCATCAAAGTAACGCAAATGATATCAACGGAAACGTTATGAATTAAAAACCCTCGATAAAATAATCAGCATCATTAATATAATGTCTAGGGAATTCTAAATCGATACAATGGTCAAATGTATATAAACACTAAACTCCAAAATACATAAACCTCGATATCAAAATAAATGCCTCAACTAAATCTTCGAAATTCTCATCCGAATATCCTCAGTCTCGAATCTCCAGTCCCGATCTTCCACGTTATGCTAACTCCTTTACCTGTCTATCTACAAAACTGATTGGAAGAGGGGGGGGGGGGGGGATGTGAGCGACATACATCGCCCAGCAAGTAGCCGGACTATATTTACCATAGGATCATACACGGAGAAGCAAGTGTAAATATAATAAATAAATAATATAAATTAACATGCTTCTCTTTGTAAATAAATTTACCTTTTTGCCCTTCCTGTAGAATCAAGCACGTAAAGCACACGCAACTAAGTCATCGCACACAAAAGTTGGTATAATCAAAAACCGTGATGCAACTTTTTAAATCATGTATGCAACCACTCGACAACCACTTATCTTTTATTCATTTCCATTTCATATTCCATTTTCCATTTCTCATATTTCATTTCCCATTTCTTTTCTATTTTTCGATCTCATAGGCGATTACCCCTTATGTGAAATATATTCCAATTCACATATCTTAACCTCATAAAATAACATACATGGCTAATACTTTATATTGTATATTAAACATTATATATGCTAATTTATGTCTTAATATAATTTTCATATAATTTCATGCCCAGGCAGCAGCAATCTTCCTTAAAAAGTCACTTACACCACGTAACAAGGAAGCATAGAATAGTCACATGCACACACAAATTACTTACTTGCATTGCACATACAGGAACCCCACTTACAAATGCATATTCATCAATTTTCTTTTTGACCACTGCCCTCTCCTCACCATCGGCCAATTATGGCCTTTCAACCCACAAATTAAACAATCTTTTTATACATATACATATAATCGGTACATAAATACAACAATTACATACATATATACATCAAACTATGCAAATCACAAATACGTATGCATGATCCAACTTGATATGAAAATAGCATAATAACATTAAAAAATCATAGTAAATATATCAAAGATACTTACCTCGTGTCTCGATTATACATACTACGCGACGAGCGGATGAAGAACGGACCAAAAATTATTATTTTGGCTCCTTAAAGCGACGGCAGATTGTGTCTAATTTGGAAAAAATAAGGGTGCTGTTTGTTTATAATATGAATCTCGAAGAAATTGATGTTGGGAGAATAATTGGTGGATGCTTTTCTTTCTTATTCATTGGCGGCAAGATTGAAGAATTTTGGGGAAAAATATCTGTGTCTTGCTGCAGGATGCCGATTTTTGGCTATGGAAATTAGGGTAGAATTTTTGGTGTTATGTGTGTATAGATATAGGTAGTTACTAGGTAAAATCGTAAGTGAATTAGGTTATCTTCTCTTACTTAAATTCGAATTTGTATTTGAATTTAAGTTTTATCTATTTACCGCCTAATCTTGGATTTTAAGTTTATCTTTATCTATTTTATTTTTCTTCTTTGCTAATGCCGTGTATGTATGTAGTGTTTATTATTTGTGTTATGTGTGTGCATGGAGTATTGCATGGAAGCTTCCACGTAGGAAATTCACAGGCAATGACATACCTCCTCCTTACAATAAGTTTCGTCCTCGAAACTTGGGTGTGGTGTGATCAATGACTTAGTATGGTTCTACTTAAGCATTCACTTAGATCATGATCGTACTAAACCTCCATTGCATATTGTGACACGTTAACCATTCACATCTTTATCATAGGATAAGGCCTCGAGAATCATTCTTGTACCCAACAAGGAAGTTTTTAAGTCTATATTCTTGCTTATATAAAATCGTAGCCTATTCTAGAATCAAACTTAGGGGTATTGTTTACCATACTAAGGTTTTGTAACTCAATCTTTGGTTTATAACGTACTTCTATCTGGTGTCATCAGCAGCCCTCTAAAATCAGTTCTTAGGTCTACTATAATCTTACTTAATTTTCTATAATTACCACTTATAAACTTTCCTTTATACCACTTGAAGTGTATTATTAAACTTATTGTAGTCTATAATTTCGAATTCTTAACTCATCATATATAATTCATCTCCTAGTCACATGACCTTCTAAAATATCGATCAAGTCCTCCGAAGTATTAATCGTTATATTTCATAAATATAGAATCAAGTCCTCAAAATCAGTTCTTATATACCTACGAACTAGTTTTATGATCAGATCCTTACTTTTCTCAGAAATATCATCAACAGCCTAATATTCGAAGTACGTGTATGTACATGTTTTTCTTTGAAAGACAAGTAGCTTACGTAGCTATAATTTGGATTATAGCTTTAACTGTTTAAAATAATATACATTCTAATTTTTTTGAAAGCAAAATAACCAAAATCATCATATATTTGTTTTCGCAACGCGGTGTCTTAATGACCATTTATAAAACAATCATACAACTTGTTCGCAAAAGTATTACGGTTTAAAACACTTTAAAATAACTGAAACACAACAATCGTAAAATTTCCTTTACAAAATAATTTGAACGTGGTGCATTTTCTTTTCAAACGAAAATTATATTTCAAAAGCTATGTTTTGTTTCGCAAAATACACCAATTGAAAACTCAACAAGTGTGAAGTTTAATCAACAATTTGAATAAGGTACCGTTCTTTTCAAAATAAGTACATATATTTTGGAACTATTTTTGCTTCACAAAATTAAATAAATTCAGCGCAATTAGATAAGTAACTTCAAAAACATTTAATGAGTAAATGCTTGCGATGTCGTTAATTGATAAATAAAATTATTTTAGAAAAATAAATATATCTAAATGAAAGTTTGAGAAAACATTTATATCGGTCTTTGAAAACATCATTATTTTAAAATATATCCGTTTGTCAAGGGTAGTTGAAATCCTTTAGGAAATATAACCTGTAAGGTAATAGACGATATAGAAAAAGTAAGAGTAGTTGAAATATTTAGAAGCAAAAAATCTTGAAATACTCTTGAAATGTAGGATATATGTTGGTATACGTCCTTATAGAAAACATTTAACTATTTGAAAAAGAAAAAAAAATAATAGACCAATACTTCGTATAATTCTCTAAGTCACCCCTTAATGTCAATGAAAATCAATCTATGTACCGTTTCTCATAAATCTTTAGCTTATAATTGTTCAATCCTAGCATGGCACACTAAATATTGATCGACTTAGGGTATTGTAATTCACCATGCTTCCGTGCGCCACGCTAATCCATTGTACTTCTTTACTTGGTTATTTTAACCGCTAAAATTCTAATTTAGTTAGATCTCACCTGAAAAACAACCACTACTTGTTTCATATTTACTTTATTTCAGTTCAAGCCTACTCGATGCATCAATATTTAAATGTTCCTAGGAATCAACACTTAACCCAGATTTGTAATACTTGTTATTCCATTATACTTATTTTAGTAGTGCTCACCTTACCAATAACAATCAATATCCCTAACGAGACTAATATCTTCGGCTTTATTGGATACTCCACAATTCAACATCTTAATCATAACTATAAACCCTCTTTGTGTGATTATTCTTTGCTACACTCTACTGATCATAACGTTAATAAATCCTTTCCTTACTAATTTGTTTTACTTTATATCATTTCTTAAGAATTATAATCCAAACTTAGACATAGTCTTGTTCCGACACTACTGTCAAGGTAGAGGTGTGAACCCGGCTTTATTTATTGTATGTACCGGTTTGTAGGGGGTCGGATATAAGGAATTACACAAATGGTTATAGTCAGCACTTAGGTGAGGCAAATATTCAGAGTCGTATGGGGTGCTCTAGATATACGTGGACATATCCCTTATCCGATCGTCACTTAGTCTAATGTTATGACTTACTTCTAACATCGATACTTGGTATGATCATTTCTTACGTCTAAAATCATTACTTATTCTAACTTCCATGCTTTGAATATATCACAGCTTGCGACTAAGATCAGTGCTTATGTTCAAATTCATCACTGGATGTTAGATCACCACTTATGTCTAAGATCACTTCTTATTTCCAAATCACACTAGTATATAATTAGCATTTATGACTAAAATCAATGCTTAAGTCGAAGATCAACTCTTAATCAGATCCTTGTCTATGTCTAAAAAATCGTGACTTACGGGTAGGATCATCACTTAAATTTCTAAGGTCACGTTTATTTCTAATGACATGCCCAATATATAATCAATGCTCACGACTAAAAGTCGGTTCTTATGTCTAAGATTGTGACTTAGGGGCAAAATCGTAACTTAATTCTAAGATCATAGCCTAAATTTATGCTTCCGCCGTGGATCTAGAGCCATGCTCTGGTACCACCGGTAGCGGCCCGTCCGAGTCCTAATACTCGAACGACTCACCTGCCATATCTTGCTAAGGAGGATACAAGACGTCGATGCAATTTAATTACACGTCATCAAAATAACACAAATGATATCAGCGGAAATGTTATGAATTAAAAACCCTCGATAAAATAATCAGCATCATTAGAACAATGTCTAGGGAATTCTAAATCGATACAATGATCAAATGTATATAAACACTAAACTTCAAAATACATAAACCTCGAACATCGAATAACTGTCTCAACTAAATCCTCAAAGTCTCATCGAATATCCTCAGTCTCGAAATCTCCAGTCCCGATATTCCACGTTATGCTAACTCCTACCTGTCTATCTGCAAAACTAATTAGTAGAGGGGGAGGGGGCTGAGTGACATACATCGTCCAGCAAGTAGCCCGACTATATTTACCATGGGATCATACACGGAGAAGCAAGTGTAAATATAATAAATAATAATATAAATTACATGCTTCTCTTCGCAAATAAATTTATCTTTTTGCCCTTCCTGTACAATCAAGCACGTAAAGCACACGCAACTAAGTCATTGCACACAAAAGTCGGTACAATCAAAAACCGTGATGCAACTTTTTAAATCATGTATGCAACGACTCGACAACCACTTATCCTTTATTCATTTCCATTTCATATTCCATTTTTCCATTTCTCATATTTCATTTCCCATTTCATTTCTATTTTTCGATATCATAGGCGATTACCCCTTACGATACCCCTATCGATATCCATCTCTAATATCCATATGCAATTACCTTTTGTGGCACTCATATGCGATATCCTTATTATTAAGGCAATGCCATGACCATGGCGCTTACCTTACAAGTGACTTATATTGCAAGATTTATTTTTTTGGTCCCCCAATGGTCAATGTGTGTCCAGGCGGCCTAGCTCCGTACAACATAGTCAATGTGTGTCCAGGCGGCCCAATTTGGCGGTCAATATGTGTCCGAGCGGCCTACCTCTGTACAGCGTAGTCAATATGTGCTCGGACGGCCCGTTTGTTTGGAACCAAACCCAACTATACAATATATTTCTTTTGTAAGGGTGAACTTTCCGAAAACATGAATTTCGGCAAACACTTACAATTACCGTTACACTTTTTCGTTTATCATTTTATTACCGTTTCAATTCCAACTTATTTCCTACGTATAAGTATACCCACGTATATGCCTGCGTCCATACACGTGCATATACGCGCTTATACTTACACGTTTCGCCCTCAAGTCACCAAAAATCCCAATTTTTTAAAAATGTTTATCCCCTCTTCCGGTGACAAAAACCATAATTTCGATTAATCCGATATTCTTTCGGTTCAAATCACAATTAACCATCATTATTCAACCTTTAAACAACATATTTGTCCATCCTTATATACACGGCCATAACACATTCAACTCCATTGAACACACGTTCAAATTACATAATTTCGAATACATGAAATAACACGCAATTATATCTAACTTAATATCACGACTCAAATATAGGCCCTTATAAGACCGGCCACTGTTCATACATAACATAAAATTAAAGTTTCATAAATTATTCATAAATAAAATTCGACCCTCATATTTATATATATACACGGCAGCATATGCCAAAATATTTGCAAACCACATTTACTTGCCACCTCCCAGTATACATGGCCGAAAAGAAAAATAACTTTAAAAAAAATGTTTTCAACACTTTATAATTTGAATACCAAATACTTTTACTCAACACTATTATTATTTCTTGATTTAGATAGTTCTGATCAGCAACTAGTACTAGCTTAGTGCAATATTATATTTGTTTATACTTCGTGAAAGACAAAAGACATTTCTGTGTTATCACACTTGTACTTGGTGATTATAACATCTGATAATTTTTGTACATCAACTACATGCTTTATGCCATGGTAATTAGATATAAATTATTTTTATTATTAAAAATACACATGGTATGTGTTACGTATAGTTACGTGAAATATATTCCAATTCACATATCTTAACCTCATAAAATAACATACATGGCTGATACTTTATATTATATACTAAACATCATATATGCTAATTTATGTCTTAATATAATTTTCATATAATTTCATGCCCAGGCAGCAGCAATCTTCCTCAAAAAGTCACTTACACCACGTAACAAGGAAGCATAGAATAGTCACATGCACACACAAATTATTTACTTGCATTGCACATACAGGAACCCCACTTACAAATGCATATTCATCAATTTTCTTTTTGACCACTGCCCTCTCTCACCATCCGCCAATCATGGCCTTCAACCCACAAATTAAACAATCTTTTTATACATATACATATAATCGGTACATAAATACAACAATTAAATACATATATATATCAAACTATGCAAATCACAAATACGTATGCATGATCCAACTTGATATAAAAATAGCATAATAACATTAGAAAATCATAGTAAATATATCAAGGATACTTACCTCGTATCTCGATATACATACTACGCGACGAGCGGATGAAGAACGGACCAAAAATTATTGTTTTTGGCTCCTTAAAGTGACGGAAGATTGTGGCTGATTTGGAGAAAATAAGGGTGCTCTTTGTTTATAATATGAATCTGGAAGAAATTGAGGTTGGGAGAATAATTGGTGGATGCTTTTCTTTCTTATTCATTGGCGGCAAGATTGAAGAACTTTGGGGAGAAAAAAATCTGTGTCTTGCTGCAGGCTGCCGATTTTTGGCTATGGAAATTAGGGTAGAATTTTTGGTGTTATGTGTGTATAGATATAGGTAGTTACTAGGTAAAATCCTGAGTGAATTAGGTTATCATCTCTTACTAAATTTGAATTTGTACTTTTAATTTATCTTTATCTATTTACCTCATAATCCTGGATTTTAAGTTTATCTTTATCTATTTTATTTTATTTTCTTTTGCTAATGCCGTGTATGTATGTAGTGTTAATATAATATATGTATTTATTATTTGTGTTACGTGTGTGCATGGAGTATTGCATGGAACCTTCCACGTAGAAAATTCACAGGTCATAACATGTTTTGTCTGCTTAGCTCCAGTTGGTATATGATGAAGCCGGATCTTCACCAAGGGTCAGGATGACCTCGATTTAACTTCGTCAGTTGACACAAAGAATCTTGTCAACTGGATTTGATAATATGTAGCTGGAATAGCGCCAAATATCCTGCACAATGTAGCACAGGTCAGAGGTCCCGGGGGGTCGGCCCCGGGAAAAACCCTCCGACGCTCAAGTCAGTTTTGGCCATATCTCAATGTGAGTATAATGTAAAGAGATGAGTTGAGAAGCTCTCACAGTGTTTGCCGAAGAGCAAGGGGTGTGTGTATGTTGTTAAGTCTCGTCCCTTTCTTTGTCTTGATCTCCTCACCTTTATAGATTTCTTTCTCACCCCAAAAACTCTGATGATAGCTTGGGGAAGAAGCTTCGTTTAGGGCAGAGAGCCTAAGACGTCGTAGGTCTGCTGATGTGATCAGTAGTCCGGCTGATGTGACTTAGTAGGTCGACCGTTGTGACTTTGGCGTGTTCAGGAAGGCTAAATTGCTGTAGTCGATATATTGGAGAAGTATCTCTGTTTGAGGGTCCCACGAAGTATTATCGTATTGGATTCGTTTTGCTGTGGTACACAGCTGCCTTCTGCTGAAGTGCACGAGCTACTGTGGTACACAGCTGAGCCCTGCCGAAGTGCATGGCTAAGCATTGCATAAATGTAGTCCGACGTGCAACATATACTACAGTTAATGCCGAGGTTCAAACCTTAATAGATTCTTTGATGTTGTATGGGCGTCATGTTGCCCTGCCGAGCTGCTGCTGAGGTCGGGCAACCATACCTAAGTGCTAACCTGCTAAACTGCAGTATTGGGCTATTACGTTTTAACCGTAGACCAACGGTCCGATCATGATCTATCATTTGCCCCCAGATTTTGTGTGACTGAGCTGAACTGCGAAGGCATACAAATCTTGTCTTTATGTCGTGGCCAACCCCTTTAGCCATTATTGCTTCTTTGTCGATCCCGTTCCCGAGGGAGGGAGATACGTGAATCTCCGCCTTTTCGAATTTAAAATTTAAAACGAAAAGGTGTCCTTTTTTCTTCCCCCGCCTATAAATAGAGAGGCTTCTACCTCTTCCTTCTTCATCCTTCGCTTGAGTTCCTCATCTTTTATGTCAGCATCTCTTTCTTTTCTTCCTTTCAATCCGGTCCTTCTCCTCCATGTATGAATTTCCGAAATATGTTTGCCCTTTTATGTCTCAAGAATCTGGAAAATACCTGTGAGATTCAATCCTTTCCTAAAGAATTTGATTCTGATGGGAACAATCTTTCCTCACAGAGATTGTCCCTTTCCTGTAACCCTTTTTCGGTTATCGTCGTATCTTTTGCTTTAGCGCCTCTGTCATTTCATGACGAGGATTCTCCTTCGACATATTCCTCTCCAGCGAAGGTTCTGCTTTGCTGTTTTGTAATCGCACAAACTTCTTTTCTTCTAGTCAAGCAAGAAACAATTGCGATTACATTCTTCGCAGGCCATTTTCAAGGTATGGTAGCGGTGTAGCAAGGGCGGCAACAATGCCGCAAAACTTTTTCCTCTGCCATGTAACCATAGAGGGGACGATTGCCAAGAAGTCTTCCTGGTCCTGGATAAGGATCTTTCGCTGCTCTTCATAGTCCAAGTCCGAGGTTGTATCCAGATTGCCGAGTTTTTGAATTATAGGAGAAGATTTTGTAGTTGAACAGGATTTTCCCTTGTAAACAACTTGTAGTTGTAATAGATTCCATATTCAATAAAAGTCTATTTTTTGCCTTCTGATTTGTTCTGGCTAATATTTTGAAACTTAATCTTGCTCTTTTTCCTTAGATGGCGGGTGTTGGCCTTCTAGTCTACACAATTCTTTTTATTTGCTTTCCACTTGCCCTGTGGTTATAGTTTGTAAGCTTTTGGCCTTCAGTCTGACTTGCTCAGTTTGGAAGTATTTATCTTCGGCCTGACTTGCTCAGTTTGCAAGTATTTTTCTTCGGCCTGACTTGCTCAGTCTGCAAGTATTTATCTTTGGCCATAGGTGTTTCTCTCAAGTTTCTGCTTTCACGCTTGGTTTCTCAGTTTGGCTGAGTTGAAATGTTGGCAAAACTTATGCCAAACCTTTTGACTTTTTTGAGGTGGGCATATAGGGAACTTATCATGTTCCGCGGAGTCCTGCTCAGCCACCCAGACCTGCTGGGGAAGAAATGTAGGGAACTTGTTTTGTTCCGCTGAGTCCTGCTCAGCCACCCAGACCTTCTGATTTGTTCTGGCTAATATCATGATGGTCCCCATAGAAATCGAGCTAAACGTTGCTCCAACGTCTGGATAATACTACGCGGGAGGCAAGCACCTGCCATAAGATGAAGTGGCAACGAGGAAAGCACAAAATGAATGAGAACAAGTCTACCTGCCTGACCCAAAAGCTTTTGTTGCCAACTTCCAAGACGTGCATCAACAGCATGTAGCAAATCATAACAATGAAATGCACGTGCTATGCCTTTATATAAGTAGGATCCCAAGTATTTCATTGCTAAATCAGATTGTTGCATGCCTAATAACATAGTCAGTGAATGGCTTCTTTGAACCAATAGGTGAGAGGAGAACATCACACTGCTCTTATGCCAAGTGACTGCTTGACCCGAGATTTGTTCATATTCAGTAAGAAATGTCTTAAACTTGCTTAAGTTACGTCTAGTAGCAGTCAAAAATATGAGTAGATCATACGCATATGAAAGATGTGAAATATTAAATGGCATCCTACCTAATGTAGAAGGAGTGATAATACCCCGCGGAATCAATGAATTCAACCCATGACTGAAACCTTCAGTAGCCAATATAAACAGTAAAGGGGACTGCGGATCCCCTTGTTTAACCCCCCTTTTTGGCTGGAAAAAACCACTTGGAACACCATTAATTAATATAGAAAAATATGTGTTGCTCAAATGGTTTA
>AP025065.1:18608010-18639651 GCA_036186865.1 Eustoma russellianum
TGTGCTCCCTTTTCCGGGCAATCTTTAATCATATGGCCATCCTTTCCGCATCCAAAGCACTTACCTGTCTTCCACCTACACTCTCCCATGTGCCTCTTTTGGCAATGAGGCCATACTGGTATCGCTGGCTGCTAAGATGGGGCCTGATTCTTCTACTGATTATTTTGGTTTTGATTGCGGCGCTGATTCTGTCCTTGAGATTGTCCCTGACGAACGGATCCTCTGAAATTCTTCTTAGCCATTTTCCTATACTTTTCACTTCTGGTCTCTTGTCTTTCTCGTTTTTGACCCACATCATCTCTTCGTATGATATCCCTCTCTATACGGTAGCATACATCCAGAAGTGCTCCAAAATTGGCAGGATTTGCATTTACCAACCATGTCCTAATTCTTGGGTTTAGACCTCGTTCAAACTTTAGCATTTTCGTTTCTTCATCGTTCGTAGTAACAGGCTGAAACCTCCCAAGTGCGATGAACTTATTTGCATACTCAGCTACTGTCATACCCGACTCTTGCCTCAGAGATTCAAACTCATGCCTCTTTTGCAATTTGACTGACGGAGGGATATATAATTTGTGAAATTCTTGCAGAAATCTTTCCCAAGTAATCGGTCTGGGCAAAGGTTGCAGATTCGTCTTCCACCATTGATTAGCTTCACTGATCAAGAAAGGTCTGATAGCCTGTGCCTTCATCTCCTCTGGGGCTTGAATTAGCTCAAAACAATTTTCAACTTCATCTAGCCACTTCTCCGCAGTATCTGGGTCAGGTTTTCCCTCAAACGGTGGTACATTAGCTCTCTTGAGCTTCTCAAAATAGTACTGGGCATCCCTTACTGGCTGATGTGGCTGAGGTGGAGCGTTCTGATGAATTAGGCCTTGCCCTATTTGCGTAACGACCTGAAAAAAGGCCTGGAAAGCATTCATATCCGGGATGACCGGAGGAGTAGGTGCCTGTGGGGCCGGTGGTGGATTATTCTGTGATGGAGGATCCTGGTCCGGCTGAGGTGGCGGCGGAACCTGTGCTGGTAGTGGAGGAATGGGCTCCTGAGCAGCTGGTTGTGCTCTCGGAGGTCTGCCACGTGGTCCCACCTGTAGGATCTGCAAGGCACCACTAGAAGGGGAGGTTGAATAGATGGTGCGGAAAGTGTGCTTTTTAAAATTTCTTTAAACTTGAACAATTCAAGTTCTGAAAACAGATTCTGTTTTCAGGACCTGTTTTAAAACGTTTTTAAACCCAGGTTAGAGGTCTCCAAAAATTATGAAATTTTGAGAGAACTTAGCCTCAGATGTTATGAGGGTCCCCTAAAAATTTCAAATCAAAATTCAACCTTTAACCCCATCAAAAACCGTTGGCACTCAGATTGTGCAAATCTGCCAGAAACGGTAGATGGTTTTGAAAAATTAATTCCTATTTGTGTGAATGTCCAAATGATCTGAAACTTTGACCAATAACTCCTCACACACTATATTTAAATGGGTAGAAACAGTTTTTGAAAATTCTTTTGGGAAGTAGGTCAAATACCATCAAAGTCTCAACCTTTGCAAGTCTGAAAATCAGACTGCACTAGTCTAAGAACTTTTGATGTTTGACTGACCTATACTTGTCCAAAAGGGTTGAAACTTGTGCCAAATTAACCCTAGAACGTTTATGTATGTTTCTGGAAATTTTTATAATATTTGGAAATAGTTTTCTATTTTTCCGAACGTGAACAAAAAGGATAAACAGTGCAGAAACTGAAAAGTAAATGCTGAAAGTAAATTGCACCAAGAATTTTATACTGGTTCGGTTATAAACAACCTACTCCAGTCTTCAAGGAACACCTTCCTTGGTTCACACTAATCACACACACGCAGTACACCTTACCGCAGGGTTTATAGAGTTACACCTAACTCCAACCCTTTACAAACCTTGTATGTCGAGTACAATTCACACGAACACCACCACCTTGCTAGAATGAAGATTGATCACACCTTGATCAATCTTTTACAAAGATGAATGAATGGTGGTTTATATGAAGCCTATTCAATATTGAAAGAAGTAATATACAATAGGCTTTTTACAAGAGAAGAGAGAAAGAAGAAGTAGGAGAAAAGAAGCTTGGCAATTTGATCACTTTTGAAAGCAATTCTTCTTCTTGTTTTTGTTTGTTCTTCTTCTCCCTTTTTAATTGTGGCAGCCGTCCCCTATGGCCTTTTCCCCTCTTGAAAATTTCCTTTTAAGTGCTTGAGAGAGTGTAAGACATCATGGTGACAATGCTTTGCTTACTTGGCATCATTCCATTGGACCATCATTTAGTTGTTGCTTACTTGGCACCTCTTTATTGGCTCATTGTTGTCATCATTTGATGACATGGAAAATCTGAAATAATCACTTAATATTTGCCAAAAAATCAACCATTAAGTCATACCATAATTCACAAATTCTATCATAAAGTGCAAGACACAAAATATCTCTTTTCCAACCTTAACAAAATCGGCCAACACAACATTTTCAATGTTGAAATTTTCAGCATTTACATCATGGAATAAATTCAGATTATTTGCCATTTTCTTTTTGAATTTTTGTCATAAAAATGAATCAATTTTATAAGGTAAGTCTTGCTACCAAATGAAGAATGAACTTGGACACAAAGAGGGGTAGATTTTCGGCCAGCACACCCTTCACACATGCTGAAAAATTTCAGCATGTGTGATATGTAAAATATCACACTTAATTACCTTACATAATATTCAAATCATTTCCATAACTCCTTCACTTAATTCTTTAATGAAAATTGACAAAATATGTTATCTTGATGGTGAAGAATTCGGCCAAGACAAGTGTGACATGCTGAAATTTTCAGCATGTGACATAAGAGAGGTATATGTTGAATACTTACCTTTTGTAGCTTCTCTCTTTGATTTCTCAACATTGTATGATTGATCCTTGACCAATCAACATGCTAACAAGGCTCCACATGTACTCCATCTCAGCTGTAGTGACGTTTAAATGTGTATATACATGTGCTGAAATTTGTAAAATAGTGCACATTTAATAATACATACATGTAATATTCCAATCAGCCCTTAATTTAATTTTCTAGAACACTTTAAGATTTATATTATATGTAGAAAGTGTCTAGATACGTGTCACATGATGTTCAAGAAAAACGTTCCATGTTAAGTGCGTAGAAAACCGAATTTTCGATATTTATCGATTACCCGATTTTTCTCTAATTTAAATTCCAACTTTTGTACATGATATATATATTATGTTATACATAATATATATAATATATACTTTGAATTTCAGCACTTGGCTGACTTAAAGTGGTACCATAAACATGTGACAAATTAAAATTGGAATCTTCACATTTTGGCCTAAATGTGGGGTGATTTGTGTGTGCCAACATGGAAAGTATTTTTGGCTAATCACACCATGTGTATCACGAAATTTTCATCAATTTTTGATGTATATGGGCTGGCCATTTATTTATGGCAAGTACGTGACACATTGGCGAAGTTTCGGTATTCGCCCGATACGACAAATTTCGGTTTAGAACCTTTTATCGTGTCGTATTTAATTTGTCATCACCATATCTTATATCATATGATATAAGACCTGAATATACTCATAAATATGAGTTAAGTATAGTGGTGTGACGTTAACGTACGTACGTAAGATATATAACGTGTCGGTAGTACGTTGGAATACATGTGTATGTGCCTTTTATAAAAATCTGAAAATATAGTATACATATGTATAAAAACGTGTGACATTGAATGTGGGGAGGAGGAGAAGACTTTCCTTCCATAGCCTTGTTTCCTTTGTGCCTTTTCCAAACGCATCTTCCTTTAATGAACTACTTAGTTTATTGAACTAAGTACTTCACTTAATGAACTAATTTAGTTCATTAATGGTGGCACCTGAAAATAGTATAAACTCAACAAATGTTCCCCATATGATGTAAGCTTTAATGCTTCATGGCTCGTTAGTACGGCAACATAATATATAAGCTAAATAAGGCAAGTAATGTCAAGTTATCATGCACACATGTCTATATATCATGCACGTTTTATCTTATGCTCGTTTTTGTGCACATTTAAATCATGCATTTGAAAATCACTCAAACCCCTTTTTCTCTACAATCTCCCCCTTTTGATGATTTTCAAAATAACTTGTGTACATGATTTAAAACTATCTCTCCCCCTTGAATCGTGCACAGATTTGAAATTTGAATTTCGAATTTTAAATCCGGCTCCCCCTTGATTTGTGCAATTAAGATCAATTAGTCTCTCTCTCCCCCTTAAATCATTTCTCTCTCCCCCTTAAATCTCCCCCTTAAATCATGCTTTCTCTCCCCCTTTATTTTGGAAAGCAAATCAAAAGATGCCTGTAAAGATGAAGAAAAGAAAATCATGCATTTCATATACGTGCTTTCGTAAGGGTTATTTATTTAACCCTTTGAAAGTGTCCCTTTTGGTACCCACATTTGGGTGACCTTTCTATGTCTTCCAAAAGGTGAGAAAGGTGATGAGAACGCAACATAATAAACTTTTGGTGCGACTATATCTGGCCTTTGGCCAAGGACTCCTTTATACACATTATATGTAGAACGCTTTGGATATGTCCTTGTGTTTGTATGCATAGCGCGTGGATGGATTGAATGCCGTGTATGCATCACTCTTTTCTTTTCATATCTATATGGTACAACATTGTGTTTCGTATGATATGATGAAGAGGTGGGGCGTGATGAGGGAATATGCAATTTTCGCGTCATCTTAGACGCCACTTGAGGCTTTGGGGAGTCTACTTTCTTAGACATAACAAACTTTGTTGGTTTGGTTGATACTTCATTTGTATCAACGTATCCCAACCCCGTTTTATCACTGTCATGCTTTTGTGATGATATAATGCGATGCAACATGTTGGATCCTGTATCAAACTGTTTCACCTTTTTCTCTACATCGGCATTCCTTGATTTTAATTTTGAAATCTCGGATTTCAATTCAACGTTCTCGGATGTCAATGATGAAATTTCAGATTTTAATGCATTGATGATGCATGATGACTCTTCTTTAGAATCGTTTAATTGAGCGACAAGATTTTCGTTAGAAGATTCTAACAATTTCTTGTCTTCAATTAATCGTTTCTTTTCTTTTGCAAGAGTCTTTGAAAATTTATGCAATTCTAAATATTGACTAAATAAATCATCATGTGAACATTCAGAATCGGAATCAGAGTCAGAAGATACCTCATTTGATGCTTTAGATGTAAAGCATACTTGTGCCTTGTGTTCTTCCGTATCATCAGTCTCAGAGTCGGATGTGTCACTCCAAGTGGAGGCTTTGAATGCTCTTCTCCTTTGCTTAGGTTCTGAGACGAGTCTATTCTTGTTCCGATCCTTGTCAGGGTATTTGTTTGTTTGTTTCTCTTTATTAGGGCAGTCATATGATAGATGTCCAAGTTTGCCGCATTCATAGCACTTTATTTCCTTATTTTTATTTTTATGATCCTTAGATGAGGTAGACTTATGTTTAATCGATTTTCTCAATATTTTTCTTAATCTTTTAGCCATTGTGATTAAGTCCTCATCATCGGAATCTGTATCACTATCATCTACGACGTATTCATTTGATTTAAATGCTATGGCCCTATCATTATTAGAAATAGACTCAGAATGTCTTAAAGCAAGTTTGTTTTCATATACCTTAAGTGATCCGATTAGTTCTTCCATTTTAATTGATTTGGTCTCTTTGCTTTCTTCTATGGCCGTTACTTTAGGGTCCCATTCAGAAGGAAGGCTTCGTAGAACTTTCTGCACCTTTTCCTGCGTAGTAAAAGCCTTACCAAGAGACTCAAGAGAGTTGTAGATGTTAGTCAAACGAAGATCCATATCTACAATAGACTCATTGGGAAATAATTTAAAAGACTCAAGTGTGGACATGAGCATGTTAATTTTGGACTCCTTTACTTGGCTAGTCCCTTCATGTTTCATTTCAAGAATATGCCACATCTCTTGAGCACTAGAACAATTTGACACGTAACTAGCCTCACTTTTACTTAGGCCATTTAATAATAGTTGCATGGCTTTAGCATTCATGCTAAGTTTTTTTTTATCATCACTTGTATATTCTTGTCTAGTTTTAATGACTTCTAATGTGACTCCGTCTACAGTGGACAACTTAGATGGAACAAAAGGACCATCTTCTATAATGGACCAAAGATCAATATCTATTGCCAGAAAGAAGAGTTTCATTCTTACATTCCATTGAAAGAAAGACTCACCGTCAAAAAGAGGAGGCTTTATGGTTGACATTCCTTCTTGCACTGTTGTGGTTGCCATCTCACTGAATCGTTGGATTCTTTGAAGTGAGTGTTCCTGCGCTCTGATACCAATTGTAGGATCTGCAAGGCACCACTAGAAGGGGGGGGGGGGGTTGAACAGGTGGTGCGGAAAGTGTGGTTTTTAAAATTTCTTTAAACTTGAACAATTCAAGTTCTGAAAACAGATTCTGTTTTCAGGACCTGTTTTAAAACGTTTTTAAACCCAGGTTAGAGGTCTCCAAAAATTATGAAATTTTGAGAGAACTTAGCCTCAGATGTTATGAGGGTCCCCTAAAAATTTCAAATCAAAATTCAACCTTTAACCCCTTGAAAAACCATTGGCACTCAGATTGTGCAAATCTGCCAGAAACGGTAGATGGTTTTGAAAAATTAATTCCTATTTGTGTGAATGTCCAAATGATCTGAAAATTTGACCAATAACTCCTAACACACTATAGTTAAATGGGTAGAAACAGTTTTTGAAAATTCTTTTGGGAAGTAGGTCAAATACCATCAAAGTCTCAACCTTTGCAAGTCTGAAAATCAGACTGCACTAGTCTCAGCACTTTTGATGTTTGACTGACCTATACTTGTCCAAAAGGGTTGAAACTTGTGCCAAATTAACCCTAGAACGTTTATGTATGTTTCTGGAAATTTTTATAATTTTTGGAAATCGTTTGCTATTTTTCCGAACGTGAAAAAAAAGGATAAACAGTGCAGAAACTGAAAAGTAAATGCTGAAAGTAAATTGCACCAAGAATTTTATACTGGTTCGGTTATAAACAACCTACTCCAGTCTTCAAGGAACACCTTCCTTGGTTCACACTAATCACACATACGCAGTACACCTTACCGCAGGGTTGATAGAGTTACACCTAACTCCAACCCTTTACAAACCTTGTATGTCGAGTACAATTCACACGAACACCATCACCTCGCTAGAATGAAGATTGATCACACCTTGATCAATCTTTTACAAAGATGAATGAATGGTGGTTTATATGAAGCCTATTCAAGATTGAAAGAAGTAATATACAATAGGCTTTTTATAAGAGAAGAGAGAAAGAAGAAGTAGGAGAAAAGAAGCTTGGCAATTTGATCACTTTTGAAAGCAATTCTTCTTCTTGTTTTTGTTTGTTCTTCTTCTCCCTTTTTAATTGTGGCAGCCGTCCCCTATGGCCTTTTCCCCTCTTGAAAAATTTCCTTTTAAGTGCTTGAGAGAGTGTAAGACATCATGGTGACAATGCTTTGCTTACTTGGCATCATTCCATTGGACCATCATTTAGTTGTTGCTTACTTGGCACCTCTTTATTGGCTCATTGTTGTCATCATTTGATGACATGGAAAATCTGAAATAATCACTTAATATTTGCCAAAAAATCAACCATTAAGTCATACCATAATTCACAAATTCTATCATAAAGCGCAAGACACAAAATATCTCTTTTCCAACCTTAACAAAATCGGCCAACACAACATTTTCAATGCTGAAATTTTCAGCATTTACATCATGGAATAAATTCAGATTATTTGCCATTTTCTTTTTGAATTTTTGTCATAAAAATGAATCAATTTTATAAGGTAAGTCTTGCTACCAAATGAAGAATGAACTTGGACACAAAGAGGGGTAGATTTTCGGCCAGCACACCCTTCACACATGCTGAAAAATTTCAGCATGTGTGATATGTAAAATATCACACTTAATGACCTTACATAATATTCAAATCATTTCCATAACTCCTTCACTTAATCCTTTAATGAAAATTGACAAAATATGTTATCTTGATGGTGAAGAATTCGGCCAAGACAAGTGTGACATGCTGAAATTTTCAGCATGTGACATAAGAGAGGTATATGTTGAATACTTACCTTTTGTAGCTTCTCTCTTTGATTTCTCAACATTGTATGATTGATCCTTGACCAATCAACATGCCAACAAGGCTCCACATGTACTCCATCTCAGCTGTAGTGACGTTTAAATGTGTATATACATGTGCTGAAATTTGTAAAATAGTGCACATTTAATAATACATACATGTAATATTCCAATCAGCCCTTAATTTAATTTTCTAGAACACTTTAAGATTTATATTATATGTAGAAAGTGTCTAGATACGTGTCACATGATGTTCAAGAAAAACGTTCCATGTTAAATGCGTAGAAAACCGAATTTTCGATATTTATCGATTACCCGATTTTTCTCTAATTTAAATTCCAACTTTTGCACATGATATATATATTATGTTATACATAATATATATAATATATACTTTGAATTTCAGCACTTGGCTGACTTAAAGTGGTACCATAAACATGTGACAAAATTAAAATTAGAATCTTCACATTTTGGCCTAAATGTGGGGTGATTTGTGTGTGCCAACATGGAAAGTATTTTTGGCTAATCACACCATGTGTATCACGAAATTTTCATCAATTTTTGATGTATATGGGCTGGCCATTTATTTATGGCAAGTACGTGACACAATTGGCGAAGTTTCGGTATTCGCCCGATACGACAAATTTCGGTTTAGAACCTTTTATCGTGTCGTATTTAATTTGTCATCACCATATCTTATATCATATGGTATAAGACATGAATATACTCATAAATATGAGTTAAGTATAGTGGTGTGACGTTAACGTACGTACGTAAGATATATAACGTGTCGGTAGTACGTTAGAATACATGTGTATGTGCCTTTTATAAAAATCTGAAAATATAGTATATATATGTATAAAAGCGTGTGACATTGAATGTGGGGAGGAGGAGAAGACTTTCCTTCCATAGCCTTGTTGCCTTTGTGCCTTTTCCAAACGCATCTTCCTTTAATGAACTACTTAGTTTATTGAACTAAGTACTTCACTTAATGAACTAATTTAGTTCATTAATGGTGGCACCTGAAAATAGTATAAACTCAACAAATGTTCGCCATATGATGTAAGATTTAATGCTTCATGGCTCGTTAGTACGGCAACATAATATATAAGCTAAATAAGGCAAGTAATGTCAAGTTATCATGCACACATGTCTATAAATCATGCACGTTTTATCTTATGCTCGTTTTTGTGCACATTTAAACTATGCATTTGAAAATCACTCAAACCCCTTTTTCTCTACACCACCATCTGCACTTATGGGTTTAATGTCTATTTAGGATGTCGAAATAAAATCAATTTATTTGACCAAGGACCATAATTCGAAAATTGAAAGGAAAGGGCATGTCTTACGTCACAGACCTAGCTTCACAGTTCAGGATTCTTTATTATGTTACATCCTAAACCCAGTCTACGTGGTCCTAGTCTAAGGCCATCACTCATCTAAGATCATGACTTAGATATAAGATCAAACTTATATTGCTAAGATCATAACTTAGTCCTATGTTCTGCCCGAAATCTAGAGCCTGGGCTCTGATACCACCTGATGCGCCCTGCACCCGGGCCTCGTCCGGATACGGTGCACCCGCCGTACTTCACTAAGAAGAGTACAAGGCGTCATACATAACATGCGAACATCCATAACATAAGTCGTGGACTCCCATGCTAACATTCAACATGGTAGTAAAATTTAGGCAGAATTAAAACTTTTCAAATTAAACATGCATCACTAAATTACTAAGTTCCCAAGAGTAGTAGTCCCACAAAATAACATAACCGAAATCCAGAGAGTTCAAACATAGTCATAATACAAAACGTCTTGGCATCACAAAAGTCATTAAGCTTAGCTTCCTTCATACTCCTCGCCTATGGATAAGGTACCTTCGGCTCGTCCTCGATCCATTCTATCTTGGCATTATCTGATTCTGGAGAAAAATAAAGTGTGAGTGATAAAAATCACCCAGCAAGAATATAATAAACTACCATGAAATACGTAAAGAATCATAACATGAATGTATTACCCCGAGAACCTCAAATAACCATAATTCATACCTGATCTTAAATCCTGAGCTTGCTTGACGTTCGGCTTAAGCATGTTTTTAGGTAGTGCTATACCATTAATAACTTATAACCATCAACTGTAACATGCAACATGTCCTTATGATCGTGAGTTATGCAATATGCAATGCATGGTGTCATGTCATGTCAAAACATCATTTTGGTCCCATAAAGTAGCATGTCGTAAAAACAGAGTGTCAGACCAATTAACCCCGGATCTGAGCAGGTCCAGAACAGATATCAGATCAATTAACCCCGGATCTGAATGGGTCCAGAACAAATATCTGATCAATTAACCCCAGATCTGAACGGGTCCAGAACAGATATCAGATCAATTAACCCCGGATCTGAACGGGTCCAGAACAGATATCAGATCAATTAACCCCAGATCTGAACGGGTCCAGAACATACCATGTCATCAGACCAATTAACCCCGGGTCTGGATTCGGGTTAGTCACATGCTTGGCCGGCAAAAGGAATCATGAAGCTTTCTTTAAAAACATGGGACCGTAAAAACTTTTCTTGCATAACGAAAACATAGTTGCTTATAAAACTTGCTTGCATAAGTAAAATCCATAAAACCAGTTTCATGATCATGCGTGATACATGTAGTGATATGCAATGCAAGTCATGACATGAATAATCGTATGTATTTCTTATAACATGTCAACATGCATGGTTTCGGAACCGAATATTTCCAGACTTTTACTTCATATTCATGGGGCGGTTAAGCTAACCAAATAGGTCCATTTCCATAATTCTTTTGTCACAAATACGTTTGGTGGAGTCTTAGATACATGTCGTAAAAATTTCAGATTATTTCAATAACCATAAAGGGGCTTATTTAATTAATTTCCGAAATGGGTTAGATGCTGAAACTGAACTGACCCATTTTGCTAAAAATTCAATTCCGGCAAATCCGTAATTCGTTATTCAGTAATTCCAACTCACACGAGTCATAAACATATGGAATTAGTATCCTGCTAAAACTTAGCCCATTCGCATATCTCTAAGTCCTATTTCTGAGTCCAGTAAACCGTTACTTAATTCCAGCTTGGTTCCAGTGACTTTAGTTGAGCAGTTTTAGTAATTAATTCATTAAAAATAATCCAGAACTCATTTTACCAAAATTCCAGCTGACGTGTTTACTACACTCATAGGATTATTACCATGCCAAAAATCAGCTTTATTGGTCCTCTACAAGGTCCCTTTTCAAGTCAGTGGAGGAGGTCACGATTCTGCTCAATTCCCGTTTTTCAGATCTGACCAGTCTTACCAAATATTTTATTAAAAATTAACCATAGTTTATTTTACCAAAATTCCAGCTTGCGTCTCTACTATACACATGGGTCTAGGTTTGTGCCAAAATTCAAATTTATTGAAGGTCCACAAGGTCTTCTTTTAAGCCGTTGAAGTCAGTGTGTAATTCTGTCCAGCTCCAGGATTTTCTACTGGAGCAATTTTACCGTATAATTTCTCAAAAAATAGCCCTTAGCCTATTTTAACGAAATTCCAACTCTCACTTGTGCTGCACTCATAAGCCCTAGAGAATCACTAAGATATAGTCTTAAACTTAAGGTATTCTACTAAAGATCAAATCTTAAGGACCTCTAAGCATTCAAGTCACTAACTCTTTAAATAAATCATGAGAGATCATTGTATACTTGCCTCTTCAAGCTAAAGCTCTTGTCTTTGCTTGGTTATGGAGTGAGTTGAGTTGAAATCTTTCTCCTTCTTCACCTTGAGCATACGGTTTTAAGGGAAAAGGGAAGGAAAAAATTAGTCTTTATTCAATAGAGGAAATAGGGTATGTTTGAGGCTAGAGCATCTTACCAAAATGAGCTTGAGTGGGGATTCAAGCACCACAATATGTCTCCACCTAAGAAAGTTGATGGCTTTCACCTATTTGAACCATGGATGTCACGGTTTTGATGTGAATGGGAGGATTCATGTTAGCTTCATTCTTTACCAAAATAAGAATTCACTTAGGGAAGCTTGGAACAAGACTTACCTAGATGTCTTCTTGAGCCTTGAAAGTGAAGTTGAATTGTTTTCTTGGTTCCAAGGGGGTGGCTGAAATGTTGATGGTTGGAGGATGGAAATTTTTGCTAAGTGTTGCTTGGCTTGCTTGATGGTAGGTTCTAGATGAAGTGTAGTGAGTTTAGTCTTGCAACATTTAAAAATCTAGGGGGTAAGGGAGGGCATGGTCGATTTTTGGAGGGAGAAAATGGGGGTTAGGACTTTCATGAGTGCTAATCAAGGTTAGGTTAGTAATAACCTTGGTTACTTTATTTCAACCATGGTTACTTTGGTGCTAACCCAAGTTACTTTATCAAATCATGGTTATCTTAACCTTGGTTCTAAGGAAAAAGTAACCATGGTAGGATTTAAAAATCCTCCATGGCTAGACATAAAGGGGGCGGTTTGGGTTGGGGACTTTATGACCTCAACCATACTACCTCCTTCTTTAATGAGTTGTCTTACTTGTTCTTTAAATGGATGTCTATTTTGTTTTCTATTTAGCTATTTAAATTTTCTAATAATGGATTAAAAATCAAGAGGATTCTAGAATCCTTTACATGTCTTGGCCGAATTTTAGGGCCTTTTGGGCAACTTGATATTTCTTGTAATTTTAATTCATGTACTATATTGTTTTCTTTATTTTATCATATTCCAAGATTAGCATATGCATGTATATATATGTATATACATGCCTATATGTTCGTGTACTAGGTATATATACATATATACCTTCCTATGTATACGCATGTAGGTATTTATACACATATATCATATACACGCACATACATATATGGTGGTATGTATAGTTCATATAACTCTATATTTTATGTATCACTTCATTAGTATTTAAGTAAAGAGGGTTAAGTTGACTTATGTAACACGCGCTTAAAGAAATTGTCGCGTTCATTCTGTTTCCTCATTCATAGTTTTCACGTACATGATCGTTGGGGTACAACATATCCAATCCAGACTACACCATACCCTGTATAACCCACGACCGCCCAGCCATGTATATTGAGTACCCACGTGTGGAGGAATATGCCAAGCACAATGATCCACCGTTGTATTAAAATCACTCAATGTAGATATAGCCGGTCGCACAACACCTTTATGATCCTGTAATGATAAAAATGTATTGAAATTTAGAGACCACCCACGGCTCTTAGAGGGAATCATTAAAGTGCCATAAATATGCCCATAGTGTATGTCGATCCACCACTGTATGCCTGCAGTAAACACAAGAATGCCAAAACGAAATATTAACACTAAGTAAACGGTAACCGAAAATGTGTAACCTGAATACCGTCCCGATGCTCCAGAACACTGACTATATCACTTCTCCAGAAACACCAAATTCAATCCTCATATACTGATAGAGCATGAGTGAAAACAAGTTGAATCTTAGCCCTGTTTATCTGCAGGGACTGTTGCTATGGTTCTATAACAACAAGAGAACTAATAGAATGCTGGTGCAACAATAAACGTAAACGAGCGTAAGAGGTACGTAAACCTCTAATATTCCATGTTCACATATTCATTGAGAAACTTGGGAGACTGATCGTAAAGAACGTGTGACACTGGTAAGTAGTTCTTGTTCCAAAGCAGATGGAACTAGGCTATTCATTCGATGTCCAATCTCCTCAGATACCTCCTGCGATTCTCGATGTAAATCCTCCCGATGAAGCACCTATGGATGTGTATCATATATTTTTGTATCAAACTGAACCCCTATATTTGGACCATCATCTGCCAGATGTGCATGGGGCTGAAGATCATTGGAAACACGACCTAAGAGTTCCAAGTTTTGAGTACAAAATGGCTGAGCAGGGTCCGCATCTTCCTCACGCGATCCCATTGCCTCTGCAATCACTGTGTTCTGCATGGGATCAGGAATGTCTACTGTTGCTTTTTCATTATTCTGTAAGGGTTTTACTCGCTAAATTGAGGTTGTTCTTGTACCGCTCTGGCTCTATTCAAAGGCCGAGGCTTAGAACATGAGCCGGTTTTATGTCCCAATACCTGGCAGGTGCTGCAAAAAGGGGGTATATCCTCATAAACGACTTGTTGGAAAAACTGATAAGATTTTCCCTGAATCTGAATTCTTGATGGCAATTCTTGAGATACATCCATTTCAATGCAAATTAGAGCAACAGATGGACATAGCAGTTTTTGGGTGGCCGTATCCAACCGTATGGGAGTGCCGAGTAATCCGGCAATTGCAAAGAGTGCGGCAGCCGAGTGCATATACGGCGGAAGGCCAGGAAATGAGACCCATGTCGGTACCACCGGGCATTATAACGAGGATCAAAATCGTAAGTATATTTTGTAACTCTCATTGGGAAGCCAAGAACATTCCACAATCTCTGGGCAAAACAACGATTATAATCTGTTTCATGGGAAAACCTAATCAAAATATGTGTATGATCCATTAAGCCGAGAGAAACAGGCGCCGAGAAGCCTACCTTGTCGAAAGACTGTTTGAGCGCTGCCATGCTTGGCCGGTCGTGCCAAAAAGAGCCGACGAGGGTATGCCGGAATGGAGTGATCAATGTGTAAATGATTTTGGTAGAATGGGCGGCGAGGAGTCTCCCTGGAGTACGGCGGCAAAGGAAAGCACCGGAACCTGCTGTCCCCGCGCATCATTGTTCTCGGCCGCTTCCACGACAATTGCATCGAAACCAATTCAAATGTTCAAGGGCAGTCTAATGATCTCATTCATGGAAGAGGAAATTCAATCTTTAGCTGCCCCATATTGTTTTATGTTGGTGGGTACTTTCTGGTATGGACGTCCCCCGCTTGTGACGATTGGCTCGGCCGTTGATCTCATACGCTTTTCTGGTGTCATTAAAATAGTTTTGCTCAATGCTTCACATGTCCTTCTTCATTTTGATCATGAGCAGAATTACCTCCGTTGTTTTACTCGTCAAAGTTGGATGATATCTGGAAAACATATGCGCATCACGAAATTGATGCCGGACTATGATCCGGCTGTCGAAATGCCCATTGTCCCGGTGTGGGTTTCTTTCCCTAGCTTGCCTATATATTTTCATAGGAAAGATGCCCTTTTTCAAATCGCCACAATGGTAGGTATGCCTATGAAGCTAGATGCGGCAACCACAACCACCATTCGTCCATCCGTCCCCCACATATGTGTTGAGTTAGATGTATCGAAAGAACGGCAGCAAAGGGTGTAAATCCAGGGGCCTTCACGGGTAATAATGCAACAAGTGGAATATGAAGGACTGCCTTCATACTGTACCGGCTGCTATCGACTGGGGCATGTTCTAGTCGATTGTGGCAAGTCGAAATTTTATTTACCAGTTCCGCAAGATCAGCTTCTCCTTCTGCAGCAGATAAGGACAAAAAGCAATGTTGGATGCCAAAAAAGAATCTGCCTCCAATTGACGAAGTACTGGGAACGTCTAGTGATCTAACTACTGCTCCTACTCATACGTCACCATCGCCCTGAGCTATCCAGCCACATTCGCCTTCTTGAATAGCCCAGCCGCCATCACCTGATATATGTGCAGTCGCCTCCATTTCGAATGTGCAAGATATATCGCGCTTAAGGGGAGCGGATGATTGCATATTGGGTGATCTACCGGTCAACCCAGACACGTCTTCTCTTTCAGATAGTGAATTGGTTCTCCCGCTAAATGTCAACCAACTTGATTAGCAGGATCGGGACATTTACGACACAATGGCTAATCTCTTTCAGGCAACTTTCCTAGATACTAGTCAGTTAGTGGCAACTCAGACTGACACATCGGTTGGTCAGGAGATTTGTGGACCACCGAGAATATTGCGTCAGAGTCATCATGCAGCGCCAACATCGCCAAGGGTAACAAGGTTACATGCATCTCATCTCTCTAATTAATTTGACGCTTTATCATAATAAATATGTTGATATGGAATGTAAGAGGTATACGTACCTCAGCGAATCAGATACTTTTGCTTGTTAGACGTTATCATCTTCATGTATTAGTAACTATAGAGCCTAAAGCTAGGGATTTATCGTCGGGGTCGTATAGATTACATCTCGGTTTTTCAAAAGCTTTATCTGCTTGTGATGATCATATTTGGTTTTTTTTTGGAAGGATTCACTGTTATCGTTGGAGGAGGAACGAGCAGGACATCAAAAGTATTCCCTCAAAATGAAATGGTTGGCGTCCGGAGATATATTTTGGTTTACAGCGGTTTATGGCCTGCATTCGATATCATCGTGAAGGCCACTATGATGCGTGCAACTCGTGGGCTCCAACAATTCCACCTTCCAAACGTCCTTCACAAAGGGTTAGGCACAAAGAAGTAAACTTCCCCTTGCTTCCTTAGTGATCAAACGTGTGGACAACGAGCAAGACCAACACTATAAGATGGTCGTTGATCAGGCAAACCGAGATGGCCCTCCTGGACGGCACCTTTTAGCAATGGCAACACCTTCAAATCGCTCAACTTTGAAGGATCTTAACTTAGGTTTTTAATGCAAAACCAAGAAAACAAAGTATCACTCAAAGTGAAGAAAATATCAATAATTGTTATTCATCGAAAGGTGAGATTACAACCAGCCAAAGGGGTCTATTTATAGGCCTAAGAAACGCCCCCCTTTAGCTTGAAATGGCTAGAGATAATTCAAAATAAAGCTATCTAACAAATGTTTAAATTTGAACTTTGCTTGAAAATTAAAACTAAGATAATTCTAGCTAAAACTTGAAATGCTTGCGAGATGTTATCTTCAATGAATCTGGACATGTTTATGGCATCTTGGAGATGTAGATGAAGAGGTTGAATCTTGAATTCCATCTTTGAATTATGATCCCATCCTTTTTATCTCCAAGTGGCGTGTGTAATGATAATGGGGTGTAGAAAATCTGATTTTGATGAGATAAGATGGCTGAACTTGAATTCAATTTTGCATTGTGATCTTATCTTCCTTACTCTTCAAAGATGGCGTGTGATCCCCTAGAGATGATGGCTGAATCCTTTTTGAAATGTAAGCCTCAAATTGATTGAAACTTGAATTCAAATTATGGTTGAATTTGAATTCAAGTTTATCTTCAAGTTCAAATTCAAGTAAGATGTCATCTTCCAATTTAAAGTGGCCGCCCCCTTCATATGGATAATGGAGATGTTTTTCAACTTGATCAAGAGATTCTATCTTGGACACGTTTGAATTTGTCTTAGCATAGACAAACATTCTCTTCGAACATTCTCTTGAAACATTCTTTTGAAACATTCTCTTGAAACATTTCATATACCTAATTTACCTACAAAGAAAAGACATAAAACAAAGATCACACGAAACAAAACAAAGATCTAAAAGCCAATAATGTAGACGTGCATGTGATACATGCTCAAGTTGAAGGTTCAATGAAATGAACCCAAGGAGTTTTAGGTTCATCTTGAACATGTTTGTACAAGAAGATGGCAACTTGATGACAAAGTTCTCTTGCCCTCCTTCTTGTTATAGGACCTTTGACCTCTTGATGGGGCCTTTGATCCTCATCCGACCCTTGATCCTCATCAATCCCCCCCTCCTCAAAAGGATTCGTCCTCGAATCAAAAAGGTCATCGTTGAAAGGGGTGAGATCAGCAACATTAAAAGTAGGGGAAACTGAACCATACCTGTCGGGAAGATCGAGGATGTATGCATTATCACCTATGCGTTTCAATACTTTAAAGGGTCCATCTCCTCTAGGCATCAATTTTGACTTTCTTTCATTGGGAAATCTTTCTTTACGCAAATGTAACCACACTAAATCTCCAGGTTTGAACACAACTCTTTTCCGATGTTTGTTAGCTCGTCTTTCATAAGCTTTGTTTTTCTTTTCTAGTTGTGTTTTAACTTGTTCATGCAATTTCTTTATGTTGTCCGCTTTTTGTTTACCATCAAGACTAGAACGTTCATGCACGGGAATAGGAATCAAATCAATGGGAGACAAGGGATTAAAGCCATACACGATTTCAAATGGACTATGCAAAGTACCGTGATGGACACTCCTATTATATGCAAATTCGATATATGGTAAACAATCTTCCCAATGTTTAATGTGTTTTTGCAAAATGGCACGCAAAAGTTGAGAAAGAGTACGATTAACGACTTCAGTTTGTCCATCAGTTTGTGGGTGTGCGGTGGTGGAAAACAACAATTGTGTACCAAGTTTAGCCCACAAAACACGCCAAAAATGACTCAAAAATTTCGTATCTCTATCACTTACAATTGTACGTGGCATGCCATGCAATCTAACAATTTCTTTGAAGAACAAATCAGCAACATGTGTGGCATCATCAACCTTTCTACATGCTATGAAATGTGCCATTTTTGAAAATCGATCGACCACAACATAAATGCTATCGCGTCCTCCCCGAGATCTAGGAAGTCCTAAAATAAAGTCCATAGAAATGTCAATCCAAGGGGAATCAGGGACGGGTAAAGGCGTGTAAAGGCCATGTGGTTGGGACTTGGATTTGGCTTGTTTGCAAGTGATGCAATTACCACACAACCTCTCGACGTCTACTCTCATGTGGGGCCAATAGAAATGTTCCTTAAGAGTCTCAAGGGTTTTGAACACTCTGAAATGACCCATTAAACCTCCCCCATGGGCTTCTCTGGTCAATGCTTCTCGTAGGGATGATTGGGGAACGCACAATTTTTGTTCTTTGAAAAGATAACCCTCATGTATGTAAAATTTTCCAAATGGTGCTTCTTTACATGCCTCGAATATGGTGCCAAAGTCATGGTCATTGGGGTACAAGTCCTTAAGTGATTCAAATCCTAAGAAGCTGGAAGATAATGTAGTCACTAACGTGTATCTCCTAGAGAGGGCATCGGCAACTATATTATCCTTTCCTTGCTTGTACTTAATCACGTAAGGGAATTGTTCTATGAACTCTACCCATTTGGCATGTCTTTTGTTCAACTTTCCTTGCCCTTTAAGATACTTAAGGCTTTCGTGGTCAGTGTGGATCACAAACTCTTTAGGTTGAAGATAGTGTTGCCAAGTTTGTAGGGATCTCACAAGGGCATAAAGTTCCTTATCATAGGTAGAGTAATTCAATGATGCTCCTTTCAACTTTTCACTAAAGTAGGCTATGGGTTTCTTACTTTGGGTCAAAACTGCGCCTATACCCACTCCACTTGCATCACACTCGATCTCAAAGGTCTCGTCAAAATTTGGTAGTCTAAGTATGGGTGCAGTGGTTAGCCTACGTTTGAGTTCATCAAATGCCTGTTGTTGTGGCTCTTCCCACCTAAAAGGCACATCTTTTTCACAATTTCGTTTAGGGGTGCAGCTATGGAAGAGAAATCTTTGACAAAGCGTCTATAAAAGCTTGCTAGTCCATGAAAACTACGAACTTCCCCTACATTCTTAGGTATAGGCCACTCCACAATTGACCTAACCTTTTCCTCATCCATCTCTACTCCCTCAGCCGAAATGACAAAGCCTAGAAAAACTACGCGTTCTAAACAGAAAGAGCACTTCTTAAAGTTGGCGTAAAGTTGTTCTTGCTTAAGCTTTTCAAAAACGGTTCTAATATGGTCAAGATGATCTTCTATGGTGTGGGAATAGATTAGGATATCATCGAAATAGACAACGACAAAGCGTCCTATGAACGCACGTAAGACTTCATTCATTAGCCTCATAAAGGTACTAGGGGTGTTGGTGAGCCCGAAGGGCATCACTAACCACTCATAGAGCCCAAACTTGGTTTTGAATGCAGTCTTCCATTCGTCCCCTTCTCGAATGCGTACCTGGAAGTACCCTTGCTTAAGGTCGATTTTGGTGAAGAATTTGGATCCGTGCAACATGTCTAACATATCGTCTAGCCTAGGTATGGGGTACCTATACTTGACGGTAATCTTGTTTATGGCTCGGCAATCGGTACACATTCTCCACGTTCCATCCTTTTTGGGTACTAAAATGACGGGGACGGCAGATGGGCTCAGACTCTCTCGGATTTGTCCACTAGCTAGGAGCTCTTCTACTTGCCTTTGGATTTCTTTGGTTTCTTCGGGGTTTGCTCGATAGGCTGGGCGATTGGATAACACGGCTCCTGGGACAAAGTCGATTTGGTGTTCTATCCCTCTAATGGGGGGTAAGCCGGATGGTGGTTCAGAAGGAAATAGAACTTCATATTCTTGGATAAGGGACGCAACTGAGGTAGGTAAGTTTGGTGGGAGTTCTTCAAGGGCAAGTTGACACGACTTTGGGATGATGATGAAGACAGTTTGGTTGTTATAAAGTGCACGTGTAACCTCTCTTTTGTTTGCGAAATACCCACACTTCTTTTTGGACTCGTTGACACTTAGGGGCACTACCTCTTTTCCCTTGCTCTCATTTTTTTTGTTCTCACTTTTCATACACTCCACGAATTTTCTCTCGGCTTCTTTTTCCTTAGGATCAGCTCTAGACTTGGACATGCGTTGGTGATCCTCGTGGACTTTGTGTGGTGGAAGTGCATGCAGTTTATACAATTTGCCATTCAATTTGAAAGAATAACGATTCAAATAACCATCATATGTCACATGTCTATCAAATTGCCATGGCCTACCAAGTAAGATATGACTAGCATGCATTGGGGCGACATCACATAAAACATCATCTTTGTAACTACCAATGCTAAGAGAAATCAAAACTTGTTTACTTACGCTAACTTCACCGCAGTCATTTAGCCATGCAAGTTTGTAAGGATGCGGATGATTAGTCATAGGCAAATTCAGTTTTCTTACTAATTCGATGCTAGCCACATTCGCACAAGAACCGGAATCAATGATCATGGTGCACACTTTACCATTTATCATGCAATGAATATGGAAAATGTTTTCTCTATGTTGTTCGTGATCATCTAATTTCGGATATGCATTTAAAGCTCTACGCACAACAAGAAACTCCTTAGTGTCAAAATCATCTAGTGCGCCTAGATCCTCTTCGGGTTCAATTTCATTATCATGCTCAGACTCGTTTTCATGCTCGGACTCAGACACATATTCGTTTGTCTCTTCAATTAACATGATTCTTTTTGCATTAGGACATTCTTTTCCTATGTGACCACGTCCTTGACATTTATAACATTTAATGTCTCTAAACCTGTTTGAGGAATCCGAAGGATTTCCGGTAGGAGCCTTTTGTTGGGTGCGTTCGTCTCTCCTTTGTGTGGATTGCACACGATTGTCCATTCTTTGTGACGCACCTTGGTCACGTGCTTGGCCTCCTGTAGGCCGTGAACTTCCTGTTCCTGAAGGCTTGCTGTGAAATCTTGATGAAGATTGATTAGTACGATAATTGGAATTGAAATTGGAGGAGTTACGTACCTTTAATTGTGCTTCAATCTTTTCAGCCATATGTACCATGGTGGTGAGGTCGAGATAAGGTTGAAGATCAACCCTTTGCGCAATCTCCCTGTTTAAACCATGTAAGAAACGAGCTTTGGTGGCCTCTTCAGGTTCCTGCAAGTTAGACCTTTCCAACAAAATTTCTAACTCTTTATAGTACTCGTCTACACTTTTGGAACCTTGACGTAAGTTATGCAAGCTTGTGAAAATAGAACTCTCATAATTGTTTGGAATAAAACGTTGTCGCATTTCAAACTTCATTTCTTCCCAAGTGGCGATTGGGGGTTGTCTTGTCTTAGTTCTATTTCGACACAAATTCGTCCACCAATTAAGTGCATAACCAGAAAATTCAATGGAAGCATACCTCACTTTTTGCAATTCACTATAATTGGTACAAGAAAAGATCAAATCCACTTTCGTTTCCCATTCTAAGTATTCCTCTGCATTACTTTTACCATAAAATGTGGGAATACTTATTTTGGTTTTGAGAAAATCGTCATCTTGCGGGAAAAGGGGATTTTGGCGTCTTTGGTAACCACGAGGATGGTGGTCATCAAAGTCATAATCATCATGCTCAAAGGGAATGTAATCATCATTGTACCTTCTTGGAGCGTACCTTCTTGCTTGTGTAGGAGGAGCAAACCGTCTCGCTTCGGTGTGTGGGGGTCGAATGTTATCGTCCTCAACTTCTTCCGGAGGATGGCGCCTTGGTTGTGGTGGTGGAACGGCTCTGCTTGTTCCTTGGCCATCACTCGTTTTGTAGCTTCACTCCACGTCTTCCAAGCGATGCTTAATTATCTCATTGTCGTGCATGAGTTTCTTAAGCATTTTCAGCATTTGTTGTTGAGTATTGTCAACAGTTTCGTCTCCTTTAGACTTGCTAGATGCGGAATTGCTGCTGGCCATTGTACCTAAGGAGTTGAACGAACACAAGGAAAAAAGAAAGAAGCAAACTAACACAAAGACAAACAAACGTTAAGGGATTAGTAAAAAAAATAAGCTATGGACACTCCGATTTCGATTCTTTCCACTCTCTTACCACTTTGGTTCTTGGATAACCCGAAGTTAAGAAGTCTCAAATTGATCAATAAAGAAGTGTATTGCCAAGGCTTCTTCAAACCACAATGTTCTCCGCTTGTTTCTTCCTTTTTGCTTTCAAGTTGCACCAATTAGTATCAAAGTAGAATCAATTGAAATGAACTCAAACTTGAACTTTCTACTAAGAATCAAAGAAAATAAGCAACCAAAGTTGATGTATAAGGCTGAACCAAAGATGAACTAAGGGTTGCCGTGGGCAATCTTTAGTTAATTTTGATTCTATGCACTTACTATCCACAAAATGGTTCAAGTCATGCAACAATCGAGCAATCAAATGTGTGATTGGTTCAAGAAGATCAAGAGTTGGAGAATTGGGTATAGGGGACGGCAATGTGGGTAAGATGGTATCCAAGGTTTGCAAGTCGTACCAAAAAAAAAGAATTTCCACGCAATGCACAAACGTTTTGTCCGTTTTCTTTGCTCTTGTTCTTTTTGTTTTTTTCTTTTTCTTCCTTGCTATTTCAATTGAGCAAGATTCAGATTCTCTTTTTTTTGTTTTTTTTTGACTAAGGACAGAATTGGAATTTCACTTGTTTGCGCTTAGCACTTGCGTTTTTGGACAGAATAGTGCAATGTATTTAAAATGCAATTTGTATCTTGGACTTGCGACAAAATTGACCTTGGAAGGTGATGGAAATTGGGTAAGGCCGAATAGGGGTTAGGGTTAGGTTTTTTTGATTTAGGGTGGTTTTGAACGTTTTGGGGTTTTGCGGAATGTAGTTGTAGGAATGGAATGGGTGTTGTAATTTGACTATTTGGGTTGGTAATTGATGATTGGTATGGCCAATTTGGATATTGGTTGGTCTAGGACTGAATTTGAGCAAAATTCAAATTCTAGGGTTAGGGTTTATTTGAATGATTTGGGATCTTTAGAATCTGATTGTATTTGGGTAAATTGGTTTGGGGCTTTTTGTTTGGGGTGTAAATAAAGGTGTTTGGGATCAGGTTGGTGCGTTTTAGGGTTGAGTTGGGGTGGGGATGGTTGGGCCGTGGGGTGTGGGGCTGGTTTTAGGGTTTGGTTTGTGAAGACAAGCACACGTAGGACTACCAGATTTATAGCATGAAATCAATCACAATGCGAATCATAAGATGCATACAATCATCACCAACTAAAAGCTTCGGTAGCAACAAGATGATTTGAAACCGAGGTAGCTTTATAGGATGATGGTTGGAATATTTTGAAGAAGGCTGAATGTAACCTAAAAAAATGCAACGAACCCTAATTTGTTCAAGTTTGAACGACTCAAAATCAGATTGTGATGCGAAAAGGAAATAATGGAAATGACACTTGAATGATGAAAAGCAAAATGCAGCAACGTGTAAGGACACAAAGCAATGTTTTTGTTTGTTTTTTTTTTGTATGAAATGCAAGACGTGCAGAGTGAGGAGTAGAAGAAGGACTCAACTGAAATTGAAATGACTAGACTCAAACGAAAATGATAGATGGTGGAATAGAGTAACCTGTCTCTGATACCAATTTGATGCGTGCAACTCGTGGGCTCCAACAATTCCACCTTCCAAACGTCCTTCACAAAGGGTTAGGCACAAAGAAGTAAACTTCCCCTTGCTTCCTTAGTGATCAAACGTGTGGACAACGAGCAAGACCAACACTATAAGATGGTCGTTGATCAGGCAAACCGAGATGGCCCTCCTGGACGGCACCTTTTAGCAATGGCAACACCTTCAAATCGCTCAACTTTGAAGGATCTTAACTTAGGTTTTTAATGCAAAACCAAGAAAACAAAGTATCACTCAAAGTGAAGAAAATATCAATAATTGTTATTCATCGAAAGGTGAGATTACAACCAGCCAAAGGGGTCTATTTATAGGCCTAAGAAATGCCCCCCTTTAGCTTGAAATGGCTAGAGATAATTCAAAATAAAGCTATCTAACAAATGTTTAAATTTGAACTTTGCTTGAAAATTAAAACTAAGATAATTCTAGCTAAAACTTGAAATGCTTGCGAGATGTTATCTTCAATGAATCTGGACATGTTTATGGCGTCTTGGAGATGTAGATGAAGAGGTTGAATCTTGAATTCCATCTTTGAATTATGATCCCATCCTTTTTATCTCCAAGTGGCGTGTGTAATGATAATGGGGTGTAGAAAATCTGATTTTGATGAGATAAGATGGCTGAACTTGAATTCAATTTTGCATTGTGATCTTATCTTCCTTACTCTTCAAAAATGGCGTGTGATCCCCTAGATATGATGGCTGAATCCTTTTTGAAATGTAAGCCTCAAATTGATTGAAACTTGAATTCAAATTATGGTTGAATTTGAATTCAAGTTTATCTTCAAGTTCAAATTCAAGTAAGATGTCATCTTCCAATTTAAAGTGGCCGCCCCCTTCATATGGATAATGGAGATGTTTTTCAACTTGATCAAGAGATTCTATCTTGGACACGTTTGAATTTGTCTTAGCATAGACAAACGTTCTCTTCGAACATTCTCTTGAAACATTCTTTTGAAACATTCTCTTGAAACATTTCATATACCTAATTTACCTACAAAGAAAAGACATAAAACAAAGATCACACGAAACAAAACAAAGATCTAAAAGCCAATAATGTAGACGTGCATGTGATACATGCTCAAGTTGAAGGTTCAATGAAATGAACCCAAGGAGTTTTAGGTTCATCTTGAACATGTTTGTACAAGAAGATGGCAACTTGATGACAAAGTTCTCTTGCCCTCCTTCTTGTTATAGGACCTTTGACCTCTTGATGGGGCCTTTGATCCTCATCGGACCCTTGATCCTCATCACACTATGGGCCGATCTACAGCTGTTTCATGCTACGCTTACTGTAATTTGTCTAGTGGGTGGAGATTTTAACACGTTTCGGTCTTCGGATGAACACAGGGGCTGGTCTTCACCAAAATTACGGTCATTGTAGGATTTTAATGACTGTATATCAGCATGTGATTTGCAAGAGATATTTTTCAGGGATCTTCCTATACATAGTGTGATGGGCGTGGTTTGGTCCGTGTTTGGCACCGTCTAGATCGCTATCTTTGATCTTCCACTTTCTTGGATTTGTTTCCGGTTACACAATCTCAGCACCTAGCGAGGGCGACGACCGATCACTCTCCCATTTACTTAGCATGTGATTCTGTACAGTCAAGGGTACCTGCTGCTTTCAGATATCTTGATGTTTGGCCCTCTAATCCGGATTTTGACGCGTTGGTTCAACATCAATGGAAATCCTTTCCGACAGTTGGAGGTATGTGTGGTTCTTTCGATAAACTCTGATGTTTAAAATATCAATTAAGAAAGTGGAATAAGGAGGTTTTTGGCAACATTTTTGATGCAGTAGCGAGGGCTGAAGAGGAGGTGCTTAACCAAGAGAGGGACTTTGATTCTTCTCCATCCGAGGCCACGCGGGAGTTGTATCATCAAAGTGTTGCAAAATTGAAGCTTGCGCAGACACGGGTTTTTATTTATTGGAAGCAAAAAGCAAATGTTAAATGGCTCACGGTAGGGGATGCTAATACCTCCTTCTATCATCAAATAGCAAAGGATAAACGGCGGCATTAATGTATTCGCAGGATAATATGGCAGGATGGAGTAGAGTGTGCGTTAAGTGCGGATATAGAAGCGGAGTCAATGAATTAGTTTTCGCATCTTTTTTCGGCTGAGCCCGTTGATGACGGCGATTGATCTTGCATCATATTCCATCCCTGCTAACGGCAGAAGATAATATCATGCTGCAGGCCATGCTAAATTTACAGGAGATGCGTATGGCTTGGGACCTTAGCCCATCTAGTGCGGCAGGTCAGGATGGATACCTGGGTTCTTTCTACAGACGGTTTTTGTAGCTTATACATCTTGATGTCCTTAAGGCAGTTCAAGAGTTTTTCTTAGGGGTCATGATGCCTAAGCAGGTAGCTTCAACCACTATAACTTTGATTCCTAAGGTGCAAAGTCCTCAGACATTTGCAGATTTCAGGCCCATTTGCTTGACTAACTTTATACCTAAAGTGGTAACGAGATTGATATCTACTAGACTTGCCGGTTTATTACCCAAGCTCATCTCTCCAGAACAATCAAGATTCATGAAAGGCAGGGGTAACACAGAACAAATACTATTAGCCCAAGAGATGGTGCATGTGCTGGATCGTCGGACTAGAGGTGGTCATCTTATGGTTAAATTGGATATGGCTAAAGCATTTGACCGTGTAAGTTAGCGATATCTTGGCTTTCTCCTGCAAAAACTCAGTTTTCACTCTAGACTTGTTCGCATTTTAATGAACAATTTATGTGCCAGTCGGTGTTCAGTCCTTATAAATGGCAAGCATGTAGGTTTCTTTTCTGTTGGATGTGGAGTAAAACAGGGAGATCCTTTATCGCCCCTATTGTTTATTCTTGCATTGGAAGGCTTCTCTCGTGGCTTGAACGCTATGATGGGAAACGACACTATAAAAGGATTCAATGCAGGTCATGTTCCAAGAGTTTCACATTTGGGATTCGCCGATGACTTATTAATTTTTTTAAATGGCTCAGCGCGTAATTTGGAGACATTTTGTGCTTTTTTAACGTCTTATCAGAATGCATCTGGACAGCTGGTAAATTGCCATAAAAGCCAATTTGTGGTGGGAGCGGGAGTCTCGGGGGTGGCAGTTTCGCAAACTTTGGGCATGCGCTTGGCATCTCTACCAATTATCTTGGATTGTTTTTATATAAAGGCATCAACAGATCAAGGTATTGTACATCTCTGCTCAATCACTTTGACGTTAAGTTAACATCATGGTCGTCTAAGTTGCTCTCGATGGCGGGCCGAGTGGTACTGATAAATCATGTCCTCAATTCCATGCCAATTCATATTATTGCTAGTTCCCGCTTGCCCAAAAGTGTCATTGATATCTTAAATTTCAAGATGGCCAATTCTCTTTGGAAAGGTAGGCATCATTGGCGTTCATGGCAATCTATATGTCATTCAACAGAGGAGGGGGAATTGGGCATACGACATCTTTTGGGTGTTCAACAGGCATACGATTGTCAGCTATGGTGGAAGCATTATCATTCACAGACGCTTTGGTCTGAGTTCTGCAAGAAAAAGTATGGTGGTCGGCCCTCGGTGTACTCGCATATTTATGATTCTTCAGTTTGGAAAAGGTTGTGTAACATCAATGCCTGTATGGAATCAAAGGTGGTAAGAACACATGATATAATGCATCGGTCGCCGAATGATAATGGTCAGTTTTTGTTAAAATCGGCCTATACTCTAATAAGTGCGACCGATGCCAATTTTATTGAATGTCGTTATGTGTGGTGGACCAACTCTCATACTGGGATGCACATATTTTTATGGAGACTGTGGATGCAATCGTTGCCAGTGGTCGATAATTTGCAGTATTGGAAAACCATGTCACAGTGTGCATATTGTGGCCAGTGTTCCGATACTCAAGACCATATGTTTTTGACATGCACACGGATACGACCGTTATGGACTAAAATTTCGCTACTCTTCTCGGGCCCAATCCCTCAAAGTGGAACCAGAAGGGGGTATCTATGTCGTTGGTGGTGTATATCTAATACGACATCTATGGCCGGTCAGTTGAAGGCGGTAGTACCTTCGATTGTTGCATGGTTGATCTGGAAGGAATATGCACCGATACGGTTTGGCACAAAAACTTTTGCCTGTAGAAGATTGTTCAATAGAGTACGCACAAAAATCTACACGTGGTGTTTTGCAATGAATGATAAGAAATTTGTGCAGAATATGCCTCACTTAGTAGCTCTTTACTTCTCACCACCACTGAAATCGAAGAGGCCGCGGCTAATTAGATGGGAGCTTCTTCCCACTGGAAAGATGAAATTAAATGTATATGCATCTGTGAGAAGACAAAGTGCAGCAGGAGGCACAGTCTTGCGAAACGACCAGGGACAGTTTGTTTCGGCTGTATGTTTTGCACTGCCTCCGGTTAGTCCCCTATGAGCAGAGTTGTTGACCATGACGTTAGCATTGATTTATTATACAAGAGAGTATAATAGTCTCATTATTGAGACGAATTGTTATTCCATCCTTTCCTTGTTGTTGACTACACAGCGGGTCACGGGCATGCTAGTTGAGGAGCTGGCTCGGGCATCTCTCTTTCTGACGCTCAATCATGCCACTATCCAATATTGCCCACGAGAAGCCAACACTACAGCTTTCACTTTAGCGCGACATGGATATCGTTCTGCAGGTTTGCACTATTATACCTTGTTCCATGGCCTTCCTTGTGAGGTTCGTGGAGCAATTCTCATGGACGTACAAGTGCCTAATCTTTGCCATTAACCAAATGTCTCACACTGTGTTGGCGCTTTGCTCTTTCGGTTGCCTGTGTCATCAAAAGGCACAGACAACACTGGGGTTTTTCGTTTTTTTTCATGGGTGTCTTGTTACGTTTCCATATTTGTTTGAATTACACTTATGCTTACACACTCTCGCATGGTTTTTGGCTTACATGCTTCATGTGCGTCGTTGTCATTCTCGTGGTGCATTGCTCGCGGATTTAAACAAGGCTCTACATGTTCGGCTGGAGGCACATCACTTTGAGGAATATCTTCCGAAAAGGAGATGGCTTATATTCAGGGTACCTTGGTTCTCTTTGAATCAAGGTGACATGAGTATGTGTTATCTCCTACGTATTTCTTCTTCATATGCTATGGCTGCTTCATTCGGATATGATTTTTGTTTTGATTTGCACGAGGTACGACGGCTGTCATGGGATTACAGTAACGCAGTGCTTTGCTCAATGCCCTGCTATCATTTTCAGGGATGTCGTAAATCCCCGCTTTAATCGGCAGCAAAACTTTTTCTTCATTTGTATTATGTGTTCCTTTCATCTGTACTTGCTCAACGCTCCAATTATATAAATATGTACTGTGGTACCCCAACGATCATGTACGTGAAAAACTATGAATATGAGACGGAATGAAAGCGACAATTTCTTTGAGCGCGTGTTACTTAAGTCAACTTAACCCTCTTTACTTAATTATTATTGAGATGATACCAAGCCAAATTAAATAAGGGAAACTTCAAGAAAGTAGTACATGAAATATAGAGTTATATGAACCATACACACCACTATGTATGTATGTGCGTGTATATGATATATGAGTACGAAATGTATAAATACCTGCATGCGTATACATAGGAGGATATATATATATATAGTACACATAGGCGTGTGTATATATATACACACATATGCTAATCTTGGAATACAATATAGTACATGAATTAAAATTACAAGAAATATCAAGTTGCCAAAGAAGCCTCAAAAATTTCGGCCAAGACATGTAAGGGTTCTAGAATTCTCTAGCCAATTTTATTAGTTAAAATAATTACTCAAAGTCTACTACACCATTAAGACAAGAAGTTATTATGCAAAGAATAAATAGAAAACAAAATAGACATGCATTTAAGGAACAAGTGAGACAACTCATTAAAGAAAGAGGTAGTATGGTTGAGGTCATAAAGACCCCAACCAAACCGCCCCCTTAGTGACTAGACATGGAGGATTTTTAAATCCTACCATGGTTACTTTTTCCCTTAAACCAAGGTTAAGATAACCATGATTTGATAAAGTAACTTGGGTTAGCACCAAAGTAACCATAGTTGGAATAAAGTAACCAAGGTTATACTAACCTAACCTTGATTAGCACTCAAGGAAGCCCTAAACCTCACCATTATCCCTCCAAAACCGTCCCCCTAGCATGTTTTAAACCCTTCTAGAAACATCTACCTTCTCATCATGCAAAAGCATAACACTTAGACAATTTCCATCTCCCTCACCAATATTTCGGCCCCTTCATCTTGAAGGATAGGAATTCAAGTTTCAACTTCAAGACTCAAGAAGACATCTAGGTAAGTCTTGTTCCAAGTTTCCTTAAGAGAATTCTTATTTGGTGAAGAATGAAGCTCACATGAACTCCTTCTCTCCATGCCAAAACCGTGACATCCATGGGTTAAATAGGTGAAAGCCTTCAACTTTCCTAGGTGGTGTTATATTGGGGTGCTTGCATCTCCATTCCAAGCTCATTTTGGAGAAGGATTTCAACTCAACTTACTCCATAAAAAGACAAGAGCTTTAGCTTGAAGAGGCAAGTGTACAATGATCTCTCATGATTTATTTAAAGAGTTTGTAACTTGAATGCTTAGAAGTTCTTAAGATATGATCTTTAGTTGAATACCTTATGTTCAAGACTATATCTTAGTGATTCCCTAAGAACTGCATGTGATTTATTCCTTCAAAGATGAAGTCTTTTCCTATATGCTATCTGAAATAAGGCTGACCTAGAGTGAAATAAGGTTCACCTAAGTAGGTCTAGACAAGATTGACTTGTGAATGTAACACAAAAGGTCCTAAGGAAAGAATACATGTGAAAGCTAGGAGCTTTATGAGGGTGTTGGTAAGTTTAGATTAAGATGAATCTTGAATGTGAATGCATGTTTGAATGTGTGTTGTAAAATGTGGTTAAGGCACCACACAAGTTTCGGCCCAAAGTATTGATTGAAAACATGGATATTTGACTTGGATAAGATGACAAAATAGCAAACCACTGGAAGTGGACAGAATGGAGTGACATTTTAGATGGTTTAAGAACTGACCTTACAGACCTTCAATGAAGCTAATTTTTGGTACAAAGTTAGCCTTATGAGTGTAGCCCAAGTGAGAGTTGGAATTTCGTTAAAATCAGCTAAGGATTATTTTTAAGAAATTATGCGGTAAAAATGCTCCAGTAGAAAATTCTGGAGCTGGACAGAATTGATCATTGGATTCAACGAATTAAAAGAGGACCTTGTGGACCTTCAATAAATCTGATTTTTGGCGCAAACCTATCCCCATGAGTTTAGTAGAGATTCCAGCTGGAAGTTTGGTAAAATAAGTTATTGTTAATTTTTAATAAAATAATTGGTGAGACTGCTCAGGCTGTAAATTCTGGAACATGACAGAATGT
>AP025065.1:18639661-18667489 GCA_036186865.1 Eustoma russellianum
TCCTAAGGAAAGAATACATGTGAAAGCTAGGAGCTTTATGAGGGTGTTGGTAAGTTTAGATTAAGATGAATCTTGAATGTGAATGCATGTTTGAATGTGTGTTGTAAAATGTGGTTAAGGCACCACACAAGTTTCGGCCCAAAGTATTGATTGAAAACATGGATATTTGACTTGGATAAGATGACAAAATAGCAAACCACTGGAAGTGGACAGAATGGAGTGACATTTTAGATGGTTTAAGAACTGACCTTACAGACCTTCAATGAAGCTAATTTTTGGTACAAAGTTAGCCTTATGAGTGTAGCCCAAGTGAGAGTTGGAATTTCGTTAAAATCAGCTAAGGATTATTTTTAAGAAATTATGCGGTAAAAATGCTCCAGTAGAAAATTCTGGAGCTGGACAGAATTGATCATTGGATTCAACGAATTAAAAGAGGACCTTGTGGACCTTCAATAAATCTGATTTTTGGCGCAAACCTATCCCCATGAGTTTAGTAGAGATTCCAGCTGGAAGTTTGGTAAAATAAGTTATTGTTAATTTTTAATAAAATAATTGGTGAGACTGCTCAGGCTGTAAATTCTGGAACATGACAGAATGGTGCAACATTTTGAATGGCTTAAAAGGAGACATTGTAGACGACCAATAAAGCTGATTTTTGGCATGATAATAATCAGATGAGTGCAGTGAACACGCCAACTGGAATTTTGGTAAAACAAGTTTTGGATTATTTTATATGAATTAATTAGTCAAACTACTCAACTGAAATCACTGGAACCAACCTGAAGTATAGTAATGATTTTCTGGACTCAGAAAGGGGACTTAGAGATATGAAAATAGGCTGAATTTCGGTAGGATACTAGTTCCACATGTTTATGATTTGTGAAAGTTAAAATTTCTGAAAAATGAATCACGGATTTGCCGCAATTGAATTTTTGGTAAAATAGGTCAGGACAGTTTCAGCACCTAACCCATTTCGGAAATTAACCAAATGAGCCCCTTTATGATTATTGAAATAATCTGAAATTTTTACGACATGTATCTAAGATTCCATCAAACGTAGTTGTGACAAAAGAATTATGGAAATGGACTTAATCGGTTAGCTTAACCGCCCCATGAGTATGAAGTAAAAGTCTGGAAGTATTTAGCTTCCAAATTCATGCATGTTGACATGTTATAATGAATGCATACGATTATTCACGTCATGACTTGTATTTCATATCACGGCATGTATCATGCATGATCATAAAACTGATTTCATGGATTTTATGATGCAAGCAAGTTTTATAAGTGACTATGTTTTTCGTTATGCATGAAAAGTTTTTAAGGTCCCATGTTTTTAAAGAAAGCTTCATGATTCCTTTGCCGGCCAAGCATGCGACTAACCCGACTCCAGACCCGGGGTTAATTGGTCTGATGACATGATATGTTCTGGACCCGTTTAGATCCGGGGTTAATTGATCTGATATCTGTTTTGGACCCGTTCAGATCCGGGGTTAATTGATCTGATATCTGTTCTGGACCCGTTCAGATCCGGGGTTAATTGATCTGATATCTGTTCTGGACCCGTTCAGACCCGGAGTTAATTGGTCTGATGATATGTTCTGGACCCGCTCAGATTCAGGGTTAATTGATCTGACACTCTGTTTTTACGACATGTTACTTTATGGGACCAAAATGATGTTTTGACATGACATGACATCATGCATTGCATCTTGCATAACTCACGATCATGAGGACATGTTGCATGCTACATTTAATGGTTATAAGTTATTATTGGTATAGCATTACTTAAAAACATGCTTAAGTCGAACGCCAAGAAAGTTCAGGATCCAAGATCAGGCATGGTATAGCATTCCCTAAAACATGCTTAAGCCGAACGTCAAGTAAGTTCAGGATCCAAGATCAGGTATGAATTATGATTATTTGAGGATTTTGGGGTAATACATTCATGTTACGTTTCTTTACGTATTTTATGGTAGTTTATTGTATTCTTGCTGGGTGATTTTTATCACTCACACTTTATTTTTCCCCCAGAGCCAGATAATGCCAAGATAGAATGGATCGAGGATGAGCCGAGGGTACCTTATCCATAGGCGAGAAGATATGAAGGGAGCTAAGCTAAGGACTTTGTACTGCCAAGACGTTTTGTATCATGATTATGTTTGAACTCTCTGGATTTCGGTTATGTCATTTGTGGGACTACTACTTTTGGAAACTTAGTAATTTAGTAATGCATGTTTATTTTGAAAAGTTTCAATTCTGCCGAAATTTTTACTACCATGTTGAATGTTAGCATGGGAGTCTAAAACTTATGCTATGGATGTTCGCATGTTATGCATGACGCCTTGTACTCTCCTCAGTGAGGCACGGCGGGTGCACCGTATCTGGACGAGGCCCGGGTGCGGGGTGCTACAGGTGGTATCAGAGCCCAGGCTCTAGATTTCGGGCAGAACGTAGGATTAAGTTATGATCTTAGCAATCTAAGTTTGATCTTAGACCTAAGTCATGATCTCAGATGAGTGATGGCCTTAGACTAGGACCACGTAGACTGGGTTTAGGATGTAACTTAATAAAGAATCCTGAACTATGAAGCTAGGTCTATGACATAAGACATGCCCTTTCCTTTCGTATTTTAAAATTTTCGAATTATGGTCCTTCGTCAAATAAATTGATGATTATTCCGATGTTCTAAATAGATGATAAACCATAAGTGCAGATGGTGAGGCCATGTGGCAGACCTCCAAGAGCACGACTAGCTGCTCAGGAGCCCATCCCTCCACCACCAGAACAGGTCTCGCCGCCACCTCAGCCGGATCAGGATCCTCCAGCACAGAATAATCCACCACCGGCTCCACAGGCACCTGTTCCTCCGGTCATCCCGGATATGAATGCTTTTCAGGCCTTTTGTCAAGTCGTTACGCAAATAGGGCAAGGCCTAATTCATCAGAATGCTCCACCTCAGCCACATCATCCAGTAAGGGATGCACAGTACTATTTTGAGAAGCTCAAGAGAGCTAATGTACCACCGTTTGAGGAAAAACCTGACCCAGATACTGCGGAGAAGTGGCTAGATGAAGTTGAAAAGTGTTTTGAGCTAATTCAAGCCCCAAAGGAGATGAAGGCTCAGGCTATCAGACCTTTCTTAATCAGTGAAGCTAATCAATGGTGGAAGACGAATATGCAACCTTTGCCCAGACCTATTACTTGGGAAAGATTTCTGCAAGAATTTCATAAGTTCTATATCCCTCCGTCTGTCAAATTGCAAAAGAGACATGAGTTTGAATCTCTGAGGCAAGAGTCGGGTATGACAGTAGCTGAGTACGCGAATAAGTTCATCGCACTTGGGAGGTTTCAGCCTGTTACTATGAATGATGAAGAAACGAAAATGCTGAAGTTTGAAAGAGGTCTAAACCCAAGAATTAGGACATGGTTGGTGAATGCAAATCCTGCCAATTTTGGAGCAGTTCTGGATGCATGCTACCGTATAGAGAGGGATATCATACGAAGAGATGATGTGGTTCAAAAGCGAGAAAGACAAGGAACCGGAAATGAGAAGTATAGGAAAATGGCTAAGAAGAATTTCAGAGGATCCGTTCGTCAGGGACAATCTCAAGGACAGAATCAGCGCCGCAAGAAAAACCAAAATAATCAGGCCCCATCTCAGCAGCCAGCAATACAGTATGCCCTCATTGCCAGAAGAGGCACGTGGGAGAGTGTAGGTGGAAGACAGGTAAGTGCTTTGGATGCGGAAAGGATAGTCATATGATTAAGGATTGCCCAGAAAAGGGAGCACAACCACAACAACAGCAAAGGAACCAGCGGCCACGTGCAAACGCAAGGGTGCACGCTATGACTGATGCTAATGTTGAAGAGACTGCTGATGTAGTGACCGGCACGTCATATACTTAACGAGTTAATTGCACTTGGTATCCATTCTTTTCCACAAAGTTTTAAGTAGCATCCAATGTTTCATGAAACACACTTGCCATCCAGACTTATAGGGTTAATAGACACATGGCATCCGGCAACCGGGAAATGACCTGCTGTAGGCGGTTTTTATGAAATTTCCTTTTTTTTTCACTTTTCTCCCAAGTGGCGCCAAATTTTTCCCAACCCTGGTTAATTTCATCTTTCCTCCATTCCTTCCAATAACAATAACCAAATCCTGCTCTTCGGGTGTCGAAACCAACCCATCTTCTTCCCCTGCAAAAAACCAACACCCCACCTTCTAGAGGTCATTTCCCCTGAGAGCCATATCAATCTGCAATTAACGAAAGCCGAAACCAACCCCCACTCCTCCTGAAAACCAATTTGTCTAACAATTCATAATTTTTTTTCTGAATTACCGCCGGGGTCGTCACCAAGCAGGACCTTAATCACGGCAGTAGCAGAAGACGAAATTAAAAGGAAGCCCTGTAAAGTGAGAGCAGAGTTAAAGACAGTTGAAATTCATGATTGAAAACGACAAAAGCAAAGCTGGGAAATTCAAAGTAGCAGCCTGAATAGAGCTCTAGTTTCCCTTGAGGCGTGATTGTTGATCAATTCTAGGTGAGGTGTCAAGGCCTTCAAAAGATGTTTGTTCAGTTTGTTCTTCAAATGAATACACCAAAAGACCAAATTGACAGAAACCACCGGTTGTAGCTTGAAAACGGGCAAGATCTACACGTATGCCATATATCCTCAAGGACGGATTTGCAAAAGCAGGACCTTATTCTCCCATAGCCAGGGCATCCAAAACCATGTCGCTATCCCGATGGGGACAGCGGTTACTGCCGTTACGAGTCGAGTACGGTGGTCGTCGGCAGTGGCAGGAGGTCTAGAAACGACGACGGAGGACGGAATCTAAAGTAATCTTAACAATTCATAATTGTCTCCAATGGATTTTGCAGGGGAAGAAGATGAAAGGGGTGGGGATGAGGTGGGGTGTAGGTTTTTTATTGATTTTTAAATTATTTTTTCTTAAACTTTTAATTTTTTTTGGTTTTATTATTTTATTTATTTTAAACTGTGGTTAAAGTCGAGTTAAAAGTAGGGTTAAGTCCGGTCAAAGGTCAATTTCAGCGGTCAACGGTCGACCAACAGGTCATCCGGATGCCAGGTGTCTATTAACCCTATAAGTCTGGATGGCAAGTGTGTTTCATGAAACATTGGATGCTACTTAAAACTTTATGGAAAAGAATTGATACCAGGTGCAATAAACTCTATACTTAACATACAAAGATGACCAGCCAATATACACTCCAAGCACCTAAAAATTTCGTGCACCACATGGCATATTCAAGACCAAAGTTACACCATAATTACATATATCAATTATCCATTATTTTCCTTATTCTCTTGGAAATTCAAATTCAAAAATGCTACACCCACATGGAGGAATTTCCTATACCTTTTGGAGCTGAGATTATACATTTTTGTATATTATATGGTGTATATCACATTTTACATGTCTAAAGGGTTCGTGATAAGTTGGAGAAAAATCGCGCAATCGACGGAATTCGAAAATTCACAATTCTACATTATAATTAAGGGTGATGTTTTGGACATGTTGTGACATGTACTTAGACATGTATTACACATCCAAGACCTATCTTAAAGTGTTCTAGTAGACAAGGTTAAATGGTGATTGAAATTTACCATGTTTTGAAGATGCTACATTATTGTTCATTCAAAACTCAAAAACTATTTTCAGCACATGTATGTTGAGGTGGCGTCTGATTTGAGCTTATTTGGAGCTTGCGTGGATCTTGTCTTGCACTGTGATTGGTGGAGAATGATCCACAAATTCAAGTATTTATGGAGATCAAGACATACAAGGTAATGTTTCAAAATTTAAAAAAATATTGCTGAAGTTTTCAGCATCATGGTCGATTTTGTGGAAGTGTTTCAAGGAAACATCCTTCCAAAATTGAGAAGGCATCACACTTATGATCGATTGGCAATCACGATATTAAAAATTCAAATTTTTTTCAGATTTTAGGTGATTATCCATGTCATATATTATGTGCCAAGGTGGCTTGATGAAGACCTAATCATAGAGTGACAACAAAGCAAAGACACATCAATTGTCCAATCATATCTCGCCAAATAAGCAAAGGTATGACACCAGGCTTTGCAAGACTTCTTCCAAGGGGATTCAAGACATTTCTTCAAGGCATCTTTCAGCCCTAGGGGCATGCAACACCTTACAAAAGAGAGGAGGATGATCAAACACAAGACAAGACATATATTCTACATTCTTTTAAGTGAAAAGCAAGAACTCTCTTCATCTCTTATCTTCTTCTCTTGCACAAAGCCTTAAACCTATCAAACATATATTCCATATTCTGTATATGCTTCATATAAACCACCCTCATACATTAAATACTTGTAAAAGGTTAATCAAGGTGTGATCAAACCTTCATTAGTGAGGTGGTGGTGATTTTGTTGATTGTTGTTGTGATTCATTATGAAAGGGTTGGACATTAAAGGAGTTAGTGTATAACTCCAGCCACCCTTGTCCTAAGGTGACTTTGGTGATTAGTGAATACCAAAGAAGGTGTCCTCGAAGACTGGAGTAGGTCACATTGACCGAACCAGTATAAAAATCTGTGTTTTCTTATTTTTCTGCACTTTTACTTTCAGTTCTGTTTTTGCAACGTTTTCAAAACATCTGAGAAAAATAGCAAATGATTTTCAAAAATCACCAAATTTTACAGACACAAAAACAAAGGTCTTAGGTCTAATTTAAGACAAGTTTCATCGAATTTGGATAAGTATAAGTCATCCAAAGAGTCAAAGGTTTGAGAGTAGTGCAATCTGATTTTCAGATTGGCAAAGGTTGAGAACATCAAGTGGTTGACATACTTGCCAAAGGAATTCTGAAAAACTGTTTCAACCAATTAAACTAGACAAACATCTTAAAGGATATCTCATCAATATTTCAGATCATTTGGAGTTGTCATTAATTAGGAATTAATTTTTCATTATAAGGGAAAGTTTTTTACTGATTGACAGAGTTCAATCAAAAAGGCTTTTTCAGGGCTTTAGACTTTGAATTTTGATCGCAAATTTTTGTGACATATCGATAACATCTTGAATTAACGTGTCACAAAATTTCACGAATTGTAGAGGGTCAAAACCTAGTCATTTAATTAATAAAAAACGGGGACTGAAAACAAAATCTGTTTTCAGAAGTGAGTATTGGTAAATAAACATTTTTAAAAACCAATTTTTCTGCACTCACTATTCAACCCCCCTTCAGTGGTGCTATACAGGTCCGACAAGTGGTATCAGAGCAAGGTTCACTCACAACAAGAAGATATAACAATCTTTATGAGATGGCATCCATTAGCCACAAAACCGAGCAAGAAGGTATGTCAAGCCAAAGGCCTCCCCTTTTTGATGGTGAGTCATTTATTCAATAGAAACTTCACATGAAACTTTTTCTAATGGCTATTGATATAGATTTATGGTCTATAATAGAAGATGGTCCCTTTGTTCCATCTAAAATATCCACTATTGATGGTGTTACTTTAGAAGTTATAAAACCTAAAGAAGAATATACTAGTGATAATAAGAAGTTGAGTATGAATGCGAAAGCCATACAACTTCTCTTAAATGGTTTGAGCAAAAGTGAATCTTGTAGGACATCAGGCGCTACCAACTCTCCCAAAACCAATTGGTGACAGGAGATGCGCATATCTAGCCTTATAGTGCATTCAGCACACACAAGCATCCACGGCATTCGATTGTGACTTGGCCCACACGTCCTACGCCCACCGGCCTATGCCACGGGACAATTGCTGCACCTAACAATCTCCCCCTCAGCAATTGCTCCTGCTGGGAATCGAACCTGTGACCTTGCTCTGATACCACTTGTAGGACCTCAGGCGCTACCAACTCTCCCAAAACCAATTGGTGACAGGAGATGCGCATATCCTAGCCTTATAGTGCATTCAGCACACACAAGCGCCCACGACATTCGATTGTGACTTGGCCCACACGGCCTACGCCCACCGGCCTACGCCACGGGACAATTGCTGCACCTAAGAAATCTAGTTATGTCTCTAATTGTTCTAGTGCTCAGGAGATGTGGAGGTGTCTAGAAATGAAGCATGAAGGAACTAGTCAAGTAAAAGAGTCTAAGATCAATATGCTTATGCCTACTCTTGAATACTGCTGATATTGATTTGAGATCGACTAACATCTATAGTTCTCTTGAGTCTCTTGGAAAGGTTTTCTCTTCACAAGAATAAGTACAGAAAGTCTTAAGAAGCCTCCCATCCAAATAGGATCTGAAAGTGACTGCAATTGAAGAAAGTAAAGAAACAAAGTCAATAAAAATGAAAGAATTGATCGGATCTCTAAAGCTATATGAAAATAAACTCACTCTAAGGAAATCTGAATCAACTTCTAAACAAGGCAAGACAATAGCGTTTAAATCAAATGAATACGTCTGTACTTCCTCTGATCGCATATATGATAGTGACACAGATTCTGATAATTAATATCTAATTTTGTTGGCTAAAGGCTTAAGAAAGTTTACGAAAAAGACTTTTAAAAACAAACCTAAGCCTACTTCATCTAAGAAAAATAGAAGTAAGAATAAAGATAAAGATATTAAGTGCTATGATTGTGGAACACTTGGACACATATCTTATGGCTGCCCGAATAAGGACTCAAACAAAACTATAATAAAAAAACCATGACGAAATGTACAAAAACTAGACCCTTCTTAGAACCTAAGAAAAGGAGTACAAGAAGAGCCCTCAAAGCATCTACATGGAGTGATTCATCTGATTCTGAAAGTGAAGAAACCAAAGAGAAAACGGCTCAAGTATGCTTTGCATCCAAAGCATCCAGTGAGGTAAATTTTGATTTTGAACCTTCTTATGATGATTTTTTTGGTCAATATCTTGAATTACATAAGTTTACTAAGACTCTTGCAAAAGAAAAGAAATGTTTAATTGAAGACAAGAAAATATTAGAATCTTCTAACAAAAATCTTGTGTCTCAATTAAACAATTCAAAAGAGGAGTCTTCTAGCATGATTAACTCATTGAGATCTGAAATTGAATCTTTGACATCTGAAAATGTTGTAATGAAAGCCGAGATCTTAGATTTGAGATCAAGAAACGTAGATCTAGAAAAAATGGTAAAATAATTCGATGCAGGAACTTGCATGTTAGATCGTTTCATCTCTTCTCAAAAGCATAAAATTGACAGAACTGGATTAGGGTACATTGAAGATAATCGGATACAAAGAAAATCTACAAATTTTGTTTTATCTTCATCTAAGCAACCACATGTATTTAAAACGATTGTAAAGCCTAAGAAGGCAACTGTAGCGCCCCGCACCCGGCCTGCCGCGCATGGTGCACCCGCGTACTTCACTATGGAGAGTACCAGGCGTCAATGCTTAACATGTCCTAGTCCATACCAAAATTTATGGACGTTCATGCCTTCATCATAACAGGTACAAAAACTTAGGCACAATAAAAACTTTTAAACAAAGCATTCCGAATATCCGACATAAGGTTTACAACCATGTCAGCAAAATAATGGGAAATCCGAAAAGAGTAAATTGCAGTTATCACCCAAACGTTGGTCAAATTTTCCAGTTAGCATTTAATCGTTATGAAATCTCAGTTAGCATCCAAACGTGGCCAAAATTGACTCAATTAACACCAAAAACCGGCTGATGACCTGCTGCAGCCGGTTTTCAGCAAATTTTACCGCCAAAAAATGATTTCCCCCATAATTAACGTCTTTCCCTTTCCTCCCTACTGCTGCTACTGTTCCCTGCTGGTTTGCCTCAATAAATTAGCCTCCCGATTCACAAAATTGAAGTTAAAATTATAATTTGAATTCAATTTATAAACGTTTCGAGCTAAAATTATAATTCGAATTCACAAAAATCGAATATGAACCAAGCCTTAACGAATTGAATTCGAATATCTCGCTAAAAGCTTGATTCGTATACACACGTAGCTGGAGCCACTCTAGATTCTCACGCGGTTAACTCTCCATACTGCCAAGTCAATTATATTAATTTCAGTCCTTCTTCACCATGCATAATTACATATACTTAAATATTCAACACCATAAATTTCCCAGATTTAAATTTATGTTTTTAATCGGATATGGACATTGGATTTGGACATTGGATATTGATATTGGAAACATGGGTTTTGATATAATGGGAACATTGACATTGCATTGTTTTGAAAAATTGCATCACGTTTTAGCTTGGACTAACCTTTGCTTGGCTGTCGTTGGTTTGACTTGGTCATTGGTCTATTTGTTGACTTTGTTATGTACTTAATTGGGCTTTGTTTTGTACTTTGTTGGGTCTATTTGCTCTATTTGCTTTTGGATGTTAGGGGCAGAGTTGTAAGTTTACTTGCGAAGAGAAGCATGATATTATTTTATGTTGCTATATGTCGTTATCACACTTGCTTCTCCGTGTATGATCCCATGGTAAGTATAGTGGGATTACTTGCTGAGCGACTTGTCGCTCAAACCACGCTTTAACATATTTTGTAGATAGACAGGTGATTGAGTTAGCGTACCAAGGATGACCAAGAGTGGAGATATTGAGGTTGATGACATTCCGATGAGACTTTCGAGGGCTTAGTTGAGATAATGATTTTCGATACTCGAGGTTTATGTACTTTAGACAATTAGTTATATCTATATTTGACATTTGTATCGGATTTAGATTTGCCTAGACATTGATATTTATGACGATGATTATTTCGAGGTTTTAAATTTTGACTTCCGCTGACGTGTATCTGTTTTGGTTTTGACGCTTTGTATTCTCCTTAGTGAGATATGGCGGGTGCACTGTTCTCGATGTTAGGGCTCGGGAGCAGGGCGCTACAGGTGGTATCAGAGACCAGGCTTCAGATCCGCTTAGGAAACGTAGGATTAATCAGAACACCTAGACATAAGCTACGATTTTACCCATAATAAGCAAAGTAGACTTAAGCGATGATCTTAGACCTAAGTTATGATCGGGTCATGGGAGGTGTGTGCCGATGGTGAGCTTTTCTTGTCTAATTATCGATTTATCCGCGTTCCACCTTTCAACTTGTTATCGACTAATCTGATTTTCGCCACATGGACTTGAATTACAGAACATGCCTCCACGACGTGATCCAGCTGGTAATAATGGTGACGATCAGCAGGGACAGGGGACTATTCCCCAGGTACTGGCAGACACGCTGGCCACTCTTACTGCATTGGTGGCCCAGCAGCAGGTGCAGCTGGCTCACTTGCAACAACAACAGGAACAACAGCAGCAACCACCACCACCACCCCAGGGGCTTCGATTCTTTTAGCGGGAGATGCAGAACTCCAGGATACCTATGTTCATGGGTACCACCCAACCAGAGGAGGCAGAGATTTGGCTCAAGAATGTATCCGAGCAGTTGAGGTTGTTAGAGGTTCCGGATGGCCTGAAGGTGGATGTGGTGGTACCATTCTTGGAGGGCGATGTAGAGCGATGGTGGAAGGGTGTGGTACGTAGACGGACTACACCGCCAACATGGGCCCAGTTTAAGGAGGAGTACCAGAGGCACTATGTTCCTGAGAGTGCCATTCAGAGGAGGATGACAGAGTTTCAGCTCCGGACACAGGGGTTCATGACTGTTGATCAATATTCTGAGAAATTTCATGCACTCGGGAGATACATGCCTGCCGTCATGGACGACGAGAGGACAAAGATGTTGAAGTTTGAGACGGGTTTGAGCTCACGCATTCAGTCATTGATCATATGCGCCCAGCCTACCACTTTTGAGGGATTGTTAGAGGTGTGTCGTAAGGTCGAGGGTGACCTTGTGAGGGTGGCAACGGAGGAGAAAATTAAGAGACATCGAGAAGAGAGTAGCAATGGTGGACCCGAGAGGTGGGTCAAAGTTCCTAAGAAGGGTCAGAAAGCTCAAGCACGACCTCAACAGCAGCAAGAGCTCGGAGATAATGTGCTGACAGTGATCCCTACTTGCCCCACATGTGGACGAAGACACGTAGGAGAATGCTGGAGAAAGGTGGGAGCATGTTACAACTGTGGAGAAATGGGCCATATGGCTAGAGATTGCCCAAAGCCGAGGAGACAGCCCCAGGGGTCCAAGTGATGCGATCAAGGTACCTTTAGTTATGAATTTCAAATGATTAGGTTATACCTGTGTAACTTGTATTTGAACCCCTGAACATGATGAGTGTTATACTAGTAAGCAACTGGTTGTAATCAATGATACTAACCACAAAACAGGTTAGATGGTGGTTGTCATTCATGTGAGATTTAGTTGGGTTAAATTTAGCAATTGGAATGATCAAACAAAGAAGTATTGTGGATTAGAGTGGCGCAGAAGCGTAATGGTTTAGTATAGTTTAAGATGGTTAAATTAATAACCATTTAAGTTGAATCTTAGAATATAAAGCGATCGGAGCTAAGCTATAATCACATCAATAAGTTATGATATCATTCCTCGGATTAACAATCTATAGAGACGAGTAGGCTTGAACACATAAGATGGTATAGGGAAAGTTCCTAAGTTGTAACTACAAAGACATTAAGTTAAAAATTGTAGTACACTTAAGTACTGAGTATATAAGGTTGTTGATGACAACGTGTATAAGTACGATATAGACTAACATTTAGGTTGAGAACCCCAGTAGTGTGACAATCTCCTTAAGTTTAATTCAGAAACCATAGATAGATTAGGTTACTATGTAACAAGTGGAGATCAATGGATGTAGCGATTACATTGTATATATGCAAGCAATGATCTCGAGGGCTAAGTCCTATGTCGAGGAAGTGAAATGGTTGACATATGAAACTACATAAGGGATGCTTAGTTAGCTCATTACCTAGGTGAATAGATTAGTTAGGATTACACTAAGTTTTTGATTACATAGTATGCAAGTTTCGAGGACGAAACTTTTTGTAAGGGGGGAGGAGTGTTACGAACGCATTTTGCATGGCATGAAAAAAAACATAAATTTAAATAAAATAAAGAGGATAAATCCTAGTCCACTTAGGATTTGGAAGTAGATTATATTTTTAAATGTGAAACCTAAGTCAACTAGGATTAGGCAGATGTGATATATTTTGTATGAAACCTAAAACCACTAGGAAACTAATAATTAATCTACCCTAACTCTTCCATATAGCTTATATATACTACACAAATTAACCACTCATATCTAAAAGAAACCCTCCGCCGCCTCTGTGCAGCTGAAGGAAAAAAAACTGCCTCCCATTGCCTCTTTTTATTCCAGCCGTGAAACATAGAAAACAAAAGGAAGTGTGCACATCCTTTTCTCCTGCCTGCATTGCCAAACAACATCATTAATTTTGTTGTTTTGGTGTTGAAATCCTTCGGCCCATCAAGCAAGCAGAAACAAAAAAAAAGAGAGATTGCAGTCCTTGTTTCCTTCCAGCCGAGGCACACTAAGGGAAATAGAAAATAATTCTTGTTCAATCCAATCTCAATTCAACCGTACGGTATATTATCATCGAATCATGTAAGTAATCTCCCTATACTTGCTATGTTTTGTAAAAATTCTATATGTTATGTTTGTTATAAATTGGATCATGCATAAGTATTTTTGGGTGTATACTTGTATGAATTCTTTCATGATACAAATTGTATATGATTATGGCTAAGAGTTGTTTGGGTGGTCTATATATGTATATCGGTTCAGAGTTGTAAGCCAGTGGCCGTGTGTGGTGTTGATATTATGTATTTGATATGTTAGAATATATGATTATATATATATATATATATATATATATATATATATTTAAACAAACATTTTATTAAAGATAAGCCTCACTTATGGCGGAGGAAAACCGTATTACATAAAAGAGTATAGTAGCCTTAAACGATTATCAACATCCATTGAGTATATGATATGCCCCATTAAAACCTTGTCAAGTAAAACCACCCTTGTGGATAAAACCTTGACGAAGGAAAAAGCGTACATATTTATATCAATGGAATGTTGATAGACGCTACCGTAAAAATGACTATGCATGATTCGAATAGTACATAGGAATAGGGGGTGTAAAATCCAAATAAAAGTATGTGCTTGATGAAATCTTCGGTAGGCAGAAACTGCAGCAGTGACCAAGAAACTCAATGCAATCCTTAGCCAAGGGAGGATTTGTAAGTCGACCGGTGGCCGCCAACGTGTATAAGGTAGAAGGCGCAGGGGAAATAATCGTCCTTGAATGTGCTGACCAAGAGATGGCTCCGTCCATGCATCACCAAAACAGAAGAGCGTATTAAACCCATGAACAATATGTAACAAGCGGTTGTCAAGTAAAAGAAAATGAACATACCAACCCTGCCTGTACCCAGCAGGATACAGGCAGAGGGAAGATAAGAAAGCCAATCCATATGGAAGACGAAATGTGTATATAGGACTTCCCCAATAGATAGTAAGCATGTAAGATGAGGAAACAGGGACTCATCGATTCTGCCTGTACCTGTGAGGGTACAAGCAGAGATATTGTAAGCATGCCAATCCTTATGGAAGACGTCAGTGCAGCGTATGGACACCACCATGATTAAAACAGTTTGCGATGTTTGCCATGCAGCATTAAAAACAACCATCTTGTCAGGGGTTGGCAGATGATATACCATGCAAGAACATAGGAGAGAAAACATACCCAGGCTGCCTGTATTTAATAAAATACAGGCAGAAAATAATGTAGCGTGCCAATCCATATGGAAGCTCAAATTTAATGGAGGCGTATGTGTGGAGTTGTCAGATCCAAATTGACTGCCGCCCTGACCATTGGAGGCAGACTTCGAGCAGTAAAATAGCTCGTAGCCGGTGATGTCATAGCATGCTGGGCTAGGTAATGGGCTGCCATGTTAGCCTCTCTATAGATATGCGTGATCTCCAACCGATGAGTATTAAGTAAGGTCTGTAGCAGGCATAGATGATAGCTGCCATAGACTGTTTGTGGCTGACGTAAGCGATGCGTGATTTGGGCACAGTCAGTCTCCAGGACAAGTGTACGATATACTGGAAGGAAATAGAGTAGGCCAAACAAAAAAGCTTGTATTTCCGCCATCAAAGGTGTGCAGGTAGGCAACCGAAATGAGATCGCGCGGACGCAAGTGCCCGATTGATCACGTAGTATAACACCACCTGCCGAATAGTGGCGGCCAACCGCTGCATCTACATTCATTTTAAATTTCCCAGGTGGTGGAGTGAGCCATCTGACGATCTTAAGACGGGGCGGCCGAAGATAGGGAAGCCAGGGTAGAGAAGGAGAGGGCCCTGCTGCTAGCTTGGATCCATGCAATGTTTGAAACCACATGTGTATATCAAAATGTGTCGCAGCTTGGAGAGCTGTATGTGAGAAGCTTGTCATCTCGCCATACACAAGGTTAGTATAACTGCGCCATATATTGTGCACCAATATACCCGGGACCACTATTTTCAATACTCCAACTACTGAAGAGTAAGAGGAACGATACCACCATGCCAGCAAATATTGACAGAGAGTAAGCGTGGTTGGGGAGATGACATTCAATTCTGTTGCAAAAAAGGCCCAGAGGCGACGAACTGGAGGACAATAGAGGAAGACATGATCCACCGTGGCTGAATGCTGTTTGCAAAAGGGACATCGTGTAGGGCCAGCAGCCGAGTAACAACCAATGTAGTCTTCAAGGGGAAGAGCTGAATGAAAAATACGCCATAGAAGAAGCTTCGTAACAGACGAATGATGCTTAAACCATATAAACTTAGCCGAAAGTACTGTAGCAGCAGCAGGCCGACAAATATCATAAGCGTATTTTAAAGTAAATTCTCCCGTGGACGATGGTTTCCAGAAGAGATGAGTACCCAAATCCAATGTCTGTGCCAAACAGAATGTATGAGTACGACAAATAAGTTTCCAAATGGGTGAATCTGGCAACCTTGGACGATAATCCCCTCTGCGACCATATTTAATACGCATATACCGACTCCATAATGTATCCTGCTTGTGATAAAGCCACCAAATTTGGCAATTGTAGGCTTGTTGTAGATAATTCAGATCCCTTAGGCCTAGGCCGCCCTCTTCTGTAGGAATTGTTAACTTTGACCAAGCCACCCAATGGTGTCGTTTTTCCCAATAAAAGGATGCCATCTTTCTATGTATCATTCGAATGACGGACTTAGGTAAGCCTCCTGCTGCAAGAATATGGAGGGGTAGCGCAGAAATGACTGAACGTAATAAAACCAACCTGCCTGCCGATGAAAGAAGACGGGAGTGCCAACCTTGCAGACGCTCATCAATATGTTGTATTAACGTAGTACAGTATCGGGAGCGATTAATTCCTCTGTGAAGATAAGAGCCCAGATATCGAAAAGGGAGACCAGTGAGCCGCATTCCCATTAGTTCTTGGAAGGAGCGACATCGACTAGGCGCTAGGTGTGCCGAAGGAATAATGTTACTCTTCTGATAATTGATTTTTTGACCCGAAGCTGTTTCATAATCTGTTAAGAAATTGTGAAAGCGCAATAGGTTGCGTCGTGTCCCCTGCAGAAAGATAAGGAGGTCATCCGCATAGGCCAGATGTGTGATTGTAAAAGGAATACAGCCTAGGCGGAAGGGTAATATATGTCCTGATGTAACCAAAGAATTTAATCCTCGACTGAATCCCTCCGAGGCCAATATAAATAGAAGTGGAGATAAAGGATCCCCTTGCTTCACTCCTCTTCCTGGCCGAAATTTAGGTGATGGCTCTCCATTGATCAATACGGAGAATGTTGTTGCTCGGAGATGATTTATGATGATCCGATTAAAGAAATCAGAAAACCCAAACTGATGCAGCAAGTTCTCCAAATAGACCCAACTCACACGATCAAAAGCTTTCATCATATCTAATTTCAAGCACAATTGAGATCCACCTCTATCCAACATGTGAATCATTTCCCGCGCTAATAAAACTTGAGTTGAAATATCATGTCCTGGAAGGAAACCTGTTTGTTCCGGAGAAATCAATTTGGGAAGGAGTGTGCTCAATCGATAGCTTTTGCTGTCGTTGGGATATACTGGGTACGGATGATGATGATGATGATGATGATGTGCTCAATCGTGTGGCAATGATACGGGTGCAAACTTTGCTCAAAAAATTTGTAAGACAAATTGGACGAAAGTGACAATTTGGTGAAAGTGCCCGATGTGGTATTTTGCCTCTTGCATTATGAGATTTCTTTGAGAAATCTTGTACACGGGGTGCATATGAATATGTATCAAGAATGATTATTTGTGTGGTATTTTATGAAAGCCGAAATTATTTCCTTGATTATGAAAAGAAAACTTATAATTGTCATTGTGTTTTGGGCACTGAGAAGATGTCTTTGTAAAGTTATTACATGTATATAATATGTATGTTTTTATATATCTATATAATCAAGTGTGCTGTGTTATATATATGTATGTATTAATGTAATTCGTAATTGTTGCATGTTAAATGGCCGAAAAGTAAATAGGGATTTGGAGAAATGTATTTTTGACCGATGGAGTCGTGTGTACGTATATACGTGTATATGTGCATGTATGGGCGTGAGCACATATACGTGTATACATACATGGCTGGGACTGGACTTTTTGGTATTTTTGGTAATTTTCACTAATTTTGGTACTTGCAAAATGGTTTTGAAAAGTTGCATTTGCATATTTTTTGGAAATTCACCCTTACAAGGGAAATATATCGGTAAGCCGGGTTGATTCCTATTTTGGTTATCGAGTGATGCAGATGTAACTACCTCGTCAGGGACAGGGTTTCTGTATGCCTATTTGGATTGCTGCAGATATAACTACCTCGTCAGGGACAGAGCTTCTGTATGCATATAGTGGACCTGAGCTTAACTACCTAGTCCGGGACAGGGTGCAAAGGCATATATTTGGTGCTATAGACGTAGCGACCTAGTCTGGGATAGGGTGTCGATAGTATATTTGGTTTTGGGGGAATCAATTCGTAAGTCTTACGGTATAAGTCACTTGTAGGGAAAGTGCTATAGCCATTGCATTTGATTTTGGACTTTGGACCGATTAAACCGGATTTGGTTATTTGGATTTTTGGATCGGTTTAATCGGATATGGACATTGGATTTGGACATTGGATATTGATATTGGAAACATGGGTTTTGATATAATGGGAACATTGACATTGCATTGTTTTGAAAAATTGCATCACGTTTTAGCTTGGACTAACCTTTGCTTGGCTGTCGTTGGTTTGACTTGGTCATCGGTCTATTTGTTGACTTTGTTACGTACTTAATTGGACTTTGTTTTGTACTTTGTTGGGTCTATTTGCTCTATTTGCTTTTGGATGTTAGGGGTAGAGTTGTAAGTTTACTTGCGAAGAGAAGCATGATATTATTTTATGTTGCTATATGTCGTTATCACACTTGCTTCTCCGTGTATGATCCCATGGTAAGTATAGTGGGATTACTTGCTGAGCGACTTGTCGCTCAAACCACGCTTTAACATATTTTGCAGATAGACAGGTGATTGAGTTAGCGTACCGAGGATGAACAAGAGTGGAGATATTGAGGTTGATGACATTCCGATGAGACTTTCGAGGGCTTAGTTGAGATAATGATTTTCGATACTCGAGGTTTATGTACTTTAGACAATTAGTTATATCTATATTTGACATTTGTATCGGATTTAGATTTGCCTAGACATTGATATTTATGACGATGATTATTTCGAGGTTTTAAATTTTGACTTCCGCTGACGTGTATCTGTTTTGGTTTTGATGCTTTGTATTCTCCTTAGTGAGATATGGCGGGTGCACTATTCCCGATGTTAGGGCTCGGGAGCGGGGCGCTACACTTAAATATTCAACACCATAAATTGTTAGAATCTGTAATCTGAACAAGTGTACAGTGTGTGTTTGGCTAAATCGACAAAAAAAAATGCAAGCAAAACCGAGGCGAGTCTAAGGACTCTGTCCTTAAGACGAATTGCTCCGGTATACTGTGCCCAACCGGATGGAACAAACGTCTCCCAGGATACAACGGCAAAATAGTTCACACGAGCGGCACTGCAACGTAGGAACTCATCGAACCTGTAAGCGCTCTGACTTCATGATCACTGTAAGGAATGAATGCAATGCAACAGTATGTATGCAAGGGGAGAAAGCTGAAGAAAATTTCGGTCGATCTCAAAGGTCTGGAGAAGCAGACCTTTAAATAGGAAATAAGGAAATAGCAGTTTTCGATCTCAGCCGTTAGATCTGGCGGTTTTCATCCACAACCGTTAGATCGACGGTTTTAATGTAGGCCGTCGGATCTGACGGTTTTCGATCTCGGAAGTTAGATGATAAACCGTAGCGGTTTATCATAAACCGTAGCAGTTTATCGTAACCGTTGATAAACCGATAAACCATAGATCATAAACCGTTAGATCATAAACCGTTGGCAGATACGATCTCAGCCGTTGGATCATGATCCGCGTAGACAACGATCCACAACCGTTAGATCTTGCAACGGTTATGATCAAAAAAAATTTCAACCGTTGGATCACTTAATTTATTTTTCTGGAAAAATGTAAAAGAAAATTTCTCCAAAAAGATAAGAACCGGGCGGGCGAGCCACGAGCCACGAGCCATGAGCCCGAGCCAAGCCGAGCCAAGCCGGCCAGACGGGCGGGCGGCGGGGGCGCGCGCGCGCGTGTGTGGTGAACCTTGCCTGAGCTGCGTCCTGACTCCGTCAGAAAACTTCTCATGTCCAAGGGCACATCTTAGAAAGCTCCAACTTGAACTTTATATGGTGGCTCTTTCAACCCAAGTGACCAATGTGGTATTCCACTTAAAGGGTGATGTGTTCACTCCTCAAGAGGCCACATCACCACTTTTTCCAATTTCCTTCCAATTTCACTCCAACTTTGAGTATTAATTTCTCATTCACCCGGTATCGAAATCGAGTGATTCAAAAGCCTTAAGTCATCTACTTGTTACGTAGATAATTTAGAAATTATTAGTTTCTGTTTTTGATTAACGAACACTAATCATAATTAAGCTCAAAGTATGGTGGTTGTCAACTTTTGACAAACCCATTTGCCAAACCTCAATTTCTCCAACAATCCCCCACATGAATGAAAATTAACACAGATGCAGATGCAGACTCTATCGAGAAATCAGACAAGGATATGTTGCATCAGAAGAGGTAGCTTCCGGCTTTGAACCTTTCTTAGTGATATACCATCGGATCCACTCAGCTGGTTAGTGACCTGATGTCTTGAACTATCAGCCTTTATTGTGAACCTAGACAATGATACTCACACAACATTTCCTTTGACACCCCTTATTGGTTCTCATGGTTGTGTTCATTTTGGCCATGAACAACCTGGTTTCAGAAAGTGTATTAGAGAATTCTTGCCTCTCAGAATTCTCATAGAAGCGGCCCCACTTCACACTTACATAGGTGATTCCTATCAAGAGTATTCTGCCATACCCCACTTGATTTATCAAGATATAGGACATCATTAAAAGCATTAGCTTAACCTAACGGTTCTCTGCAGATAACACTTTTGTTTAACGGAATGAGTAAGTGCTAACTGAACCCTTATAACTTAGTTTTCCCATTGAACCAAGATTCTGGGATCTCCAGTCAACAAGGTTGGGTTACCGTTACAAAGATTCATGCTTTGTAGGCTTAAGTCCCATTCCGTTTGTCAACTTTGACATTTGATCTCTAGGCAAAGCTTTTGTAAGCGGATCCGCAAGATTCTCCTTTGATTTTATGTAATCAATGGAAATCACACCATTAGAGATCAACTGCTTAATGGTATTATGTCTCCGACGTATGTGTCGTGACTTACCATTGTAGATGCTGCTTTGAGCTCGTCCTATAGCTGACTGACTATCACAGTGTATGCTAATAGGAGCAATTGGCTTAGGCCAACATGGAATGTCCTCTAGGAAATTTCAAAGCCATTCAGCTTCTTCCCCAGCTTTATCAAGTGCTATAAACTCAGCTTCCATAGTTGACCGAGCTATGCACGTTTGCTTTGTAGACTTCCATGACACAGCACCACCACCTACAGTGAATAAGTATCCACTGGTGGATTTAGAATCTTTACAATCTGATATCCAGTTTGCGTCACAGTATCCTTCCAATACTGCTGGATATCTTGTATAGTGTAATCCAAGGTTCATTGTGTATTTGAGGTACCTCATTACTCTATTTAGAGCTTTCCAATGATCTTCACTTGGATTACTGGTAAACCTGCTCAATTTGTTTACTGAACACGCTAAGTCTGGTCTTGTACAGTTCGTTATGTACATTAGACTTCCAATCACTTGTGAGTACTTCAATTGAGCTACTGGTTCACCTCGGTTCTTTCTTAAGTGCATACTTAAGTCAAGTGGGGTTTTTACTGGTTTTGCATCAAACATATTGAATCGTTTGAGAACGGACTCAATATAATGACTTTGTGACATGATCAATCCTTCAGTTACCCTAGAAATCTTGATTCCTAGGATAACATTGGCAACCCCCATATCCTTCATGTCAAAATTCCGTGTTAACATCTTCTTGGTATTCAAGATGATGTCACGAGTACTGCCCATGATTAACATGTCATCTACATAGAGACATACTATCACATAGGCATTAAGTGTGTTTTTGATGTAAACACACTTGTCACACTCGTTGATCCTGAAGCCGTTTGTCATCATTACTTGATCAAACTTCAAGTGCCATTGTTTTGGTGCTTGTTTAAGTCCGTACAAAGACTTAACAAGTCTACAAACTTTCTTCTCTTGTCCTGGCACAACAAACCCTTCTGGTTGTTCCATGTATATCTCCTCCTCCAAATTACCGTTCAAAAAAGCCGTCTTAACATCCATCTGATGGATTTCTAAGTTATAGACTGCTGCAATCGCGACTAGCACTCTGATTGATGTAATCCTTGTCACTGGTGAATAAGTGTCAAAGAAATCAAACCCTTCTTTTTGTCGATAACCTTTGGCTACCATCCGCGCTTTATATTTGTCGATAGATCCATCTTCTTTAAACTTCTTATTGAAAATCCACTTACATCCGAGCAGTTTACTTCCTGGCGGAAGATTGACCAGCTCCCAAGTGTGATTTTGAAGAATAGATTCTATCTCACTGTTTATTACCTCTTTCCAGAACGAAGCTTCTGGTGTTGACATCGCCTCTGAAAAGGTCATTGGCTCATTCTCTACCATGTAGGTTAGAAAATCTGATCCAAATGACGTCGGTATTTTGGCTCGTTTGCTTTGACGGGGTTCGTCAATTTCTTGAGTCGTTGTATCCCGAGCTCGCTTACTCGTACTGGCTTCTTTATCATTTCTATCTTTCGTTGGAAAGACGTCTTCAAAAAACACTGCATTTCTTGACTCCATGACAACATTTTCATGTATGTCAGGGATGTCAGACTTGTGCACCAAAAATCGATATGCACTACTGTTTGTTGCATATCCTATAAATATACAATCAATTGTTTTGGGCCCTATTCTGACTTGTCTTGGTTTAGGTACTGCTACCTTAGCCAGACACCCCCACACTTTTAAGTATTTGAAACTAGGTTTATAACCTTTCCAAAGTTCATAAGGGGTCTTATCCATCTTTTTAGATGGAATTCTATTTAGAATGACATTGGCGGAGAGAATTGCTTCCCCCCACAAGTTCTGAGGTAAACCCGAACTTATCAACATAGCATTCATCATCTCTTTAAGAGTTCGATTCTTGCGTTCAGCAATACCATTGGATTGAGGTGAGTATGGCGCAGTCGTTTGATGAATAATGCCATGTTCTTAACAGAATTCATTAAACGGTGCATCATATTCACCACCTCTATCACTACGAATTATCTTAATTCGTTTGCTAAGTTGATTTTCAACTTCATTCTTATAATCCTTAAACGCATTAACGGCCTCATCTTTGCTACTTAGCAAATAAACATAACAGTATCTAGTGCAATCGTCAATAAAAGTTACAAAGTACTTTTTACCCCCTCTTGTTTGCACAAACTTTAAATCACACACATCTGTATGAATTAAATCTAACACTTCAGTGTTTCTTTCAATCGAAGGAAAAGGAGCCTTAGTCATTTTCGCTTCAACGCAAACTTGACATTTTTTCTTAGTCAAATTCAGTTTTGACAACAAATCAAGATTAATCATTCTTTGAATTGATTTGTAATTAACGTGTCCCAAACGTAAATGCCGTAAACAAGAAGACTCAAGCATATAAGCAGAAGTAGATGCATTCTCATTAGCCACTTCGGGCTCAACTTTTTCTTTCTTAGGTACAATGGTCATAACGTTTTAACTTAAACATTCTGTCTACCAAGTACCCCTTTCCCAAGTACAACCCATTCTTAGTAATGATAATTTTGTTAGACTCTAACACAAGTCTAAACCCATGCATCACCATCAAAGCGCCAGAAATCAAATTCTTCCTAATATCAGGAACATGCAGAACATTCTGCAGAGTCAGAAACTTTCCAGAAGTCAACTTTAAAACAACATTTTCTTCACCATCAATCTTCGATGAAGCATCATTTCCCATGTAAATCTGTGCACCATCAACGGCCTTGTATTCAGTGAACATTGCCTTGCTTGCACAAACATGTCTCGTAGCTCCCGTGTCCAGCCACCATGCGCGCGGATTACCCATAATGTTGCATTCACTCACAACAGCACAAAGATCAAGATCTTCCATTGCACCAACCAGATTCGCCTTTGCTTTCTCTTGCCTCTTATTTGGCTTGCGACAGTCACTGCTCCGGTGCCCCTGAATGCCACAATTGTAGCATTTTCCTGTGAACTTTTTGGCAATCTCTTTGCCTTTGTTGTTCACTCCCAACTTGCCTTTCTTTTTCTTCGTCGCCTCTGCGACATGAGCCTTTGCCTGACCAGAAAATTGAGCAAACTTCTTCTCAGATCTGCGATTGTCTTCTTCGATACGCAATCGAACAATCAGATCTTCCAAGGACATCTCCTTTCGCTTATGTTTGAGATAGCTCCTGAATTCCCTCCACGAAAGAGGTAGCTTCTCAATCACAGCAGCAACAAGGAAAGATTCACTGAGGGACATACCCTCTTCCTCCATTTCAGCCACTAACATCTGAAGTTTCTCAATCTGAGAAACAACAGTTTTAGAATCAGTCATCTTAAAATCAAGAAATTTACCAATGATAAATTTCTTCGCACCAGCATCCTCTGTCCTGTATTTTTTGTCTAAAGCCTGCCATAAAGATTTTGCAGTCTTAAAGGTACTATACAGTCCATACAGAGTATTATCGAAACTCTGTATATTCACATTCTGATCCTCGACTGGTATCACCACTGGAGGATCCTCAGTCAGCATTTTCGCCAGCCCCAGAGTTGTTAAAAAGAACAGCATCTTCTGCTGCCATCGTTTGAAGTAACTGCCTCCAAACTTCTCCGGTTTCTCAGCCTGTCCAACAACCAGAACAGGAGCAGGAATGGTAGCGGGTGCAACTGGAACAGCATGATTCACTTCCTCAGACGGACCAAGGTGCACGCCATTGAAGGAGTTCGAACTTTCGTTCTCCATTTCAGATTCTGTAAACGCAATACAGAAACAAAACCAGAAACCGATTAATTTCGTACAAACAGACGCAAAAACCGCAACAAGAAAACCGAAACAGATTACAGTATCTATACTAATTCGTCTTAAGAATGTTAGAATCTGTAATCTGAACAAGTGTACAGTGTGTGTTTGGCTAAATCGACAAAAAAAATGCAAGCAAAACCGAGGCGAGTCTAAGGACTCTGTCCTTAAGACGAATTGCTCCGGTATACTGTGCCCAACCGGATGGAACAAACGTCTCCCAGGATACAACGGCAAAACAGTTCACACGAGCGGCACTGCAACGTAGGAACTCATTGAACCTGTAAGCGCTCTGACTTCACGATCACTGTAAAGAATGAATGCAATGCAACAGTATGTATGCAAGGGGAGAAAGCTGAAGAAAATTTCGGTCGATCTCAAAGGTCTGGAGAAGCAGACCTTTAAATAGGAAATAAGGAAATAGCAGTTTTCGATCTCAGCCGTTAGATCTGGCGGTTTTCATCCACAACCGTTAGATCGACGGTTTTAAATGTAGGCCGTCGGATCTGACGGTTTTCGATCTCGGACGTTAGATGATAAACCGTAGCGGTTTATCGTAACCATTGATAAACCGATAAACCGTAGATCATAAACCGTTAGATCATAAACGGTTGGCAGATACGATCTCAGCCGTTGGATCATGATCAGCGTAGACAACGATCCACAACCGTTAGATCTTGCAACGGTTATGATCAAAAAAAATTTCAACCGTTGGATCACTTAATTTATTTTTCTGGAAAAATGTAAAAGAAAATTTCTCCAAAAAGATAAGAACCGGGCGGGCGAGCCACGAGCCACGAGCCAAGCCGAGCCGAGCCGAGCCGAGCCGGCCAGACGGGCGGGCGACGGCGGCGCGCGCGCGCGTGTGTGGTGAACCTTGCCTGAGCTGCGTCCTGACTCCATCAGAAAACTTCTCATGCCCAAGGGCACATCTTAGAAAGCTCCAACTTGAACTTTATATGGTGGCTCTTTCAACCCAAGTGACCAATGTGGTATTCCACTTAAAGGGTGATGTGTTCACTCCTCAAGAGGCCACATCACCACTTTTTCCAATTTCCTTCCAATTTCACTCCAACTTTGAGCATTAATTTCTCATTCACCCGGTATCGAAATCGAGTGATTCAAAAGCCTAAAGTCATCTACTTGTTACGTAGATAATTTAGAAATTATTAGTTTCCGTTTTTGATTAACGAACACTAATCATAATTAAATTCAAAGTATGGTGGTTGTCAACTTTTGACAAACCCATTTGCCAAACCTCAATTTCTCCAACATAAATTTCCCAGATTTAAATCCTTTCATTCTATACGTGCTTTAACAATTCTCCAGCAGCCGTTATACCCAAAATTTCTTATCCAAGAAATAAATTCATAGTCATTCATGTGTGAAATAGAGCAACATTCCACAAATTTTACTCCTCCATCTCACCCTTACAAAATCTTTCATTTAGAAGAAAACGATGAAGATTTATCAATAGATTTGAAGAAATATCACAGCAATAGATGTCTCATTTGCTGTGGATGGATTATCGCAGTCCTACTCATTCTCTCAGTCATTTTCCTGATTCTCGTAGTCACCATTTTCCATGTTAAAGATCCCATTATGAATTTAAATTCCGTCACAATACAAGGATTCAACATGAACCTTTTGAATTCATCCTCAAATTTTCGTCCCGGTGCAAATTTGACACTTGTAGCTGATGTTTCGGTCAAGAATCCTAATGTGGCTTCGTTCAAATACGACAGCGTTAAGACAAGTGTCTTTTATGATGGGATAGTCGTTGGGGAAGCCGTTGCGCCGCCAGGGATCGCCAGAGCACGACGGACGGGTAGTAATAATGTAACGTTAGTTGCGTTTGTTGATCGGTTATTGGGTGCTCCAAGGCTTGTTATTGATTTACTTTCGGGTAATTTACCGGTCAATAGTTATACACAAATGATAGGAAAAGTGAAGATTTTGAAGTTCTTGAAGAAGGATGTTGATATTGGGAATTGTACTATGGTTATTATATTAAGGAAGGAGTCTATTGAATTGGGGGGTTAATTCATGGGGGCAAACCAGCAGGGAACAGTAGCAGCAGCAAGGAGGGAAGGTGAAGACGTTAATTTTGGGGGAAATCATTTTTGGGCAGTAAAATTTGCTGAAAATCGGCTGCAGCAGGTTATCAGCCGGTTTTTAGTGTTAATTGAGTCAATTTTGGCCACGTTTAGATGCCAACTGAGGTTACATAACGATTAAATACTAACTGGAAAATTTGACCAACGTTTGAGTGATAACTGCAATTTACCCAATCCAAAAATTAATGTTCCAACATAAGTTCATCAAAACATAAACCCATCATTGTAAAAATCCTTAAGCTGCCATCCACTCGCACATCTACGGATATGGAACTCTAGGCTCATTGTCAATCCACTCTACCCCGTTTCCTGTAGGCTCTGGGGGAAAAATAAGAGGGTGAATGACAAAGTCACATGCAAGTACACCATAAACAATCGAGAATTAAATAGAAAGTATACACAAGAACAAAATCCAAAGAATTTGGATTCCCAACATACCTGACCTTCAATCCATTAGCCACAAAGGAAATAAGATCATAACTTATGTGATGAAAGATAATAAGATCATAACTTAGGTGATAGAAAATAATAAGATCGTAACCTAAGTAACAGTACATCTAGCATTCAACTAGCCATTGAATGCAATATGTATGAATATGCAAATGTGATGCAACATGATAAGATGAGAATTAATTCGGTCATTCTTTCTTTCAAACATCATCGTCATAAAACAAGAATAGAGAGTGTTCAGATCTTGATGCGTGGTTGTCACACATCGTACGGATCGTCTCCTTTAACACTTGGATCCTTAACGGTTATAGGCAAGAGTTTAACTCCCTCCTAGCCGTTGATTCACCAAGGTTTTTGTTTGAGCCTTCCTCCTTCAAAAGTTACCCGTTTTCCAAGCAAGTTTGCACCCTCTTGGACGGCCACACCTTTGATTTTGGATATCCCCCACAAGGTTGCTCACTCCTTGATTGGATTCTAACTTTGATCTTCAAAGAAACAAAGAAAACACTCAACTTGTTCTTAAGAAGAATCAAAAACAAACAAAACTCACAAGTGTTTATGAAGAGAAAATAGGCTAATTTTGCCCAAGAAATTCTTATGAATCAAATTTCCAGCTTTCTTACTCTGTTTTGGACATGCATGACTCCTTTAA
>AP025065.1:18667499-18774688 GCA_036186865.1 Eustoma russellianum
GATGAAAGATAATAAGATCATAACTTAGGTGATAGAAAATAATAAGATCGTAACCTAAGTAACAGTACATCTAGCATTCAACTAGCCATTGAATGCAATATGTATGAATATGCAAATGTGATGCAACATGATAAGATGAGAATTAATTCGGTCATTCTTTCTTTCAAACATCATCGTCATAAAACAAGAATAGAGAGTGTTCAGATCTTGATGCGTGGTTGTCACACATCGTACGGATCGTCTCCTTTAACACTTGGATCCTTAACGGTTATAGGCAAGAGTTTAACTCCCTCCTAGCCGTTGATTCACCAAGGTTTTTGTTTGAGCCTTCCTCCTTCAAAAGTTACCCGTTTTCCAAGCAAGTTTGCACCCTCTTGGACGGCCACACCTTTGATTTTGGATATCCCCCACAAGGTTGCTCACTCCTTGATTGGATTCTAACTTTGATCTTCAAAGAAACAAAGAAAACACTCAACTTGTTCTTAAGAAGAATCAAAAACAAACAAAACTCACAAGTGTTTATGAAGAGAAAATAGGCTAATTTTGCCCAAGAAATTCTTATGAATCAAATTTCCAGCTTTCTTACTCTGTTTTGGACATGCATGACTCCTTTAAATAGGGCCAAGAAGAACAAAAAAAGTCTAGTCTACAAAGCTAAAGAAAAGGCTAGTCAAAAGGCTACAAAAAAGGCTAAAAATGTGTAATCTGTTGACAAACAGTTTGACCCCTTCTAGAAGAAGATTCTGGTCTTTGTTACTTCTTGCGAATTGTAGATCACGTTTTAAAATTGAATTTGGGCTTTTGAATCACCTCATTTGGATATGGGATGAGTTAGATATGGCCCTCCAAAGTTTGGGTGTCCTGAATGCTTTCTGTACGGGCTCCTGAAAACTTGTATGAATGGTGGCCTGTTTTGGATCACTTGCAGCTCTAATTAGTCCTTGACTCCTCTTAGAGAATTGTAGTCAATTGAGTGTAGAAAATAAACATATGCAGTTCTCTGAATTTGGCTCATCCATTAAAAAGATAAGTCCAAGTTACTAAACATGTGTCACAGAATTCGGCAGAAACAATACTTGAACTTCATTGCTGTTTTTGGCCATTATAACGACAGATCTTGGAAATGTGCGAAACATTAATGTGCTAGGTATTTGTCTTGTGTTTCCAACGAAACTTGAATCACTTGATTTGCCCTTGTGGTTGAAGAGATACGCCTGTTTTACGAAAACTTGTTCTGCCAGAAAATTACATTCTGAAATGGGCTTGCTTCTCTTCAACTCCTTTGGTCTTCAAACGTCTCCAGCAACCTTACAAGTCCTTAAAATAATTATAATAAATATAGAAACATAATAAACAACCCTAAAGGCCTAACAAGCTAAAAGACTCAAGGTTTGGTCATGCAAGACCGAAAGAACAACCTTTACAAACAAGAAACTTTAAGCAAACGACTCAATGAATGAAAGAAATAATACGAACGACTCATATATGTTACAACACATAAAAACTCAAAGATTGGGCTCAAGTAAGTGAACCCAACAACACTCTTTGTTTACAGGCTCGTCTTGCACATGTCTGAACAAGAATGCATCAACTGCTTGGCTCAAACTCTTTGTCATACTTCTTGTCTCTTGTCCTCAACTTGCCTCGTCTTTGTTGCCGCTTGGCACCTGTACCTCATCATTCCCCCGCTCCTCAAAAGGATTCGACCTCGAATCTAAAGCATCACTAAAAGGAGATAGATCAGAAACATTAAAAGTATTTGAGACAGAACCATACTTACCTTGCGGGAGGTCAATGATGTAGGCATTGTCATTGATCCTCTCAAGCACCTTGAAAGGACCATCACCTCTTGGCATCAATTTGGATTTCCTTTCATTAGGAAACCGCTCTTTGCGCAAGTGCAACCATACTAAGTCGCCTGGCTCAAAGACAACTCTCTTCCTTCCTTTGTTGGCTTGCTTAGCATACTGCTTGTTCTTCTTTTCAATTTGTAGTCTCACTTTGGCATGTAACTTCTTCACCAATTCAGCCTTTGCCTTACCATCTAGGTTTAATTTTTCATTTGTAGGTATAGGCAATAAATCAAGTGGGGAAAGGGGATTGAAGCCATAAACAATTTCAAAAGGAGAATACAAAGTACCACTATGCACACTCCTATTATATGCAAACTCAATATGTGGCAAACAATCTTCCCAATTCTTTAAGTTCTTCTGAATTAGAGAACGTAAAAGTTGAGACAACGTCCTATTTACTACTTCGGTTTGACCGTCAGTCTGTGGATGAGCAGTAGTAGAAAATAAGAGCGTAGTACCCAACTTACCCCAAAGGACACGCCAAAAGTGACTCAAAAATTTTGTATCCCTATCACTAACAATAGTTCTAGGCATACCATGCAAACGAACAACTTCCTTAAAGAACAAGTCAGCAACATGGGATGCATCATCAACTTTTCTGCATGATATGAAGTGAGCCATCTTAGAGAAACGATCCACAACAACAAAAATACTATCCTTACCCGTCTTTGATCTAGGCAGTCCTAGAACGAAATCCATACTAACATCAACCCAAGGTGAAAGGGGTACGGGTAGTGGATGATATAAACCATGTGGATGCAACTTAGACTTTGCTTGCTTACACGTAATGCAATGAGCACAAATCTTTTCTACATCTGCACGCATGTGGGGCCAAAAAAATGCTCACGCAATGCCTCAAAAGTCTTAAAGACACCAAAGTGACCCATAAGGCCGCCTCCATGTGCCTCCTTAACAAGTAATTCACGCAAAGATGATTGTGGTATGCACAACTTACCTTCCTTAAACAAGAATCCATCATGAATGTAGAACTTACCAAAAGATGATTTAGCACATGCTGCATAGATAGAATGAAAATCATGATCACTAGCATATAACTCCTTAATTAGTTCAAATCCAAGCAAACGAGAAGACAATGTAGTAATCAAGGAATATCTCCTAGACAATGCATCAGCTACTACGTTATCTTTTCCTTGCTTATATTTAATCACATAAGGAAATTGTTCAATGAATTCCACCCACTTAGCATGTCTTTTATTCAACTTACCTTGGCCTTTAAGATACTTAAGAGATTCATGATCCGTGTGAATCACAAATTCCTTAGGTTGCAAGTAATGCTGCCAAGTTTGCAAAGATCTTACCAATGCATACAACTCTTTATCATATGTAGAATAATTCAATTGAGGACCTTTTAATTTCTCACTGAAGTATGCAATGGGACGTTTAGCTTGTGTTAACACGGCTCCAATTCCTATACCACTAGCATCACATTCAATCTCAAATGTTTCTTCAAAGCTTGGTAGTTTAAGAATAGGTGCTGTCGTTAATCTTCTTTTAAGCTCATTAAACGCCAATTGTTGTGCCTCCCCCCAATGAAATCCAACATCTTTCTTTACAATCTCATTTAAAGGGGCAGCAATAGATGAAAAATCCTTAACAAACCGCCTATAAAAGCTGGCTAAGCCATGAAAACTTCTAACTTCACCAACTGTTTTAGGGATAGGCCACTCAAGGATTGACTTCACCTTTTCTTGGTCCATTTCAATGCCATTTTCACTAACAACATATCCTAAGAATATCACTTTGTCCAAGCAAAAGGAACACTTTTTAAAATTAGCATATAGTTGTTCTTTCTGTAAAGTCTCAAAAACAGCTCTTAAGTGTCCTATATGTTCATGCAATGTCTTAGAATATATCAAGATATCATCGAAATAGACAACAACAAACTTCCCAATGAATGCACGTAAGACTTCGTTCATTAACCTCATGAATGTACTAGGTGCATTAGTTAAACCAAAAGGCATTACTAACCACTCATACAAACCAAACTTAGTCTTAAATGCAGTCTTCCATTCATCTCCCTCTTTGATGCGCACTTGAAAGTACCCACTTTTCAAATCAATTTTAGTAAAGTATTTAGCTCCATGCAATTCGTCTAACATGTCATCGAGTCTAGGAATAGGGTACCGATACTTTACCGTGATCTTATTAATAGCGCGACAATCAATGCACATTCTCCATGAGCCATCCTTTTTGGGCACGACAATCACTGGTACAGCACATGGGCTCATGCTCTCCCTCACCTTGCCCTTGGCTAGTAGCTCCTCTACTTGGCGTTGGATCTCCTTTGTCTCCTCGGGATTCGCCCTATAGGCTGGTCTGTTAGGCAATGTAGCACCGGGTATGAAATCAATTTGGTGCTCTATCCCGCGCAAAGGTGGCAATCCAGCAGGTTCCTCCTCAGGAAACAAATCTGAAAACTCTTCAAGCAAAGATACAACTCCACTAGGCAATGTAGATGGTAAGTCACTTACAGAAAACAATGATTCTTTGTAAAGCATCATATAAACAGTCTTTCGATCATATAAAGCATGTGAAACCTCAGAATGACTAGCAAAGAATGCATGCTTCTTTTCTTGCTTGATTAAGTTTTTCTTCGCCGAAGATTCAGCCTTGGCCGAACCCTCTTTTGTTGTCCCCTCCTTGGCCAAGCCCTTACGGGAATCGAGCCAAGTCTTTTCTTGCTTGAGGCTTTCAAGAAACTTCTTTTCAGCCTCTCTTTCAGTAGGATCTGAACGCTTTTGCGCAAGGCGTTTTTGATCCTCATAGACTTTGTGCGGGGGCAATGCACGCAATCTATACGTCTTATTATCCATCTTAAATGAATATGTATTAAGGTAACCATCATGAATGACTCTCCTATCAAATTGCCATGGTCGTCCCAAGAGAATATGACTAGCATGCATGGGTGCAACGTCACAAAGTATGTCATCCTTATAATTACCTATGGACAATGAAACCAAAACTTGCTTACTCACTTTAATTTCACCACAGTCATTAAGCCATGTCAAACTATAAGGTCGCGGATGTTTAGTCATGGGTAAGTCAAGTTTCCGAACTAATTCTGCACTAGCAACATTAGTACAAGATCCTGCATCTACAATCATGGTGCACACTTTTCCTTTTATCATGCAATGTGTATGAAATATGTTCTCCCTCTCTTGTTCATGCTCATCTACTTTAGTTTGTGCGTTAAGTGATCTCTTAACAACTAAAAGCTCACTAGATACAAGTTCTTCCTCAATAGTGCATTCCTCAACCTCATTCTCTTCTACTCCCTCGTCAACATGCTCTTCCTCTTCATGCTCAGAATCAGAATAATACTCTCCACTCTCCTCTATGTACATGATACGTTTAACATTAGGACATTCAGATGCAATATGACCTAAACCCTGACATCTAAAGCATTTAATGTCCCTAGATCTGCTAGAAGAGTTAGAAGATTTACCTTGAGCTTGTTCACCAACCTTTTGTTTGCCTTTGTCGATTCGGGAGGGAGCTTGTGGTGTACGATCTTGCTGCTGAGGTGGACGGTGTAGTGGCTGCTGCACACGGCCTTGAAATGGTGGTGGTGGACGGTGTGGAGCTTGGCTTGACCGTGTAAACAAGTGGATTCTGTCGTGTGCTAAACCTGTTCATGGGTTGGGTAGAGGGCCGAATATTACCTTGTGTTGAAGGCCTCCTCAACTGTCTTTCCACCTTTTCTGCCAAGTGTACCATCGATGCTAAGGTTGCACAAGATTGCAACTCCACAGGAAGGGCAATTTCTTTGTTCAGTCCTTCTAGAAACCTTGCCATGGTAGCATCTTCTCTTTCATCAATCTGTGCTCTCATCATCAACAACTCCATTTCTTTATAGTATTCATCAACAGTTCTATTTCCCTGCTTGAGTTGGGTTAGTCTTTGAATCATAGTTCTTTCATAAAATTGAGGCACAAACCTTTTTCTCATTTCTCTTTTCATCTCCTCCCATGTTTGAATGGGACCTTCTCCACTCCTTCTTCTTGAACTTAACGTTTGATCCCACCAAAGAAGTGCATATTCTGTAAACTCAATGGCTGCAAAACGCACTTTACTTAGTTCAGAAAAGGAAGTACAAGAGTAAATGAGTTCTACCTTTCTTTCCCATTCGAGGTATGCTTCGGGATCACTTCGCCCCTGAAATGGAGGAATGTTCATCTTGATCTTATGGGAATCATCATCATGCTGATTGTGCCTAGGATAGTACCCACGATTAGGAACATCATAGTCACGGTTTTGACGTTGAAAGTTACGGGTTTCAACATCAAACGGTTCCTCATAATCTCTTCCCCGTTGACCATCATGGATATGTGGATCATCCTCAGGATACCTCTCTTCTAATGGTGGCATGTACACTGGGGCGTGTTGTAGGACTCCTCTGCCTCGTCCTCTTTGTCCCATCATTTGACCACGAATGGCTTGCCGTGGTGGATCAACTGGAATACGACTTGGACCCTCAAATTGGGTAGCCATGTTTCTAATCATGGAGCCATTTCCTTCGATGGTTCCTGGTTGAGATGTTTGGTGGCGGGGGTTAGATCTTTCAGCCTCCAGTAGGTCTAACCTCTCAGTAATCCTTCTAAGCATTCCAAGTACATTCTCTTCCGTTACGGAATTCCTCATATCCTCCAAAGGTGGGGGAGTATTGGAATTTTTAAACGGTGTCTCATCCATCTAAACCTGAAAAAAAAAATTAAAAGAACACAAAAAAAAGGAAAACTAACACAAAGAGTAAAGAAGATTTGTTACGTTAGTGCAAAGAGAATTTCAACTTGTGCTTGTCCTTTCTTACTCGTATTTTGACACTCAAGGCTTTTACCTCCCCTCTTTAAGTCCTTTCAAGCCCTTACAAGCCTTTTACCTCTCTTTTCTTGTGCCTCTAATCCAATCGTGGGCTAGAAGCAACCAAGACGAGCAACAATGTGGAGGTCTTCAGCAGCTTGTACAATCTTCAAAAACGGGGTTAGTATCACCGAAGTAAGAATAGATACCGAGCAAAGGACACAAAACACACTTGGACAAACTCTAAGATTCAAGAAAATTATGAAACCAAATGTGATGTAAAGGGCTGAGACAATGAATTGCTAAGGGGTTGCCTTGGGCAATCCTTAACCACACTTAGACTCAATGCACTTAATCACACGTATGCAATGTCCAAGATGCATAAAGGAAGAAGTGTCCGAAGTTGTATATAAAAGGGTGTTTTGTTTTGGTCGTAGGTGTTGTAGGAAGTTTTTGTGTTTTGATTGTGCAAGGAGACCGTTTCAAGCAATTCAAATAGCCTCTTTTGAATAACGGCTATTTTGTGTTCCTCTTTTTTTTTGTAACGCTCCTCTTTTTTTTGATGTTCTTTTTTTTTGGGCTGAAATACAAGAAACTTCAAAGTAACCAAAGGATTAATCAAAGAACACAACAACCTTCTTGCTCCAATTTTTTTTTGTTCTAAGGCGAATTTTGTACAAAAGGATGTTTAAAGATGCTCTTGTGAAAAGAGACTCAATCTTTTGTAGTGTAAGGATTGTATGAGTATGGATCACTTGTATGCATCAATAAACACAACATACAATGCAAGTAAGATGCATAAATCCAAGCATGACTAAGAGCTTCAAATAGCAACAAGATTTAAAGTTAACAACGGTAGCTTTTTAGGCTAGTAGAAGCAATATAAGTGTGGCTGAAATGAAAGCTATCTATGCAACGATCCTAATACCCAAGTATGTATTCAAGCAAGAGTGGATACAAGACAAAGTAACCCAAATGAAAATAGTTGTGAACAACAACAAAGATGCAATCTTTTGAATGTTTTAAGATGTTTTAAAGATTGTCCTTGTCCTTGTATAGGGTCCTTGTCAAGGTATCTCCAATAGGTCACAGTCCTTTGTCAAAATGTCCAAAGATTTCGGTATTTGGTCCTGTCCAATTTGTCCAAATTGTCCAATATAGTCCAATAGGTCCAAGGTGTCCAATAGGTCCAATATGTCAAATAGGTACAAAGTGTCCAATAGTCCAATATGTCAAGGAAATTTCGGTCCTTTGTTCAATATGTCAAGGTATTGATATTGTCAAGTCCAGAAAGATAGGTTGTTATTTTTTTTTGATAATATATCAAGTTGGATGAAAGTTTTAAGGCTGATTTTTTTTTGGAACAGGATTTTTTTTGATGACACAAAAAAATGAAGACAAAAAAAAAGATGACACGAAATGAATGATAGATTAAAGGAGAACCTTTGCTCTGATACCAAACTGATGCGCGGTTGTCACGCCTCGTACGGATCGTCTCCTTTAACACTTGGATCCTTAACGGTTGTAGGCAAGAGTTTAACTCCCTCCTAGCCGTTGATTCACCAAGGTTTTTGTTTGAGCCTTCCTCCTTCAAAAGTTACCCGTTTCCCAAGCAAGTTTGCACCCTCTTGGACGGCCACACCTTTGATTTTGGATATCCCCCACAAGGTTGCTCACTCCTTGATTGGATTCTAACTTTGATCTTCAAAGAAACAAAGAAAACACTCAACTTGTTCTTAAGAAGAATCAAAAACAAACAAAACTCACAAGTGTTTATGAAGAGAAAATAGGCTAATTTTGCCCAAGAAATTCTTATGAATCAAATTTCCAGCTTTCTTACTCTGTTTTGGACGTGCATGACTCCTTTAAATAGGGCCAAGAAGAACAAAAAAAGTCTAGTCTACAAAGCTAAAGAAAAGGCTAGTCAAAAGGCTACAAAAAAGGCTAAAAATGTGTAATCTGTTGACAAACGGTTTGACCCCTTCTAGAAGCAGATTCTGGTCTTTGTTACTTCTTGAGAATTGTAGATCACGTTTTAAAATTGAATTTGGGCTTTTGAATCACCTCATTTGGATATGGGATGAGTTAGATATGGCCCTCCAAAGTTTGGGTGTCCTGAATGCTTTCTGTACGGGCTCCTGAAAACTTGTATGAATGGTGGCCTGTTTTTGGATCACTTGCAGCTCGAATTAGTCCTTGACTCCTCTTAGAGAATTGTAGTCAATTGAGTGTAGAAAATAAACATATGCAGTTCTCTGAATTTGGCCCATCCATTAAAGAGATAAGTCCAAGTTACTAAACATGTGTCACAGAATTCGGCAGAAACAATACTTGAACTTCATTGCTGTTTTTGGCCATTATAACGACAGATCTTGGAAATGTGCGAAACATGAATGTGCTAGGTCTTTGTCTTGTGTTTCCAACGAAACTTGAATCACTTGATTTGCCCTTGTGGTTGAAGAGATACGCCTGTTTTACGAAAACTTGTTCTGCCAGAAAATTACATTCTGAAATGGGCTTGCTTCTCTTCAACTCCTTTGGTCTTCAAACGTCTCCAGCAACCTTACAAGTCCTTAAAATAATTATAATAAATATAGAAACATAATAAACAACCCTAAAGGCCTAACAAGCTAAAAGACTCAAGGTTTGGTCATGCAAGACCGAAAGAACAACCTTTACAAACAAGAAACTTTAAGCAAACGACTCAATGAATGAAAGAAAATAATACGAACGACTCATATATGTTACAACACATAAAAACTCAAAGATTGGGCTCAAGTAAGTGAACCCAACAACACTCTTTGTTTACAGGCTCGTCTTGCACATGTCTGAACAAGAATGCATCAACTGCTTGGCTCAAACTCTTTGTCATACTTCTTGTCTCTTGTCCTCGACTTGCCTCGTCTTTGTTGCCGGTTGGCACCTGTACCTCATCAGATCTATTATCTCCGGATCTGAGGCAATCATACCATTCCCTCCGGATCTATTATTTCCAGATCCGAAAAAGGTCATACAATCAATCATCATCATCATCAGGTTTATTCTCTCTGGACCTGAACGGTCAAAAATCATCATCATCAGGTATATTCTCTACGGACCTGAATGGTCATAATCATCATCATCACGTCTATTCTCTCCAGACCTAAACGGTCATACTCATCATCAGATCAATTAACCTCAGATCTGGAGCGGGTTGTGCTGGCCAGGAATTAATGGTACCAATAGAAGTTTTTCTTTCAAAACTGAAATCTTTTCTTCAAAAAGAGCTTTTCTCAAATTTCTTTGGCATAAAATCAGTCTCATAAATCGTATGAATAGGGACAATGTAATGCATGATATGCAACATGCAAATCATGACTAAATACATCATATAACTCATATACGGACTTGTCCCTTAAGCCAGAAAAAATAGTCCAGCATTAATGCTTTGTTCATACGGCCTTAAAATCACCAATTCAGGGCATGTTTTTACAAACTTATGCCACACATAGGCATAATGGAGTCTTATCTACATGCCATAAAATTTTCGTAACATTTCGAGGTGATTAAAACCCTCAAATCATTAAATTACTGAAAAGGGGTACTGCTGAATCCAACAGTGCAGTACCTGCCTATACCTTTGCTCCATGGGCCATAAAGCCTTATCCAATTAAGACTATTACCTGGAACCATAGCCAATATACTAAGGAGTAATATTCAAAGGCCCAAACATCACATACAAGTCCAATTAAACAAGATCAAAGCCTCAACATACACCATACCATGTGGCCCTGTTTTCCAGTTTTGCACCGTGACATTCACCTTAATTGTTACCCCATAAAAACAGTAATTTAAAGCAAATTCTTTACATAGATGTGTTCATCTATGTCTTAGGTAAGTACTATAAAAATTTCAAGGCAATCCCATATGTTAAAGGGGGTCATTAATTTTCTTTCTCAGTCGAGGCACTTAAAAGAACTGCAGATTCCCACTAAAAATTTCATTAAGGTCAAACCACAAGTCCTTTTACCAAAATTCCACCTCACAATTTTATTGAACATATAAGCTATCATCATACCAAACTTTAGCTAAATTGCACGTTCCTAAAGTTCGTTTTCAGGTCAAACAATACGCTACTCAAAACTGTCCAGCTCCAGTAAATCTACCTTTTTATCACTTTTTCTTGTTCAAGACTTTTCAACTAATTTTATTTCTCTAAAATAACTTATTAACCACTAAATACATAGTTTTAACATAATCATTCCAAGTTTCATAGTACTCTTTAGGCTACCCATGAACCGCCAAAACAGTCTTGCCATTTACACATAGCACACGCCATTTTCATACATTTCACACCTCATAAAGTCTATTCTCAACAAGACTAATTCATTTATCAAATAATCACCACAATAGCCCGTATCTTGTGCATAGTAGGTCTCATGTCATATTTAGTTTGAGCATAAACATATCCATGTAGTAAATCGTACAATCATGACTACACTTGTCTTTATACCCACTAAGTTCTCATGTTTGGTACTTAGAATCTTCAACTAGGATTCACAACTTAGAAAAGGCTAGTCAGTCAAACATACACTTCACAAATAAGTCAAGATCGCTTAGAGTATACTTGCCTCTTTGAGCTTAGAACTCTCTCTAGCTTGAGCCTTGGTTGAAATAGAGTGGAGTTTCCTCCAACTTCTCCCTATAGCATACGGTTTCGGACGGGAAGTGGAAGTAGATGTTAGCTATCATTTTAAATATATAAAAGAGCTAGTTGAAGGTTAGGTTGTCTTACCAAAATAGTGTTCACATGAGGATTGCAAGAGGTTCAACCCACCAAAATGCTTAGTACCACCTAGTAGCTTGAAGAATCTTCACCTAGTGACCATGTAGGGGTCACGGTTTTGTAAAAGAAAATAAGCAAAATGTGAGCTTTACATTTTAAAGAAAGTGGAATCCACTTTAGAAGCTAAGATGTAACTCACCTAAATGGAACTTGGAACTTGAGGATGAAGTTAATCTTGAGACTTCCTTAACCAAGCTTGCCATAAGAGGGGATTGAAGAGTGGACTAAGTGTGCAAGAAGTCTTGAATGGTTTGCTTATGTGAATTCTTGAGAGTGTTGAGAGTTGGAAATGGAGAGAAGCTTCTAGGTTCAACTTGAAAGATGTTTTCTTGTAGCACCAAAAGGGGTAGCCGGTGGTTTTCTTAAAAGAGGAGGAGGAGAGACTTTCTCTTTTGCATGGACACTATCATGAGGCTCATTTAGTGTCTTCCTCATTTACTACTAGGGTTACTTTTGAGGTGGGGTTAAGAAAAGTAATTAGGGTGGTGGATAAAGTTCCCATGGCTTAACCATGGTATGACATCCGACGGTTGGGGGTGTTGTTAGGCCTATTTATTCCTTAGTTGCCTTTGAGGATACTTAGAAAAAGTTGTTAAAGTAAAAGTGGTTAGTTGGAATTATTAAGATGAAAATGATCCCATAGATCTTCCATTACTTGCATTCAGCAGTTCTAAGGAAACAAGGAGAAAAATCTTCAACCTTGGAATATCATCCTAATTTACTACATGTGTAAGACCTTTTTGATTTAAGACCTTTTTGAATTTCTTTTAGAGGAATATAAAGGGATTAATTGAGGTATTAAGATTAAAAAAATGGTCTCATGGATGCCTTATCATTCAATACCCAGCGGCCTTAAAGGAAAAGAGGGAAGCTTTTTTCCTTTAAACTCTTGAGACACACTTAGTGGAATACTTAATTCCATGTGTAAGCTTTTATGCTTACTTTTAAGAAGTCTATTAAAAGCTAGTTGTCTTGCAAGAGGAAGGGTATTCTAGAGTCTCTTAGGACCCTTATGGCCGAAATTTACTAAAAATCTTGGGAGGGCAAAATGGTCATTTCACATGCTTCATAAGACATATTTGGAGTATTATACTATTTCTTATAGTATTTACTTTAAGAAAATGTAATTATAGAAGAAGTAATAAAACTTAACAACATGTACTTGGAAGATTAACATTTTATTAACCCACTTCATACGAGTCTTAAGTACATAACGATTTCTGTTGGGTACAACATCCTCCCTCTTTATCATAAGTTTCGTCCTCAAAACTTAGAGTACTAGCCAAAAAGATGTGGGTACAAGTTCTTCATGCTTTCTTACATCTCCCAAGTGGCTTCATCCACAGAGTGGTGCTTCCATTACACCTTAACCATGGGGATAGATTGTTTCTTTATAGCCTTTTCCTTTCGGTCAACGAACCTCTCCGGCTCTTCTTTATAAGACACATCGGCTTCAATTTTCAAGGGCTGCTCCTGAATGATATGAATGGACTCATGCACATACCGGCAAAACTGGGATACGTGAAATACATCGTGTAATTGAGACAACGACGGCGGTAGCGCCAACCGGTAGGCGACTTATCCAATCCTTTCAAGAATCTCATATGGCCCGATAAATCTTGGACTCAGTTTACCCTTTATGCCAAATCTTTTACTCCCTTCGATGGCGACACTTTTAAGAACACTTTTTCACCTGTCTGAAATTCCAATGTTCACCGCTTTTCGTCCACCCAAACTTTGCTTCTATCTTGGGTTGCTTTCAATCTTTGCTTGACAATTATAACTTTTTCTCGGGTCCGCTCCACTGGGTCAGGTCTTGCAAAAATCTTGTCTCCAATTTCATCCCAATAAAGTGGAGATCGGCACTTTATTTCATATAGCGCTTCATAAGGGGCCATTCTAATAGATCGATGGTAGCTATTATTATAGGAAAACTCCACTATCTTGAGACTCTTGTCCCAACTTCCTCCAAAATCAAGGATGCATGCTCGTAACATGTTTTCTAGTGTTTGGATGGTCCACTCCGATTGACCATCAGTCTGAGGGTGAAACGCTGAACTCATCCGGATCTCAGTGCCCATCGCTTTCTGGAAAGCTGTCCAAAATCTAGAAGTGAAGGGAGGGTCGCAATCACATACAATACTCATTGGTATCCCATGCAAGCACACAATCTGATCAATATACATTGAATCTAATTTCTCCAGGGAGGCTTTGATTGACATAGCCATGGAATGGGCGGACTTCGTCAAACGATCAACTACAACCCAAATAGCATCATGTCCATTCTTTGTTCTTGTTAGGTCAGTCACAAAGTCCATAGTGTAGGATCTGCAAGGCACCACTAGAAGGGGGGTTGAATAGTTAGTGCGGAAAGTGTGGCTTTTAAAATTTGTTTAAAACAAAACAACTCAACTTCTGAAAACAGATTCTGTTTTCAGGACCAGTTTAACACGTTTTTAAAACTAGGTTGTAGGTCTTCAAAAATTCTGAAATTTTGAAAGAACTTAGCCTCAGATGTTGTGAGTGTCTCCTAAAAATTTCAGATTTAACTTCAATCTTTAACCCCTTGAAAAATCGTTGGTGGTCAGATTGCGCAAATCCGCCAGAAACGGTAGACTGTTTTGAAAAATTTATTCCTATTTGTACTTAACTCCAATTGCTCTGAAATTTTAACCACTAACCCCTTTTATGTTTTATTAAAATGGGTTGAAACAGTTTTGAAAAATTCTTTCGGGAAAATAGTCAAATACACTCAAAGTCTCAACCTTTACAAGCCTGAAATCAGACTGGACTAGTCTCAGAACTTTGGATGTTTGATTGACTTATACTTATCCAAAAGGGTTGAAGTTTGTGCCAAATTAACCCTAGAACGTGTGTCTATATTTTTGGAAATTTTTGTAATTTTTGAAAATCGTTTACTATTTTTACGAACGTAGACAAAAAGAGTAAACTGTGCAGAACAGAATATAAATGCTGAAAGTAAATGACACCGAGAATTTTATACTGGTTCGGTTATAACAACCTACTCCAGTCTTCGAGGAACACCTTCCTCGGTTCACACTAGTCACACAACACAAATACACCTTACCACAGGGTTGATGGAGTTACACACCAACTCTAACCCTTACAAACATTGTATGATGAATACAATTACGCACGAACACCACCACCTTGCAAGAATGAAGATTGATCACACCTTGATCAATCTTTTACGGAGATAAAGAGTATGTGGTGGTTTAATACAAGCCTATTCAAGAATAAGAATATAAGTACAATAGGGCTTTCAAGAAGAAAGAAAGAAAGAGAGTGTAGAAGAAGATAGGGTTGGCGTTTTTGATCACTTGGATTTGCAATGCTTGTTCTTGTCTTAGTTTTGCTCATCTCCTTCCTTTTTAACACATATGGCCGTCCCCCTCTAGTGTACTCTCCCCTCTTGAAAATTGTCTTCTAAGTCCTTGGGAGAATGTATGACACCAATGTGACATGATCTTGCTTACTTGGCAACTTCTCATTGGATGATCATTTAATCTTTGCATACTTGGCACTTCATGATTGGTTGAATGTTGTCATCATTTGATGACTTGGAAAATCTGAATATTTCACTACAAACATGTGCCAAAATCAACATAGGATAATTTCCATAATCCACAATTGTCACATAAAGTTAGCAAGATATTTTCTCACAAAAAGGGGAAAAAATTCGGCCATTAAGAGTGGTTAACATACTGAAATTTCAGCATGTGATACATGGCTCTTTAATTCAAATTATTTCCATTTTCTTTGATTTTTCTTTTTAAAATGAATCACCATTAGTAGCAAATATTCTTATCAAATTGGAAATGAAATTTGGACATCAATATGGCCTAGAAACGATTCAAGATACATTCCACACATGCTGAAAAATTTCAGCATGTGTGATATTCAAGATATCACACTTTATGGCTTTGAAACATATTCAAATTACTTCCATTTCTTCTTCCAATTAACCACATAATTCAAGACATAAAATATGTCTATTTTTGGAGATGAAAATCGGCCGCCATATAGTGCACATGCTGAAATTTTCAGCATGTGTTACAAATGAGACAAAGTTTGAAACCTTACCATTTGTAGCTTCTTTCTTTAAGTCACCAACATTGTATGATTGATTCTTGACCAATCAATATGCCAACAAGGCTCCACATATGCTCCATCTCAGCTGTAGGCGTGTGCAAGTGTATATGCATGTGCTGAATTTATTTTTGCTAACTTTGTAAAATAGTGCACATTTAATAATACACACATGTTATATTCCAATCAGCCCTTAATTTAATTTTCTAGAACACTTTAAGATGTATGACATATGTAAAAAGTGTCTAGATACGTGTCGTATGATGTGCCAAAAATGTTCCATGTGTTGTGTACGTAGAAAACCGAATTTTCGATATTTATCGATTACCCGATTTTTCTCTAATTAAATTCCAACTTTTTGCACATGTTATATATATTATGTTACACATAATATATATAATATAAACTTTAATTCTCAGCACTTGGCTGGTCTAAAGTGGCGCCATTAACATGTGACAAAATTAAAATTGGAATCTCCACAATTTGGCCTTAATGTGGGGTGATTGTGTGTGCCAACATGGAATGATTTTATGGCTGAAATTACATCATAGCCACGAAATTTTGAGCATTTTTGAAGTGTAGGGGCTGGCCATCTATTTATGGCAAGTACGTGACACGTTGGCGAAGTTTCGGTATTCGCCCGATACGACAATTTTCGGTTTAGAACCTTTTAACGTGTTATTTAATTTGTCATCACCATGACTTATATCATATGATATAAGACCTGAATATACTCATAAATATGAGTTAAGTATGGTGGTGACGTTAACGTACGTACGTAAAATATATAACGTGTCGGTAGTACGTTGGAATACATGTGTATGTGCCTTTTTCAAAAAAATCTGAAAATATATTTATATATGTGTATGGCGTGTAAATAAATGAGGAGAGGAGGAGGAGACTTTCCTTCTTAGCCTTGTTGCCTTTGTGCCTTTTCCAAATGTAGCTTCCTTTAATGAACTACTTAGTTTAATTAACTAAGTACTTCACTTAATGAACTAGTTTAGTTCATTAATGGCACCTGAAAATAGTATAAACACAAAATGTTTGCCATATGATGTAAGCTTTAACGCTTCATGGCTCGTTAGTACGGCAACATTATATATGAACTAAATAAGGCAAGTAATAAGCAATATATCATGCACACGTTTGTACATATATCATGCACACGTTTTTGTCATGCTCATTTAAATCACATATTTTGAAATCACTCAAACCCCTTTTTCTCTACAATCTCCCCCTTTTGATGATTTTCAAAATAACTTATGTACATGATTTAAATCCTATCGCTCCCCCTTCAATTATGCATAAATTCAAAATTTGAATTTAAATTTCGAATCCGCTCCCCCTTGATTTATGCAATCAGTATTAATTAGTATCTCTCTTCCCCTTAAATCATGCTTTCTCTCCCCCTTATTTTGGAAAGTAAATCAAAAGATACCTGTAAATAAGGAAAGAAAATCAAATCACGTCAAATCAAATCATATCACTGAAATCATGCCTAATTTAGAACGAAGAGATTCATACGTGGCTTGATTTAAGGCTTTTGTAAAGATATCCGCTACTTGTGCTTCTGTGCGTACGTGATCTATGACGATATCACCATTGTTTACGTGATCACGAAGAAAGTGATAGCGTACTTCTATATGCTTAGCCTTAGAGTGTAACACGGGGTTCTTAGACAGATTAATGGCACTCATACTATCACAGTATATGGGATTCTATTTACGGTAATTCCAAAGTCCGAGAGTTGTTGTTTTATCCACAACAACTGTGTGCAGCAAAGGCTAAGTGCCATGTACTCAGCCTCAGTAGTGGACAAAGCAACGCTTGCTTGCTTTTTGGAAAACCATGAAATGAGTGAGTTTCCTATAAATTGGCAAGTCCACTCGTGCTCTTTCTATCTATTTTGCAGCCACCATAATCTGCATCAGTATAAGCATGTAAGTTAAATTCGGAATCCTTATCGTACCAAATTCCTAAGGTGGGCGTGTGCTTAATATAGCGGAAGATTCTTTTTACCGCATTTAATGAGACACCTTAGGTTGACTTGAAAACGTGCACACATGCATACACTGAACATAATATCAGGCCTACTGGCAGTTAAATATAGCAAAGAACCAATCATAGATCTATATAAGCCATTATCAAAGTCTTTACCATGTTCATCTTGTCCAATTTAGTAGTGACACTCATAGGGGTGGGGGATGGTTTCAAATTTTCAAAGTTGAACTTTTTAATCATGTCATTGACATATTTTGCTTGACTTATGTGAATGCCTTTACTCGTTTGCTTAATCTGCAAGCCAAGAAAATAGTTAAGTTCACCAACCATAGACATTTCAAATTCGGATTTCATGCAATTTTCAAAATCTTCAACAAGTCTATGTGAGGTAGAACCGAAAATAATGTCAATCATAGATTTGAATAATAAGTAAATGATTTATCTTGTTTCAAAAATAGTGTACTATCTATAGTACCTCGTTTAAAATCATTTTCTAAAAGGAAAGTAGCAAAATGATCATACCATGCTCTCGGCGCTTGCTTTAGTCCGTATAGTGCCTTCTTTAGTTTGTACACGTGATCGAGGGATGTTTCAAATCTTCAAAACCGGGTGGTTGCTTCACGTATACTTCTTCTTGTATAAATCCGTTTAGGAATGCACTTTTTACGTCCATTTGATATAATTTGAAATCTTTCATGCAAGCAATAGCAAGTAGAGTCGTATAGCTTCTAAACGTGCTACGGGTGCAAATGTTTCATCGTAGTCAATTCCTTCTTCTTGATTATAGCCTTGTGCTACAAGTCTAGCTTTTTCCTAACGACCTTTCCTTCTTCATTCATTTTATTCCTAAACACCCACTTTGTGCCTATTATGGTCTTATCTTGTGGTCGAGGCACTAAATCCCATACATCATTTCTAACAAATTGATTAAGCTCATCATGCATAGCATCAATCCAAGAAGAATCACTCAAAGCATCATGCACATTTTTGGGTTCAATTTCAAATCATAGCATGAAATTGATTTATTTCATCCGAAGTAATTCTTCTACGGTCGCACACCGTGAGTGATGTCGCCTATGATGAGATCATGTGGGTGATCTCTATGCCATCTTGGTTGATTATTTTCTATGTTATCATGCATTTCTAGTGATCATGCATTTCTAGTGTGTCATGCATATCAAATGTACCATCATCTTCATTCAACACGGGTTTCAATTCAAAGTCATCATCATATTCTTTATCTTTATCAATCTCACCAAATTAAACTTCACATGAATAGATTCTATGATTTGTCTAGTGAGAGGATCATAACATCTATATGCTTTGAATTTATAGAATAACCAACAAAGATGCATTCAATTGATTTAGATTCAAATTTATCTAAATTATCTTTTGTATTCAAAACAAAACATTTGCATCCAAACACACGAAAATAGTCAATCTTAGGCATGCGATCATTCAATATCTCATAAGGCGTCTTGTTTATTTTCTTTCTATAGATAGCGATTTACTATGTAGCATGCACAATTTACGGCTTCCGCCACAGAAATCTAGGCAATTTATTTTCGCATAACATAGTCCTAGCGATTTCTTGTAATGTTCGATTCTTTCTTTCTACTACTCCATTTAATTGTGGAGTTCTAGGTGGCGAAAACTCATGCTTGATTCCTTTTTCTTCGCAAAATGAAATCATATCTTTGTTTTTAAATTCACCGCCTCTATCGCTTCTTATCTTTTCACATTGACACCGTATTGATTTTCAAGTTGTTTAATTAATTTCGCAATTTCAATGGCACTATCATCCTTATGTGCAAATAAAGTCCAAGTATAACGAGAAAAATCATCAACAATCACGCATGCATAGTGGCGCCCACCAAGGCTTGTAGTGCGACTAGGACCAAACAAATCAATGTGTAGTAGTTCTAAGACTCTAGTCGTGCTTATTTCATTCTTAGGCTTAAGTGACTCACGTGTTTGTTTGCCTTTTATGCAAGATTCACACAACTGAAAGTTGTCTAAATCAAGTGTAGGCAATCCTCGTACTAAGTTCTTTCGTTGGAGTTTTTCTAGTGTGGAAATACCAATGTGTCCTAAACGTCTATGCCATAAATTCACATTGGGTTCATTTGACATAAAGCACTTAACTTTAGCGTCTACCACATCATCCATAGAAAGCGTAAAAATGTTACCTTCTCGTTTTCCTTTTAAAACGGTTTCTCCATTTTTATTTATTATATTGCAGTAAGGGTGAGTGAAGCACACATCAAAGCCATTGTCAATAAATTGAGAAATGCTAAGAAGATTGTAAGATAAGTTGCTTACCAAATAGACGTTGGAGATTTGAAGAGTGCTTGGATTTCCTATCGTACCTTTTCCGATGATCTTGCCTTCGTTGTTGTCTCCAAAGGTCACGGATGCCTTTTGTGACCTTCTTTAATTTTGTGAACAAGCTCGGGTCACCCGTCATGTGCCTCGAGCAGCCACTGTCAAGGAACCACTTTATAGTTGTATCTTTTGATGTGTGGGCTCCCTGCAATGTGCAAAATGATTTAGGTACCCTTTTAACTTTGGGTCCTTCGAGTTAGTTAATCACCTCTTGGTAAAAGTACCTTTCGGTACCCATACTTGGGTGATCCTTCTCGGTCTAGCAAATGGCAAGAATGTAGATGAAGGTGCGATATAGTAGACATGTGGTGAATGCACTTTGGGCCTTTGCCCAAGAACTCCTTTATACTCATTGAATGAAGGACGTTTTTGATATGTCCTTGTGTGTGTGCGTAGTGCGTGGATGATATGAATGTCGTGTATGCATCACTCTTTCTTTTCATATCTATATGGTACAAAATTATTTCACATGATATGAAGAGGAAGTGGGGCGTGATGAGGGAAGAGGCGGTTTTTGCGTCATCTTAGACGCCACTTGAGGCTTTGGGGTGTCTACTTTCTTAGACACAACAAACTTAGTTGGTTTGGTGGATACTTCATTAGTATCAACGTATCCCAAACCCGTTTTGTCACTGTCATGCTTTTGAGATAAGATAATACGATGCAGCATGTTAGATCCCGTATCAAACTGTTTCATCATTTTCTCTAGATCTATATTCCTTGATTTCAAATTTGAAATCTCGGATTTCATTTCGTTATTTTGAGTGGTTAATGATGAAATCTCTGTCTTAATGTGATGATGCATGATGACTCTTTCTTTGAATCGTTTAATTGAGCGACAAGATTCTCGTTAGAAGATTCTAACAGTTTCTTGTCTTCAATTAATCGCTTCTTTTCCTTAGCGAGAGTCTTAGTGAATTTATGCAATTCTAAATACTGACTAAAAAGATCATCATAAGAAGGCTCAGAGTCAGAATCAGAATCAGATGATACCTCATTAGATGCTTTGGACACAAAGCATACTTGTGCAGTCTCTTCTTCGGTTCAGTCTCGGAATCCGATGTATCACTCCAGGTGGAGGCCTTTAGAGCACGTTTCCTTTGCTTGGGTTCTGAGACGAGTCTATTCTTGTTCCGCTCCTTGTCAGGGTATTTATTTGTTTGCTTTCTTTATTGGGGCAGTCATATGATAAATGTCCAAGTTTGCCACATTCATAACATTTAACATCTTTATCATTTGACTTGTTCTTATTTCTTTTAGTTGTAGTACCCTTATTTTTGTTTCTAAATGATCTTCTCATAAATTTTCTTAAGCCTTTAGCCAATAGAATTAGGTCATCGTTATCCGATTCAGAATCACTATCATCTACGTGATCGGAAGAAGTAGAGACGTATTCATTTGATTTAAAAGCAATAGCTTTACCTTGTTTAGATGATTCCGATTTCCGTATGGTGAGTTTATTTTCATACACCTTAAGAGATCCAATTAACTCTTCCATCTTTATTGAGTTCGTTTCTTTGCTTTCTTCTATTGCAGTTACTTTAGGGTCCCATTCTGACGGAAGGCTTCGTAAGACTTTCTGTACTTTTTCCTGCATGGTAAAAGCTTTACCAAGAGACTCAAGAGAATTATAGATGTTAGTCAAACGAAGATCCATATCAACAATAGATTCATTAGGCAATAGTTTAAACGACTCAAGTGTAGACATAAGCATGTTTATCTTTGACTCTTTACTTGACTCGTGCCTTCGTGTTTCATTCTAGTATCCTCCACATTTCTTGTGCACTCGAACAGTTTGAGACATAACTAGACTCACTTTTACTTAATCCATTCAAGAGCAATTGCATAGCCCTAGCATTCATGCTAAGTTTCTTTTTATCATCACTTGTATATTCTTGTCTAGGTTTGACAACTTCTAGTGTGACTCCCTACGGTGGATAACTTAGATGGAACAAAAGGACCATCTTCTATAATCGACCAAAGATCAATATCTATAGCCATAAGAAAAAGCTTCATTCTTAGTTTCCATTGAATAAACGACTCACCGTCAAAAAGAGGAGGCCTTTGGCTCGACATACCTTCTTGCTCGGTTTTGAGATTTGTGGTTGCCATCTCACTGAATCGTTGGATCCTTTGTAGTGAGTGTTCGCTCTGATACCACTTGTAGGATCTGCAAGGCACCACTAGAAGGGGGGTTGAATAGTTGGTGCGGAAAGTGTGTTTTTAAAATTTGTTTAAAACCAAACAACTCAACTTCTGAAAACAGATTCTGTTTTCAGGACCGTTTTAAAACTAGGTTGTAGGTCTTCAAAAATTCTGAATTTTGAGAGAACTTAGCCTCAGATGTTATGAGTGTCTCCTAAAATTTCAGATTTAAATTCAACCTTTAACCCCTTCAAAAATCGTTGGTGGTCAGATGCGCAATCTGCCAGAAACGGTAGACTGTTTTGAAAAATTTATTCTATTTGTACTTAACTCCAATGCTCTGAAATTTTAACCACTAACCCCTTTATGTTGTATTAAATGGGGTTGAAACAGTTTGAAAAATTCTTTCAGAAGTTAGTCAAATACACTCAAAGTCTCAACCTTTGCAAGCCTGAAAATCAGACTGCACTAGTCTCAGAACTTTGGATGTTTGATTGACTTTACTTATCCAAAAGGGTTGAAACTTGTGCCAATTAACCCTAGAACATGTGGTATTTCTGGAAATTTTCGTAATTTTTGAAAATCGTTTACTATTTTTACAAACGTAACAAAAAGAGTAAACTGTGCAGAAACAGAATAAATGCTGAAAGTAAATGACACCGAGAATTTTATACTGGTTCGGTTATAAACAACCTACTCCAGTCTTCGAGGAACACCTTCCTCGGTTCACACTAGTCACAACACAATACACCTTACCACAGGGTTGATGGAGTTACACACCAACTCCAACCCTTTACAAACCTTGTATGATGAATACAATTACGCACGAACACCACCACATTGCAAGAATGAAGATTGATCACGACGAACACCACCACCTTGCAAGAATGAAGATTGATCACACATTGATCAATCTTTTACAGAGATAAAGAGTATGTGGTGGTTTAATACAAGCCTATTCAAGAATAAGAATATAAGTACAATAGGATTTCAAGAAGAAAGAAAGAAAGAGAGTGTAGAAGAAGAGAGGGTTGGCGTTTTTGATCACTTGAATTTGCAATGCTTGTTCTTGTCTTAGTTTTGCTCATCTCCTTCCTTTTTAACACATATGGCCGTCCCCCTCTAGTGCACTCCCTCTTGAAAATTGTCTTCTAAGTCCTTGGGAGAATGTATGACATCAATGTCACATGATCTTGCTTACTTGGCACCTTCTCATTGGATGATCATTTAATCTTTGCTTACTTGGCACTTCATGATTGGTTGAATGTTGTCATCATTTGATGACTTGAAAAATCTGAATATTTCACTACAAACATGTGCCAAAATCAACATAGAATAATTTCCATAATCCACAAGATTGTCACATAAAGTTTTCTAACAAAAAGGGGAAAAATTCGGCCATTAAGAGTGGTTAACATGCTGAAATTTCAGCATGTGATACATGGCTCTTTAATTCAAATTATTTCCATTTTTCTTTGATTTTTTTTTTAAAATGGATCACCAATTAGTAGCAAATATTCTTATCAAATTGAAAATGAAATTTGGAAATCAATATGGCCTAGAAAACGTTCAAGATACATTCCACGCATGCTGAAAAATTTCAGCATGTGTGATATTCAAAATATCACACTTTATGGCTTTGAAACTTATTCAAATTACTTCCGTTTCTTATTCCAATTAACCACATAATTCAAGACATAAAATATGTCTATTTTTGAAGATGAAAATCGGCCGCCATATAGTGCACATGCTGAAATTTTCAGCATGTGTTACAAATGAGACAAAGTTTGAAACATTACCATTTGTAGCTTCTTTCTTTAGGTCACCAACATTGTATGATTGATTCTTGACCAATCAATATGCTAACAAGGCTCCACATATGCTCCATCTCAGCTGTATTAGGCGTGTGCAAGTGTATATGCATGTGCTGAAATTTATTTTTGCTAACTTTGTAAAATAGTGTACATTTAATAATACACACATGTTATATTCCAATCAGCCCTTAATTTAATTTTCTAGAACACTTTAAGATGTATGACATATGTAAAAAGTGTCTAGATATGTGTTGTATGATGTCCCAAAAATGTTCCATGTGTTGTGTACGTAGAAAACCGAATTTTCGATATTTATCGATTACCCGATTTTTCTCTAATTAAATTCCAACTTTTTGCACATGTTATATATATTATGTTACACATAATATATAATATAAAATTTAATTCTCAGCACTTGGCTGGTCTAAAGTGGCGCTATTAACATGTGATAAAATTAAAATTGGAATCTCCACAATTTGGCCTTAATGTGGGGTGATTAGTGTGTGCCAACATGGAATGATTTTATGGCTGAAATTTACATCATAGCCACGAAATGTTTTGAGCATTTTTGAAGTGTAGGGGCTGGCCATCTTTTTATGGCAAGTACGTGACACGTTGGCGAAGTTTCGGTATTCGACCGATACGACAATTTTTGGTTTAGAACCTTTTAGCATGTCGTATTTAATTTTTCATCACCATGACTTATATCATATGATATAAGACCTGAAAATACTCATAATATAAGTTAAGTATGGTGGTGTGACGTTAACGTACGTCCGTAAAATATATAACGTGTCGGTAGTATGTTGGAATACATGTGTATGTGCCTTTTTCAAAAAAAAATCTGAAAATATATTTATATATATGTGTATGGCGTGTAAAATAAATGAGGAGAGGAGGAGGAGACTTTCCTTTCTTAGCCTTGTTGCCTTTGTGCCTTTTCCAAATGAAGCTTCCTTTAATGAACTATTTAGTTTAATTAACTAAGTACTTCACTTAATGAACTAGTTTAGTTCATTAATGGTAGCTCCTGAAAATAGTATAAACACAATAAATGTTTGCCATATGATGTAAGCTTTAACGCTTCATGGCTCGTTAGTACGGCAACATTATATATGAACTAAATAAGGCAAGTAATAAGCAATATATCATGCACACGTTTGTACACGCTTATATCATGCCCCTTTTTCTCTACACATAGAGACGTGATCCCATTTCTACTCAGGAACTTCGAGAGGCTGCAATAATCCTGTGGCTCTTTGATGCTCTACTTTCACTCACAAATGTGGCATTTTTCGACGAACTCAGCAGTTTGTTTCTTCATGCCATGCCACTAAAACCTCTGCTTTAAGTCTTGATACATTTTGTTTGCTCCAGGATGAATGAATAGACGAGAACTTTGAGCTTCCAAAAGGACTTCATTCTTTACGTCATCATCGTTGGGTACGCATAATCGACCCCTGAACCACAAGCTGTCGTCATTTCTGACCTCAAAATCTTCAGAAGGCTTCATTTCCAACTTATCCTTAATTCTCTTCTAAGCTTCTCTTTCACTCTTTAATTTTGTCGATTAATGAATGAATCCAAACCAACTTAGCTAGTACATTACCAATTGAATCAACTACCTCAAGGTCAAACTCTTCCATATCTGCAAAGGTGGTTGGCGCAGATGGCTCGTCTTTCGACTCAAAGCGTCGGCAACTCTATTGGCTTTCCTTGGATGATACTGGATTGAGAGATCGTAATCCTTTATCAACTCTAGCCATCGGCGTTGGCGCATATTTAATTCCTTCGAGGTGAAAAGGTACTTAAGACTTTTGTGACACGTACTTTGCACCTTTCACCGTATAGATAATGCCTCCATATCTTTAGGGCGAAAACCACGGCTGCAAGCTCAAGATCATGGACTGGATAATTCTGCTCGAACGGCTTTAGCTAACGAGATGCATACGCAATCACTCGATCTTTCTGCATTAATACACATCCCAGGCCGTTTTTCGAGGCATCACTATATACCACAAAGCTTTCACCCGAAATAGGTTGAGCCAAAACTGGAGCAGATGTCACCTTCTCTTTCAACTCTGCAAAGCTCCTTTCGCAGTCCGAAGTCCATTCGAACTTTGTCTTCTTCTGTGTCAATCGGGTGAGAGGCATAGCAATCCAAGAGAATCCTTCAACAAACTTGCGATAGTAGCCGGCAAGACCAAGAAAACTCTGCACTTCTATAACGTTCATTGGCCTTGGACATTCCGTGATTGCTTCAATCGTTTTGGGATCTACTGATATCCCATCTTCAGATATGACATGGCTGAGGAATGCTACACTGTGCAGCAAAAATTCTCATTTACTAAATTTGACGTACAACTGCTTCTTCCGTAAGATGTCAAGAACAATCCTCAGATGGGCTGCGTGAGACTCTTGATCCGGTGAATAGATCAAGATATCTTCAATGAAGACCACAACGAATTTGTGCAATTGCTCCTGAAATACCCGATTCATAAGGTCCATGAATGCCGCAGGGGCGTTTGTCAATCCGAATGGCATCACAAGGAATTCGTAATGCCCATAACGCATCCTGAATACGGTTTTTGGAATATCTTCGGCTTTGATCTTCAATTGAAAATATCCAGAACGAAGATAAACTTTACTAAAAACTCGTGCTCCCTATATCAAGATACCTTTAGACATGGCTCAAAACAGAATTATTATCGAAATAAAAATTTAATTGCTTACCCGAAGCTGGTCGAACAGATCGTCGATCCTAGGAAGCGGGTACTTGTTCTTTATTGTAATCTTGTTTCTCTCTATAATCTATGCACAGGCGCATGCTTCCAACTTTTTTCTTTACAAACAGCACGAGAGCACCCCGAGACGAGGCACTTGGGCGAATAAGTTTCTTCTCCAACAGCTCACGCAACTGCTCCTTTAGTTCCTTCAACTCAGCAGGAGCCATTCGGTAAGGAGCCTTTGATATCGGCTCGACTCTCAGAATTAGATTAATTTCAAACGTGATCTCTCAATCTGGCGGAAGACCCGGCAACTCTTCTGGAAAAACATCAGGATATTCCTGAACTACCGGGACTTGAGAAAGGTTAGATGGCGCTTGATCGACACTTAAAGCATAAACTAAGAATCCATCATGTCCTTTCTTCAGTGCCCTACAGGCATGGGCCACGTCCACGTAGACATTCTTAGGGGATTTCTTTAATTTCGAACCTCCATAGAAAGTTATTTCTTCTCGTTCTGGGTTCTTAATGATAACCCGTCTTTCGCGACAATCAATGTGCGCACAATTCTTGGAGAGCCAACCCATTCCAAGAATTATGTCAAAATTGCTCATAGCTATCGGAATCAAATCTGCTGCAAATCGCTGCTCGTCGAACTCAATCTCACAGTCATTATACAGTTGGTGAGATACAAGCACCTGATCACCAGCTGCTTGAACTCTATAAGGCGTCCCAAGATGGACTGGGATAGGATGGATGTTCTTTGCAAATTTCCTCGAGATAAATGAGTGGCTTGCGCCACTATCAAACAATACATTTGCAGGCACAGTACACACTAAGATAGCTCCTAAATTAGGCAAGATTGACTAAGCGACAAAAAAACAACAATATCTTGTAAAATATAACATTGCATAAATCTTAAAGCATACCAGTCACAACATCAGTAGCTTCCTCAACAGCAGCATCAGTCATAACATGAACCCTTGCATTTGCACGTTGACATTGGTTCCTTGGTTGCTGTTGCTGCTGGGCTCCTTTCTCCAAGCAATCCTTGTTCATATGGCCAACTTTTCCACATCCAGAACATGTAGTCCCCTTGTCTGGACAATTCTTGAGCATGTGGCCCACCTTGCCACATCTGAAACACTTTCCTGCCTGAATGAAACATTCTCCCACAAGGTGCTTCTGGCAATGAGGAATAGCCGAAATAGCTGGCTGCTGCTGACCCTGATTTCTCGGCTGATTCATTTGCTGAGAGGGATGCTGAAAGCGATTATGGTTCTTTCCTTGACGACCGGGTCCTCAGAAATTCTGTTTTGCTGCCTTACGAGGTCCTCCACTTCCAGACGCTTCTCTTCCTCTCTTTTGTCCAATCTCATCACAACGGATGATGTCCCTCTCAATTCTATAACAAGCATCAAGTAACGCTCCAAAGTTTGTGGGATTTGCGTTAACCAACCAAGTCCTAATTCTTGGATTCAATCCTCTTTCAAATTTCAACATCGTAGTCTCTTCATCATTCATTATTGATGGCTGAAATCTCCCCAAAGCTATAAACTTATTAGCGTAGTCTGCCACAGTCATTCCTTGCTCTTGCTTCAATGACTCAAATTCATGTCTCTTCTGTAACTTAACTGAAGGAGGTATGTAGAACTTGTTGAACTCTTGTAAGAATCTCTCCCATGATATGGGTCTGAGTAAAGATTGCAAATTTGCCTTCCACCATTGATTTGCTTCTCCAAGCAAGAATGGTCTAACAACTTCGGTTTTCATTTCTTCCGGTGCACGGATTAACTCAAAGCAGTTCTCCACTTCATCTACCCATTTTTCCGCAGTGTCTGGGTATGATTTTCCTTCAAAGGGCGGTACATCGGATCTCTTCAGTTTCTCGAAATAATACTGTGCATCCGGCTGAGGAGGGGCATTTTGCTGCATCATCACCTGGTCAATCTGCGTCACAGTCTGGCAGAAGGCCTGAAAAGCATGGATATCCGGTATCATCTGAGGTAAAGGCCCCTAAGGTGGGGGATTGTTCTGAGCAGGAGGTGGATTCTGTTCCTGCGGTGGTGGTAGCGGAGGAATTTGAGCGGGTGGAGGAGGAACGGGCTCTTGAGGCAGTGGTGGAACCAGCTCCTGTGCAGTGGGTCGGGCTCTAGCGGGTCTGTCACGAGGTCAAGCCATTTGCACTACGGAGCGTCAGATATTCAAAGTTGAAATATCAAGACAAGTGTCAGAAATTAATTCATAATTCAATGGAAACATAAACAAATATTCGAGAAGATAAGATTCGGATTAAATTCTGAGGTATTTAAAATCTCATTGACTAGGGTTAAACCATCAGGTTAAGGTCCTAATTTCAGTCTAAGTCATCCTAGTCTAAGGTCGACACTCTTCTAAAATCATGACTTAGGTCTAATGTCAAATCTAGATTTCTAAAATCATAACTTAATTCTATATTCAGCACGAATCTAGGGCCTGGGCTCTGATACCACCTGTAGCGCCCCGCACCTAGCCTGCTGCGTATGGTGTGCCCGCCGTACTTCACTATGGAGAGTACCAGGCGTCAATGCTCAACATGTCCTAGTCCATAACAAAATTTATGGACGTTCATGTCTTCATCTTTAACAGGTCAAAAACTTAGGCAGAATAAAAACTTTTAAACAAAGCATTCTGAATATCTGACATAAGGTTTACAAACATGTCCGCAAAATAAAGGGAAATCCAAAAATTAATGTTCCAACATAAGTTCATCAAAACATAAACCCATTATTGTAAAAATCCTTAAGCTGTCATCCACTCGTACATCTACGGATATGGAACCCTAGGCTCATCGTCAATCCACTCTACCCCATTTCCTGCAGGCTCTGGGGGTAAAATAAGAAGATGAGTGACAAAGTCACCAGCAAGTACACCATAAACAATCGAGAATTAAATGGAAAGTATACACAAGAACCAAATCACAAGAATTCGGATTCCCAACATACCTGACCTTCAATCCATTAGCCACAAAGGAAATAAGATCATAACTTGTGTGACAAAAGACAATAAGATCATAACTTAGGTGATAGAAAATAATAAGGTCGTAACCTAAGTAACAGTACATCTAGCCTTCAACTAGCCATTGAATGCAATTTGTATGAATATGCAAATGTGATGCAACATGATAAGATGAGGATTAATTCGATCATCTTTCTTTCAAAACATCATCGTCATAAAATAAGAATAGAGAGTGTTCAGATCTATTATCTTCGGATCTGAGGCTGTCATACCATTCCCTCCGGATCTATTATTTTCAGATCCGAAAACAGTCATACAATCAATCATCATCATCAGGTCTATTCTCTCTGGACCTAAACGGTCATAAATCATCATCATCAGGTCTATTCTCTCCGGACCTGAAAACGGTCATAATCATCATCGACAGGTCTATTCTCTCCGTACCTGAACGGTCATACTCATCATCGGATCAATTAACCCCGGATCTAGAGCGGGTTGTGCAAGCAAGGAATTAATGGTACCAATAAGAGTCTTTCTTTCAAAACTGAAATCTTTTCTTCAAAAAGAGCTTTTCTTAAATTGCTTTGGCATAAAATCAGTCTCATAAATCGTATGAATGAGGACAAAATGCATGATATGCAACATGCAAATCATGACTAAATACATAATATAACTCATATACGGACTTGTCCATTAAGCTGGAAAAATAGTCCAACATTAATGCTATGTTCATACGGCCTTAAAATCACCAATTCAGGGCCTGTTTTTGCAAACTTATGCCACACATATGCATAATGGAGTCTTATCTACATGCCATAAAATTTTTGTAACATTTCAAGGTGATTAAAACCCTCAAATCATTAAATTACTGAAAAGGGGTACTGCTAAATCCAGCAGTGGTGTACCCGCCTATACCTTCGCTCCATGGGCCATAAAGCCTTATCCAATTAAGACTATTACCTGGAAACATAGCCAATATACTAAGGAGTAATATTCAAAGGCCCAAACTGTAGGATCTGCAAGGCACCACTAGAAGGCGGGGGGGGGGGGGGGGTTGAATAGGTGGTGCGGAAAGTGTGGTTTTTAAAATTTGTTTAAAACTAAACAACTCAACTTCTGAAAACAGATTCTGTTTCCAGGACCAGTTTTAAAACGTTTTTAAAACCAGGTTATAGGTCCCCAAAAATTCTGAAATTTTGAGAGAACTTAGCCTCAGATGTTATGAGGGTCCCCTAAAAATTTCAAATTAAAATTCAACCGTTAACCCCTTCAAAAACCGTTGATGATCAGATTGCGCGAATCTGCCAGAAACGGTAGACGGTTTTGAAAAATTTATTCCTATTTGTGTGTAAGTCCAAATGCTCTGAAAATTTAATCACTAACTCCTTATATACTATATTTAAGTAGGTTGACACAGTTTTTCAAAATTCTTTTGGGAAGTAGGTCAATTTCAATCAAAGTCTCAACCTTTGCAAGTCTGCAAATCAGACTGCACTAGTCTCAGAACTTTTGATGTTTGATCGACTTATACTTATCCAAAAGGGTTGAAACTTGTGCCAAATTAACCCTAGACGTGTGGCTATGTTTCTGTAAATTTTTGTGATTTTTGAAAGTCGTTTACTATTTTTACGAACACCAAAAAAAAGAGTAAACTGTGCAGTATCAGAAAGTAAATGCTGAAAGTAAATGGCACCAAGAATTTTATACTGGTTCGGTTATAAACAACCTACTCCAGCTTCAAGGAACACCTTCCTTGGTTCACACTAATCACACACCGCAATACACCTTACCAGGGTTGATAGAGTTACACACTAACTCCAACCTTTTACAAACCTTAACGATGAATACAATTCGCACGAATACCACCACCTCGCAAGAATGAAGATTGATCACACCTTGATCAATCTTTTACAAAGATATGGAATATGTGGTGGTCTATATTAAGCCTATTCAAGATTGAAAAATATGAATACAATAGGCTTTCAAGAAGAAAGAAAGAAAGAGAATGTAGAAGAGAAGAGCTAGGCGTTTGATCACTTTGATTTTGCAATGCTTGTGTTTTCTTGTTTTTGCTCATCTTCTTTCCTTTTAATGTCATATGGCCGTCCCCCTTGGTGTCCTCCCCCTCTTGAAAATTACCTTCTAAGTCCTTGGAAGAGTGTAAGACATCATTGTGACATGATCTTGCTTACTTGTCACCTTCTCATTGGATGATCATTTAAGCTTTGCTTTTGACACTTCATGATAGGTTGAATGTTGTCATCATTGATGACTTGGAAAAATCTGAATATATCACTCAAACATGTGCCAAAATCAATCATAAAATTAATTCCATAATACACAAGATTGTCACATAAATGTTGCAAGACAAAATTTCTCCCACACTAGGTATGAAAATCGGCCATAATGAGAATTTGCCATGCTGAATTTTCAGCATGTGTTACATGGTTGTACAATTCAAAATAATTCCATTTTTCTTTGATTTTTCTAATTAAAATGAATCACCAATTGATGGCAAATATCCTTATCACATTAGAAATGAATTTGGACAACTTTATGCCCATGAATTCGGCCATGACACCTTTCACACATGCTGAAATATTTTCAGCATGTGTGATATATAAAATATCACAATTTATGAATTTAAAAAAATATTCAAATTACTTCCATTTCTTCTCCCAATCAATCACATAATTCAAGATGATAAAATATAGTCTTTTAATGTGAAAATTTTTGCCACCATACTTACACATGCTGAAATTTTCAGCACGTGTTATAAGTGAGACAAAGTTTGAAATCTTACCATTTGTAGCTTCTCTCTTTAATTCTCCAACATTGCATGGTTGATTCTTGACCAATCAATATGTCAACAAGGCTCCAAATAAGCTCCATCTCAGCTGTGATATGCGTGTATAGTGTATATACATGTGCTGAAAATTATTTTTGCTAACTTTGTAAAATAGTACACATTTAATAATACACACATGTTATATTCCAATCAGCCTTTAATTTAATTTTCTAGAACACTTTAAGATGTATAACATATGTAAAAGTGTCTAGATACCTGTCATATGATGTACCAAAAACGTTCCATGTGTTGTGTGCGTAGAAAACCGAATTTTCGATATTTATCGATTACCAGATTTTTCTCTAATTAAATTCCAACTTCTTACACATGTTATATATATTATGTTACACATAATATATATATATATATATACTTTAAATCTCAGCACTTGGCTGGTCTAAAGTGGCGCCATTAACATGTGTCAAAATTAAAATTGGAATCTTCACATTTTGGCCTTAATGTGGGGTGATTTGTGTGTGCCAACATGGAAAGTATTTTTGGCTGAAAACATTGCCATATGCACGAAATTTATGATGATTTTTGAGGTGTAGGGGCTGGCCATCTATTTATGGCAAGTACGTGACACGTTGGCGAAGTTTCGATATTCGCCCGATACGACAATTTTCAGTTTAGAACCTTTTAACGTGCCGTATTTAATTTGTCATCACCATGTCTTATATCATATGATATAAGACCTGAATATACTCGTATGGATTGGCTATAATATACACATACTGCCTGCATTGGATTTTCATGATTTTTTCCTACTTTTGGTCTGTACTGATTTCTAATGGCTATATGTTTGCTTTTGCATGGATTATCATGGACGCAAATGGTGCTTCTCACAATGGATGGCAATGTTCGACTGCACTGGGGATGCCCTTTTATTGTATACTTTATGTTTCAAATGTAGTAAATATGTACTCTTTTTCCTTCGTGTCAGATTTATTGTCAAGGGTGGTTTTGCTTGCCAAGGTTTTAATGAGGCATATCATACCACATTCGAACATTTCCCCTTCCCCTATTGCATGATATGGAGCAACAACTTTCGGCCTTTAAGTAGTTACATACGACTATGTTTTGACTTTATTTGTATCAAGGGTATTCCTTCGTCATAAGTGAGGGTTTTTTATAATAAAATATAGATGCTCGGTGCTCCTTAATTTAAAAAAACCTGGTGTAAATATATGTATAGTTGTGGTATGTGACTTTTTATTTGGCCATTAATTTTTTATGTATATATTTTTTAAGTGTAAAACAAAAGCATGCCGAATTTTTTACATTCATATATTTGTTGTTTTTAAGAATTCATCTCCTCTATTTACACGATCAAGAGCGGCTCTCTCAAACTCATTTGATATCATGTCATCCCAATGAAGTTACTAATATGGAATGTTAGGGGATTCGAACGTCACTGGATCGTTTAAAATTGTTGGTGCCTCGATATCAATTGCATATTCTTATTGTTATTGAGCCTAAGGTTAGGCCATCATCTCTGATCTCACATAGTCTTAAGTTTGGATTTCCGCAAGCGGTGTCGGTTAATAATGACAATATCTGGATATTTTGGCAAGATTCATTTTTTCGGATGGATGGGAAGCGTCCTGGTATCCAAAATCATTCCATGCGCTTTTATTGGCTGCCCACAGGTAATTCTGTTTGGTGTACCTTTGTCTATGGCTTGCATACGTGGCAGCTCGACGCCCATTATGGGCGGATCTATGAAATTTTCATGAGTCCTTGGATCTCCCATGGCTTTTGGGTGGGGATTTCAATACATTTCTGATGATGGACGAACACAAGGGTAGATCATCTTCCTCTCTTCGATCTTTGCAAGACTTCAATGATTTTATTGCAGCAAGTTCTCTTCGGTCGGTTAATTCTCAAGGATCTATCTATACCTGGTGTGATGGAAGAGGCCTTGGCAAAGTTTGGCGGCGACTGGATCGCTATTTATGTTCATCGGATTTTTTGGATATATTTTCGACAATACTGTGTCAGCATTTGAATCGTGCTACTTCGGATCATTCTCCCATCTATCTAGACCGTCATCCGGATACTCTCACATCAGCTGCATCCTTCAGATACTCAGATGATTGGACAACTCATCCAGACTTTTACAGTTTTGTTGTTCATTAATGGCAATCGTTTACGATAGTGGGAGGTATGTGGGGCTTCTACAATAAATTGTGCAAGCTAAAACAACAGTTGCACATCTGGAACAAGGACGTTTTTGGAAATATATTTGATGCTATTGTTGTGGTTGAGACCGATGTCACCCATTGCGAACGGGCCTATGATTCTAATCCCACAGAAGAGTCACATATGGAGTATCATAGGAGTGTAGCACAATTACGCCTTGCCCAGTTGCGTGCGTTGTTTGTTTTGGAGGCAGAAGGCAAATGTCAAGTGTTGTCGGGATGGTGACTCAAACACCAAGTTTTTTCATCAAACTTTTAAAGAGCGCCGCAGGCGACAAGCTATCACGCGGATATTTCGTGAGGATGGAGTGGAATGTGACAGCCCTCATGATATTGAACTTGAAGCAGTTCGCTATTATGAGACACTATTTACAGTAGGCACTACTTCTCAGTATGACTCTATTATGAAGTATATTCCTGCTTTAGTTTCTGATGTGGATAATGAACAGCTTTTGGCCATGCCCACATTGCAAGAAGTAAAACAGATGGTATGGGATCTAAGTCTGACCAGTGTGGCTGGCCCGGATGGCTTTCCGGGATCATTTTATCGTCTCTTCTGGAAGATCAATGATATGGATGTCTACAAAGCGATACAAGAATTCTTCTTAGGTATTCCTCTACCACGCCAACTAGCATCGATGCTTATAACTCTCATTCCTAAAGTCGCCAATCCAAGCCGATTTACTGATTTTCGTCCTATATGTCTCACTAATTTCATCGCAAAGGTAATTACTAGGCTGCTCTCTATGCGTTTAGCTGTTTTATTGCCACACTTGATTTCAGACGAGCAGGCAGGATTCATTAAGGGAAGGGATATTACTGAACAAATTCTTTTAGCTCAGGAAATAGTGCATGTCTTAGACCGGCCTGTTCCTGGCGGCCATGTCGTAATCAAGGTAGGCATGTCAAAGGCTTTTGATAGAGTCTGTTGGTCTTATACAGCACGTTTTACATAAAATGGGATTTGCCCCAAGATTGGTGTGCGTTCTTATGAATAATTTAGCATCATCACGTTGCTTAGTTTTAATCAATGAGAAGCTCACTGGTTTCTTTTTGGTCTCTCGAGGTGTAAAGAAGGGTGATCCACTATCTCCTCTTCTGTTGATTCTTGCATCAGAAGGATTTTCTCGTGGATTAAAATCACTAATGTCGTCTGGTCAGTTAATTGGATTCCAGGCAGGACGAGTTCCACAGATATCACATTTTGGGTTTGCTGCTGATCTTGTTATTTTCCTCAACGGGTCCGTTCAGAATTTAAGACGATTTTGTCTTTTTTGAAAGCATATCAGCAAGCTTCTGTACAGTTAGTGAATCTTTATAAGAGTCAGGTAGTAGTGGGTGCAGCGATTTCAGAAGCCCGCGTCTCTCAGGTGTTAGGCATGCGCCTAGCTACTTTGCCTATCAAATATCTTGGATCGTATCTTTATAAGGGTATCGATCGAGCGGCATATTGTATTCCACTTCTCGCACATTTCGCTGCTGAACTGAATTCTTTGTCTTCAAAGCTTCTTTCTATGGCTGGATGCTAGACATTGATTCGACATGTTTTATGCTCTATGCCATTACATATAATAGCCAGCTTAAGGCTACCTAAAAGTGTAACTGCATCACTTAACCAAAAATGTCAAACTTCTTATGGAATGGTCGCCATCATTGGCAAAGATGGGACATGATCGCCAACCTACAGAGGATGGAGGTTTGGGAATTAGAAATCTACAGTTGATTCAAAAATCATATGATTGTCAGATTTGGTGGAAATATCATCACTCAAAAACATTCTGCGTGAATTATGGTCAGAGTAAGTATGGACGTCGCGATACGGTATTAACATATTTATGATTCATCTACTTGGAAATGTATTTGTCGTATACATGGTTACATGTCTCCAGAGTGCAATAATCTCTAGATGGCATACATTGGATAGCTGATGCTAATGGACAATTTTCATTAAACTCTGTTTACGAACTTCTTGGAATAATAGATTCGAAGAAATAAGTGACCGCCTCAGATCTGGGAGAATAGATCTGAACACTCTCTTGTTTCCTTGACGATGATGTTTTGAAAGAAAGAACGAAAGGAAAAGATTTTCATGGTTTCATTATGCACTACATTTGCATATTCATACGCATTGCATATGGTCATGAGAATGATGTTGAGTCTATTTGCACTGAGCTGTGTTATTACTTGCTTCATGATTAAGTTATGATTTTATTTCCTTAGCGTCTATTGACTGAACTGAGGAGATGCTAGCCAAATGCTAGATGTAAGATTACTTAGGTTATGATCTTCTTACCCTTCGTTACCTAAGTTACGATCTTATTACTGTTGTTACGTAAACTACGATCTTTTTCCTTTGCGACTAAGTGATGATTCTGTCACCGTGGTGGCATTATAATGGAAAGGTAGGTATGATGGAAAAAGTCCAAATTTTGGAGAATTTGGTTCTTGTGTGTACTTTCCATTTAATGCATGATTGTTTATGGTATACTTGCTGGTGACGTTGTCACTCACCCCTTATTTTTTCCTCCCAGAACCCGCAGGAAATAGAGTTGAATGGATCAAAGACGAACCTAGGGTTCCTTACCCGTAGAAGTGCGAGAGGGGACGACTTAAGAGATTTGACGAGATGGTTATGACCAATGATCTTTTTATGTGATTCTGATGGAAACAAATACTTTTGGGATTTCCGCACTTTATGATCGGTTTGTAAAACTAATGATGGTTGCGTAGATGTTTTTATTTTAAAAGTATTTATTCTGCCTCGGTTTCGCTTACTTGTTGATGTGTAAGCATGAAAGTCCACCTATTTTATTCTAGACTTTGTGATGTTATGGACTGACGCCTGGTACTCTCCGTAGTGAAGTACGGCAGGCGCACTATATCCGGCTGAGCCGGGGTGCGGGGCGCTACAATAATAATCTGAGAATTCTATCATTACTCTTATTAAATATTTTCTTGATGTTATTTCTCTTAAATCAAATGAAAAATCTTGTGATACATTTGGAATATTTTCTATGATATTTGTATCAATATTTACCGGTAATGTTTCTGAAGATTGATTAGAATCTTCTATTGTTTGTAATTTTGTAAGAATTAATTTCATGACTTCTGAAACTTGAGATTCATACGTGGCTTGATTTAAGGCTTTTGTAAAGATGTCTGCTACTTGTGCTTCTCTGCGTACGTGATCTATAACGATATCACCATTGTTTACGTGATCACGAAGAAAGTGATAGCGTACTTCTATATGCTTAGCCTTAGAGTGTCACGGGGTTCTTAGACAAATTAATGGCACTCATACTATCACAATATATAGGAATTCTATTTACGTAATTCCAAAGTCCGAGAGTTGTTGTTTATCCACAACAACTGTGTGCAACAAAGGCTAAGTGCCATGTACTCAGCCTCAGTAGTGGACAAAGCAACGCTTGCTTGCTTTTTGGAAAACCATGAAATGAGTGAGTTTCCTATAAATTGGCAAGTCCCACTCGTGCTTTTTCTATCTATTTTGCAGCCACCATAATCTGCATCAGTATAAGCATGTAAGTCAAATGTGGAATCCTTATCGTACCAAATTCCTAAGGTGGGCGTGTGCTTAATATAACGGAATATTCTTTTTACCGCATTATAGTGAGACACCTTAGGTTGACTCTGAAATCGTGCGCACATGCATACACTAAACATGATATCAGGCCTACTAGCAGTTAAATATAGCAAAGAACCTATCATCGATCGATATAAGCCATTATCAACGTCTTTACCATGTTGTCTTTGTCCAATTTAGTAGTGACACTCATAGGGGTGGGGGATGGTTTCAAATTTTCAAAGTTAAACTTTTTAATCATGTCATTGACATATTTTGCTTGACTTATGTGAATCCCTTTACTCGTTTGCTTAATCTGCAAGCCAAGAAAATAATTAAGTTCACCAACCATAGACATTTCAAATTCAGATTTCATGCAATTTTCAAAATCTTCAACAAGTCTATGTGAGGTAGAACCGAAAATAATGTCATCAACGTAGATTTGGATAATAAGTAAATCCGATTTATCTTGTTTCAAAAATAGTGTACTATCTATAGTACCTCGTTTAAAATCATTTTCTAAAGGAAAGTAGCAAAACGATCATACCATGCTCTCGGTGCTTGCTTTAGGCCGTATAGTGCCTTCTTTAGTTTGTACACGTGATCGGGATGTTTCAAATCTTCAAAACCGGGTGGTTGCTTCACGTATACTTCTTCTTGTATAAATCCGTTTAGGAATGCACTTTTTACGTCCATTTGATATAATCTGAAATCTTTCATGCAATGCAAGTAATAGTCGTATAGCTTCTAAACGTGCTACGGGTGCAAATGTTTCATCGTAGTCAATTCCTTCTTCTTGATTATAGCCTTGTGCTACAAGTCTCGCTTTATTCCTAACGACCTTTCCTTCTTCATTCATTTTATTCCTAAACACCCACTTTGTGCCTATTATAGTCTTATCTTGTGGTCGTGGCACTAAATCCCATACATCGTTTCTAACAAATTGATTAAGTTCATCATGCATGGCATCAATCCAAGAAGAATCACTCAAAGCATCATGCACATTTTTGGGCTCAATTTCAGAAATCATAGCATGAAATTCATTTATTTCGTCCGAAGTAATTCTTCTACGTGGTCGCACACCGTGAGTGAGGTCGCCTATGATGAGATCATGTGGGTGATCTCTATGCCATCTTGGTTGATTATTTTCTATGTTATCATGCATTTCTATGTGATCATGCATTTCTAGTGTGTCATTCATATCATGCATATCAAATGTACCATCATCTTCATTCAACAGGGTTTCAATTCAAAGTCATCGTCATATTCTTTATCTTTATCAATCTCACCAAATTCATTGAATTTCACATGAATAGATTCCATGATTTGTCTAGTGAGAGGATCATAACATCTATATGCCTTTGAATTTATAGAATATCCAACAAAAATGCACTCAATTGATTTGGATTCAAATTTGTCTAAATTATCTTTTGTATTTAAAACAAAACATTTGCATCCAAACACACGAAAATAGTCAATCTTAGGCATGCGATCATTCAAAATCTCATAAGGCGTCTTGTTTATTTTCTTTCTTATAGATAGGCGATTTATATAGCATGCACAATTTACGGCTTCCGCCCACAGAAATCTAGGCAATTTATTTTCGCATAACATAGTCCTAGCGATTTCTTGTAATGTACGATTCTTTCTTTCTACTACTCCATTTAATTGTGGAGTTCTAGGTGGCGAAAACTCATGCTTGATTCCTTTTTCTTCGCAAAATGAAATCATTCTTTGTTTTTAAACTCACCGCCTCTATCGCTTCTTATCTTTTTCACTACACCGTATTGATTTTCAAGTTTGATTAATTTCGCAATTCATGGCACTATCATCCTTATGTAGAAATAAGTCCAAGTGTAACGAAAAAATCATCAAAATCACGCATGCATAGTGGCGCCCACCAAGGCTTGTAGTGCGACTAGGACCAAACAAATCAATATGTAATAGTTCTAAGACTTAGTCGTGCTTATTTCATTTTTAGGCTTAAGTGACTCACATGTTTGCAAGACATGATCAGTTACTGATTGAGACAGATTGCCGTATATTGCGAAAGTATGTTTCATCATCGGACCAATGTACTGATTCTTTATCCACAGACTTAAGGCGCACAATCCATTTTCTGTGACTTACTGCCTCCTGGATTTCTTATTGTCCCTGAGAATCAAATACTGCATCACATACTCTCTAGACATGGATATCATTCAGCAGGCTTGTCATCTATTCATCCATGCATGATATCCCAAGTGAAGTACGTGGAGCCATCAACTTGGATATTTTGGTCCCAAACATACATTTCTAATTTTTAAAGTCTCCCAATCGGTTGGCGTACACATCTTTTGGTTGCCTATGTCATCCTTTGGCATAGGCAACATTGGTATGGTCTTTCGTCCCGTTGCTTCCTTATATCAATATCATTATTGGTTTTTGGATAACATTTTTGTGTTTGCGACATATGCCGGATATCCTTTGTCGTGGGATGGCGAGCCTTCCCTCTGTTGGTGTCACAATCTATCTTTATGGAAGAGGATGGAGATGCATTTTGGTGGATTGCATATACTTTCATACTGTTGTCTGTATCACTGATTGGTACAGACAACATGGGTACGTAATAATCTTCACTATTCTCGCAGTGCTATGCACTTTCGAGCCTCTTTATCCTTTTACATTACACTTGATCATTATTGAGTTTGCTGCATATGTTGATCACAATAATTTTCTCGATGGACTTGTTGAGACAATGGATTGCATGCTTCTGGCCTTTAACGTGGATACTCGGCTTCGGAGACTCTGGATGGATGGCAGGATTAAATTACTGTTGCCTGTGTTCATCATCAATGCAGGCAACGTTGGTATGAACATCGCTCTTATATTACTTTTCTCGTTATACTATACGTATGCTCTTTTGACCATTTCTTTACTGTGTCAAACACGCACTCTGAGGAGCATCCGTTGGACACCACGCTGGCGGTAGACGTGTCTCGCCTTAACGACAAACTGCGATGGCTATCAAGACCTTGCAGTAATGCAGTGCTTTGCTCAGCACCGATCCCATGCTATCAACTCCGAGGTTACAGAAACTTCCTGTCTTGAGTGGTAGCGCCACACTTTTATCATTTGTATTACGCGCTTATTTCAATTGAATTTGCTCAACGCTCCAATTATATCAATATGTATGGTTTTTCGTTCGCCAAGGTTTTATCCACAAGGGTGGTTTTACTTGGCAAGGTTTTAACGCGGCATATCATATATGATTGGAGGTTGACAATCATTAGCTCACTTCATTATTTTTTTCAAATGATGAACTTTTTGTAATATGGTTTCCTCCACCATAAATGAGGCTGCATAATAATACAAAGGGTTTGATGCAAAAAAAACTGTTATTCTGAATTGTATAATATATATACTGTTTTATTTATAGATCTACATATGTATATAAATATATAATTATATAATTATATACTATTTTTCAAATGATGAACTTGGCAAGGTCGTTGTTTAGCTTATGTTGTCTTCTTTGGATCTAGAGACTCAGCTCTGATACCACCTGTAGCGCCCTGTCCGGGACTAGGGTCTTGGCACGGTGCTCCCGCTATTCTACTACAAGAAGTACAAGGCGTCGATATCATACATGTACAAATCGAAAAACATGTGTCATTAAGCTGAAACAAAATAGCATAAGCAGAAATAAACGTCAACTGAAGTACATCCTAATACATCCGAATGAGTGTCATAAGTACATTAAGAGTACAAAATATCAAAATACAGAGCTGAATAAGAGGCCGTAGCCAGCTACTAGTAAGCTCCATTCTCCTAGTCTCGAGGCTCATCTTCAATAAACTATGGCTTAGGGTCCTGTGGATCTGCATGGTGAAATAAAGGGGTGAGCGATAACGAATAGCTCAGCAAATAGTTCCACCTAGGTTCGTCAAATAGATCATACATGGGAACTAGGGTAATGGGTGGTGCAGTATGGCGAAACACCGGTATCATAATGCTCAATGTAAACAGGAATAGTAAAACATAGAATAAGTGCGGAATATTAATGCATAGCGTAAGTGCGGAAATATAAAGCAGATACCATATCATGCATCACTATCACAGATAGAAAGCATCAAAAAATAATCATACTTTCTTATTAAACATTTGTGTCTTAACCCATAGTTACTTTGTTGTTGGGTACAATCTTGTTTTTTTTGTCTCGTCATTCTTTAATCATAGTTGGATTTGGTTTTTCCAGATTCACGACTTAGAGCTATTAGAGGGTACATGTGACATGATCGTGATATATGCATTGTAAAACTTTTTGAAAAAAATTTCATTTCATACATACATAAACATGATGTGACATGTGTGGCTATAGCACTTTGCATACCATAAGAATGGTACCCACGACATATCGAATGATTCCTCGAGTAGAAACGAGTACCTTCTATGAATCCCGATGGTCCAACCACGATGTTACATCATACGTACAGGACTAACAGTGACGCGTTATAAAAGAGAACCCAAGTCCCGGACGCGGCGTTACACTCTGCAATAAAGTATTTTGCCCCTGACATCCTCCTCCAGGACCAAACATCAGGCAGCTCTCCATACTAAATGTCGTAGATGTAACAGAAAGGAAGAGAACCCTTACCTCGGGCAAGGTGTTACACTCAGCCTGCATATCATGCGTATATAGATAGGTAGAGAGTCCTTGTCTCCGACAAGGTGTTACACTCACCTATGGATACATGCATAAGTCTTATGGAATCAGTCGCCTCGCGGTACAAATTCCTTAAATCATGTAAACTTAAAAAAATTCATGCAGACTCAGTGTATAAACATGTTCATAAACACACTTAATGGGATGAAAAATCATGAGGACATGCATGAAGGAATGCTTAACTTAGGTCTCTTTTCTGCAAATAGCTTCATGGTTATTCTTGATTGGAATTAGTTCTCAGTTGTGCATAAGTGTATTTAATTTGATATTTATTCAATTAGATTGTATTACTTGGCCAATTCGTCTTCTTTTGGGCCGTGGGATATCATACATTCATAATTTAGTTCAATTGATTTGAGGTGTTAGGCATTTATGTCATTTGCTTGCTTATAATATACATGTAATACTTATATTTAATTAAGTTAGTAAAAGTGGTTATAATCATGTCGGATTGAACCATACTCCTTGGGCTGAAAGTTGGTGTAGTTTTTCTTAAAATTCTCTTTCTCCATAATGAACATTTAGGCCTATCTTTTAATGATATATTATTCCAACACAAATTTTACATGCATTTATATGACTATGCTTGGAGTAGGTTAATGTATGACATGTCACTCAATTTGGGCCTAGGGCCGAAATTATGCCCATTTGTCTAGATTAAAGTCCTTAATTTCATGTAGTATTCTATCTTGTTCATTTTGCATATATATGGCATATAATGAATATCTAGTCACATAGAATTTTGAGCATGGTTGTAATCCATCATTTTAGGTGCCAAAATAGCCATTAAGCCAAAAACTATTGAAGTCTAATTCTTGAAATTTCAATATTATGTAATTGTTACACTTATGGCCTTTTTCTTTTATTTACATATCATTCTTATACATAATTATAAAATATACTCCAATGGAAATTTATGCTTCAATGCGACATATTTTATGCCTTTAGCCGAAAGTAGGGGGTATTTCAATATGCATTAATCAACATATAACTTTCGTGCTTGATGCTTATGATGATAAAATCCATCTTCACATTTTAACTACTACAAGTATTCTGATGATGATCATAATGTACCTCAATATAGTAGATTTTAACATGCTCAACTCACATCATACAAATATTATCATGACCACAAAGATTATGTTTATGATGATGATCATGCTAAAATGGACATGCAAGCACATAAAGTACAACATCCATGGAATCACACTTTCTTAGACCATGATCATCAAGATACGCATCATGATGATGGTGAGGACTTTATGGCCTATGTAGGAGACTCATGGACCATCCCCTATATGAAGGGAAATAGTGATGTTAACATGGATGATGTTCAAAGATGACATCATTGTCTACATGCATATATGAGTGAATAATTTTGTACCATTATAAGACAACAATACTTCTATTTCAATGGAAATCTCTTCTACTACCTATGAACATGAATAAAACGGCATGCATTTATCCAACTGAAAATGGAGAGAGTTCTTAGTCCACTTTTTTAGCATAGTACACTCAAGTACCGTTTGGCATCAAAGCTTAAAAAAATATGATGAAGGTCTCTCCTTCTTGACATGCACGGCCTAAATGGTCTATGGATGATTCAATTCCATCTTGCGTGTAACATTAGAGTGTTATTCTAAGTATGTTTGATTATTTCACTCAAGAAAAGTACACATGCATCATTAATTCCAACATGCAAACATTCTTTGCTTCAACCAAAGTTAGAGACTTCAATTTTAGTTGCATGCATGATCCATTTGTCATTCATGAACATATTAAACTTCTTTTTAAATTTCCTTAAAGAAGCTAGGAAGAATACTTGCCTTGGAGTACTTGAATCTTACATCAAATGGTGAAAGATTTATTCTTGGTCCCCTAGATTGAAAGTCACAGCTTTGAAGGCCAAGAGGAAGAAAAGATTAGTTCTTTAGCAAGAAAATAAGAGTTTTAATGTACAAGAATCAATTCTAAATGATTCTTACCTTGAATGGCTTGGATACTCCTACTTATTCAACCAAGATTACTCTCTCTTCCTTCTTGTTGAAACCTACGATTTGGAGGCGTCAGAGAGGAAAAATGAGAATATTTTGGGAGAGGTAGAAAGATGGAAGATGTATATGATGAATATTGGTACACTTACCTTGATGGATTATAGGTTAGTCTTGTCTTGAAATAGGAGAAATTCTTCTTTCCTCTTGCTAGAAACTCTCTCTTGGAGGGATTTTGGGGAGGAAGATGGTTTCTTGTGAAGTAGAAAATTGAAAAGTAAAGAGTCTTGTGAGGTGACGGAGAGATGTGAGATGAAGAATGATTGAAAATTGTAACAGAGGTTATGTTTTGAAGGCTTGGGACATGCCTTGGCCGGATGTGGACAGTGGGAAGGATGATGAGATTCTTCTTTGTTTGTGAAGAGGGTGAAGAGAAAGGAAATTGCATGCAATTGGAGTGGGTATTTGTCTTACAATGTGTAAGACTTCAAATGATTTTGGGAGAATAAAACAAAAAGAAGGAATAAGAATTTTTGGAACAAATGAAGAGGGGGCCGGATGGTGTAGTGACTAGAGGAATAATGGAGTTTCTTGGGTTTAAGAAAAAAATGTTGTGCATGCAATTGTATTGGTGGTATTTAGCTTGTGTAAGAAATGGAATTGATAGATGAAATTGTCTTATTCTCCATTGGGTTGATGGACAAAAGTTTTAGTAGTGGAGGTGAATTTATGTGTTGCTTAAGAATAGTGAAAATGGGGAATTCCTTTTTGCATGGGGTTTGATTAGTGGTCAAATTACTCTGTGTAAGATTTGTGTAAGAATAGAAGATAGAAGATTCATTGAAAGAAAAGAAAACTTTTATTTTGGTTTCTTGCTAGGGCCGAAATTGGGTTGATTGGTAGACATGATTAGATTTATTTTGGATTGGGAATGTATTGGAAGGAGATGGAATGTGATTGAGCAATTGTCTTACATATTGTAAGAATATTAATGATGAAAATGGATAACAGATGGAAAATTTGCGTGTCGGCTATAAGACATGCATGGGAGATTACTGGGGGTATAGAGTGGAATACAAGAAAATTTTAAAAAAATTGCTTTGTCACCTTTTTCCTTGTAAGGGCCGAAATTGGAAAGGATGAGAAAGAGTATAGGGATGGTTATTCTTGAATTACCCATTTAGTGGGGAGAAAAGGTTAATAAAATTCCATTGGTGTGTTGTGTTATTGGTGTGATGAGGATAATGACAATTGAAATCAAATAAGAGTAATCTTTGGGGAAATTAGGGAGGTAGCCGGTTGGTAGAGGTAGGAAAGCAAGTGGATAATATTTTATTTCTATTAATCTTCATTGAGTGGTATTTTCCCTTTTTCTTTTATTAAATTCCTACGTGGAACTTGTACCCTTCATTTATATACCTTTATTAATTAATCTTGCCCTCATAAGTTTGATTCTTAGTAGTTCTAAATCTTTGTTTAACCTAGGTATGGTAATTTAAGTATGGTACGATGATCGCTCTTATCCTCTGTCGTAATTCCTCTCTGTCTTTTCTGTCCTCTAGCTCGGAGGTGCAGGTCGTAACAGTCCTCCCTCCTTATAAAAAGTTTTGTCCTCGGAACTTAAGGGTTCACTTGTAATTTACCGTTTACTATTTTCTCTGATGATTCCATTGCTTCCTTTTATGACAAGAATTTTCTGATGTAGTAGCATGGTGCTCAACATGCTTTTCTAAAATTATGACTTATAGCTTTGACTTGAAATCAATAGTTTCCACCTCTAGGGTATGTATCTGTGTTTAAAGCCTATATATAACTTATTTCAACTCCTGTGCTCTAGCAGTTAGCTCTTCCGGTATAAATACTTTACTACAATTACCCTATCAGTGCTAACATTCCAAATATTTTAATCGTAGTTAAGTTACGTATTTTGTCATACCTGATGCTACGTCTGATGTCCAAAAATCCCGGATCGGCTCCCTTTAAACCTGATGGTCCATTCGCTAGGGTCCTTCTTGTCGTTGTACTCCTACCTGTGGGATTATTCTCCTTCAGGGATATTCTCTTATCCGGGGTCCTGTTCCACCGCATCTAAAACAAGCATCCGTTCCTAAACGACATTCTCCAGTGTGTGGTTACCAACATTAGGGACATCTAGGTCTTGTCATTGTCCATTGCACATACAGGCGCCATCTCCTAGTTTGAACTCTCTTGTTCCTTTCCTCACGGTCTAATGATGCGATAGCTTGTTCCACTATATAGCAGTTATCCAGTAATTTCTCAAAAGTGTCAGCTTGTACCCCAACCATCCAATTCCGAATTCGAGAGTCTAGACCACGTCGGAATCTGATCATCTTAATGGTGCGATCACTCATAATCCCCAGAATATACCTTCCTAAAGTGACGAACCGCCGAAAATATTCGGAGACTGAGACACCTACCTCTTGTTTCATATTATTAAATTCTTCCAACCTTGTTCCAACAAAAGCTGGGGAGAGATAAAATATACAGAACTCCCTATACAGTCAGTCCATGATACTGGCTGAGGCAAAGTCCGAATGTACGTCCTCCACCATTGTCTAGCACGCCCCATCAGGAACGACCTTATGATCCGCTCTTTTACTTCTTCCTCAGGTGCGTGTATCAGGCGGAAACTATCCTCTACCTTATCCAACCACTGCTCTGCGTCTTTTAGATCAGCCTCTCCATGAAAATTTGGTACTCGATTCTTCATTAATAGTCCGTAGTAATAACCAAGACTCCTCTGCGTCTGAGATTGGGACGGAGGAGGTGTAGGTATTGAAATCCGAGGTGTCTGAGTCTGCGATAATCCGGCTATCTGACTCAATATATAAATAGCCTCCGTGACTGTGCGGACAGCCTTTTCTGTGGAAAGTGCCGTATGCGGTGTAACCAGTGTTAGTGGCATCTCAATCGATCCAGGAACTGGGACCAACCCTGGTGAAGGCGGTGAGGGCGTGGGGTTTTCTAATCATGATGTCATCCTTCAGAGATTGTCACATCATTATTAAATCCCACTTAGAATTTTTATGTTATATTCAATATATACCCTTATGAACTTCTCTAAGTAACTCTTACTAAACTGTCCCACTCTCCTAAATCAATCTTAAGTGATAAGATCATAGCCTATGTACTCGTCGTTGTTTAGCTTATGTTGTCCTCTATGGATCTAGAGACTCAGTTCTGATACCACCTGTAGCGCCTGTTCGGGACTAGGGTCTTGGCACGGTGCTCCCGCTGTATTCTACGACAAGAAGTACAAGGCGTCGATATCATACATGTACAAATCGGAAAACATGTATCGTTAAGCTGAAACAAATAACATAAGCAGAAATAAGGTCACTGAAGTACATCCTAATACATCCGAATGAGTATCATAAGTACATTAAGAGTACAAAATATCAAATACAGAGCTGAATAAGAGGCCGTAGCCAGCTATTAGTAAGCTCCATTCTCCTAGCCTCGAGGCTCGTCTTCAATAAACTATGGCTTAGGGTCCTGTGGATCTGCATGGTGAAATAAAGGGGTGAGCGATAACGAATAGCTCAGCAAATAGTTCCACCTAGGTTCGTCAAATAGATCATACATGGGAACTAGGGTAATGGGTGGTGCAGTATGGCGTAACACCGGTATCTTAATGCTCAATGTAAACAGGAATATTAAAACATAGAATAAGTGCGGAATATTAATATAGCGTAAGTGGGAAATATAAAGCAGATACCATATCATGCATCACTATCACAGATAGAAAGCATCACAAATTAATCATACTTTCCTGTTAAACATTTGTGTCTTAACCCATAATTACTTTGTTCTTCGGTACAATCTTCTTTTGGTTTATTCTCGTCAATCTTAATCATACTTGGCTTTGGTTTTTCCATATTCACGACTTAGACCTATTAGAGGGTACATGTGACATGATCGTGATACATACATTGTAAAACTTTTTGAAAAGCATTTCATTTCATATATACATAAACATGACGTGACATGAGTGGCTATAGCACTTTGCATAACATAAGAATGGTACCCATGACATATCGAATGATTCTCGAGTAGCCACTAGTACTGTCTATGAATCCCGATGGTCCAACCACAGTGTTACATCATACATACATAGGAAACGGTGACGCATTATAACCGAGAACCCGAGTTCTGGACGCGGTGTTACACTCTGCAATAACGTATTTTGCCCCTGACATCCTCCCCCAGGACCAGACATCAGGCATCTCTCCATACTGAACATCGTAAAAGTAACAAAAAGGCAGAGAACTCTTACCTGGGCAAGGTGTTACACTCAGCCTATATATCATGCATATAGCTAGGTAAAGAAGCCTTGTCCCAGACAAGGTGTTACACTCACCTGTGGATACATGCATAAGTCGTACGGAATCAGTCGTCTCGTGGTACAAATTCTTTAAATCATGTAAAATTAAAATAATTCATGCAGACTCAGTTTATGAATGTTCGTAAACACACTTAATGGGATGGAAAATCATGAGGACACATGCATGAAGGAATGCTTAATGCAGGTCTCTTTTCAGTAAATAGCATCATAGTTATTCTTGATTGGAATTAGTTCTCAGTTGTGCATAAGTGTATTTACTTTGATATTTATTCAATTAGATTGTATTACTTGGCAAATTGGTCCTCTTTTGGGCCGTGGGATATTATACATTCATAATTTAGTTACCTTGATTTGAGGTGTTAGGCATTTATGTAATTTGCTTGCTTATATTTTACATGTACTACTTATATTAATTTACAAGTGGTTATTATCATGTTGGATTGAACCATACTCCCTGGGCCAAAAGTTGGTGTAGTTTTTCTTAGATTTCTCTTTCTCCCTAATGAACATTTAAGCTTGTCTTTTAATGATAATACTATTCCAACACAAATTTTACATGCATGTATCTTTTTGGCACATATTTGGCACTGTAAGTTGAAAACAAGATGGCAATGTTGCAACCCTTCTTCTCTCGATATTCATGCCGGTGGTGGTATCCTTCGCCGTCGTCGTCACTTCCAGCGTCCCGTCCATCACCATCTCCTCCAAAACAATCTCCAAACACAAAGGCCATACTTTGATCACATTTTCAGACGCTGAAATTGAAGTCCTTGCCTCGCCTTACAACTTCTCTCTCGTCGGATCTTTTGGTTTGGCTAACCTCCACTTAAAATAATTCGAGATGTCTTTGAACGGATTGGATTTAAATCGGATATCAAGATTACTCTCCTTGACCAATCCCATGTATTGCCAAATTTCACTCATGAACTAGATTATCTTCGATGTTTTTCTCGTTGTTCACGGACAGTTGCAGGTTGTACTATACGGGTTACCAAGTGGACGATCGACTTGACCCTGCTACCGATGTTCCCATTGTGCCCGTCTGGATTGCGTTTCCAGGGATGCCACTACATTATCATCACTGATCTACGCTCTTCGAAATTGCTCGCGTGGTTGGTCATCCAATTAAGCTTGATGTAGCGATAGCGGATGGCCTTCGTCCGTCAGTCGCCTGGATTTGCATTGAGTTGGACGTCTCCAGAGATTTGCCAATGAAACTATATTTGAAAGGAAAGCAAAAGATCATTCAACAACAAATAGTTTACGAAGATTTTCTGTCTTTTTGTGTGGATTGACGCCGTCTAGGTCACGCTGTCGGGGCCTGTGATGATCTTCAGCCGCCAGCGCCATCGAATTCTACAACCCGATGGACACCAAAAAAGCATGCTCAGTCGCTGGACATTTCTGATCCTCCAATTATGTTTCTTACGAAAGATTCGATCTTTCATGCAGATCATGTAGATCCATAGCCTGCAATGGAAAACTCAGCGTTACCTACGCATGTGGTCTTGCAGTCCCTCCAACACATGATATTACTCTCATTCATTCAGACAAGGAGGATCTTTTGCTTCAAAATAAAAAACATAGACGATCTGGATGCATGCCAATGCTCTGACTCGGATGTTGGGCAAGAGGATCAACCATCATCTTATGATGCCAGTTCATGCTCTGAATTAAGGCAGCAGCTGCGACAAGCATCAGATTTAATTTGTAAACGTCTTTTGCATCGTCCTACATTATATGATGATCATAGAATTCTGCAGGACTTTTTGCTAATGTCTTTTCAGACAATGATGGTTTTATTCCGGTGGCCCCTCGTCGTTGCCGCAGAACTAAAAAAGAATCCTTGCCTCGTCCACCGTTTAGTGTTGTGACACGTAATGCAGTGCGTCATCGTGCTATTCCTGATCTTACTCAATGAATGCTTTAACTTGGAATGTAGGATGACTTCGTACCTCCATGGATCGATTGTTACATTTGTTGCATGAAACTCATGTGGAGTTGTTAGTCATCATTGAGCCTCAGCAACAGCCATCGAAGATCACACATTTTCGATTATGGCTGGACTATAGTAATGCCATCCATACTTATGAAGACAAAATGGATTTTTTTTGGCATTCATCAACGTTAGATTTACAGCACATTGAGCATGGGGCTCAGACATTCTTGCTGCGATTTAAATGGCAGCAGACTCAACTGCAATTTGAATGGTATGTAGTATATGGTAAACATACTGTAGCTGACCGAAAGTTACTATGGGATTCCTGATTGATCATTTTCAAATGTTATCAGACCCATGGATTGTTGCGGGTGACTTTAATAGCTTCCTTACTCTACGTTCGTTAGAAGATTTTAACGTGTGTGTTCATCAATGTCAGTTGCAGGACATTCCTATTACAGGTTCTCTATTTAGCTAGGCATGTGGACAGGGTCAAGGTCGAGTTTTAAGGTGACTGGATCGACTTCTATGCAGTCCATCTTTTTCAGACTTATTTGTAGATATGGTTGTTCATCATCTACCGCGTGCCACATCTAATCATGCGGCATTATTACTAAAATGCTGTTTATAACAGACGGTTATACGGCCACCATTCAGGTATCTTAACGCATGGACTTTGCATGAGGATTTCTATTCGTTTGTCGCATCGCATTCCGTTATTGGAGGAATGCGTGGTCTTTACAATAAACTCAGCCTGCTCAAGCGAGACCTTCGCCACTAGAACCGATCCATCTGTGGAAACATATTTTCTAAGCCAAAAGAAGCAGAAAGTAATTATTCAAGGCTGGAAAAAATATATGACGTTGATCCCACTCCAGCAAATCGGAAACCCTTCTCCCTTGTGCAAGCACCTCTCTTGCGAACGCAAAAGCAACAGGCTTCCTACTGGTCCCAAAAAGCAAGAGTGAATTGGATGGCAGAAGGGGAGGCTAATACCTCCTATTTTCATACTATGGTCAAAGAGAGACATCGACGTCAAAGAATCTGACAACTTCAGAATTTGGCAGGGGAATTATTACAGGATAACAATGCATTTGAAAATGCAGCAGTAGAATATTTCCAGCAGTTATTTTCTGATGAGCCGGTTGTTGAAGCTAATTCTTTTCTACACACAGTTCCTTCTTTGGTTACAACGTCCGAAAATGACAGATTATTAGCCATACCTGATATGCAGGAAGTTAAAGAAGATGTATGGAATTTAAGCCCTAATACTGCTGCTGGGCACTGATGGTTTCAGTGGTCATTTTTTTCGCACATGTTGGGATATTGTTCGCTTAGATGTTGTTTGTGCTGTTCAGGAATTCTCCTCAGAGTTCCAGCTCCAAGGTTATGATCTCTTTTTAATTAATTTGATAGCTAAAAAACAACATCCTACTTCATATGCTAATTTTATACCGATATGTTTGTCTAATTTCATAAGAAAGTTACGACTCGAATCATTGCCACCCGCCTATCGACTATTTTACCACGGATAATTTCAGAGGAGCAGATCGGCTTCTTGAAGGGACATGATATAAGTTGACATGTTCTCATGGCAAATGAGATGGTTCACGTGATTGATAGAAGAACTCGTGGCGCTAATGTGATGATAAAGTTGGATATGTCTAAAGCCTTTGATCGGGTGAATTGGACCTATCTTGAGTCTATATTATTAAAGTTCGGATTTCACCCGCGGTTCATTCGTTTGATCATGAATAATATGTGGTATTCCAATCTTTCGATATCAAATGGCACCACATTTGGCTACTTCTCGCCAACAAGGAGAGTGAAACAAGGTGATCCTCTATCTCCTTTATTATTTATTATTGGTTCCGAACGCTTCAGTAGAAGGATCAAACATTTGTTTGACAGTGGTGCACTGCAAGGGTTTTCATCGGGTAAAGTTTGGCCGGTTTCAAATCTAGCTTATACGGATGATCTTCTAATATTTCTTAATGGAACAACACGAAATCTTAAAGTTTTTCAGAATTTTTTAGTTGCATATCATCACGCTTCGGGTCAATTGGTGAACTATAGCAAAAGTCAATTTGTCTCTAGTTCCTATGTCACGCCTTCATCTTTGCGCGCTATAAGTTCTGTTCTTCTTATGCGGCCATCAACGTTTCCTATAAAGTATCTTGGATCTTATCTCTACCGTGGCATAAATCGCACACGTTATTGCACCTCGCTTTTACAACATTTTGATGCCAAACTGATGGGTTGGATGCGTCATCTGCTTACCCCAGGTGGGCGGATTGTATTAATTCAGTCAGTTCTCTCAGCCCTATCGTTGAATCTGTTAGCCTCGGCCAGATTACCCTAAAGTGTACTGCAGGCCATTAACAGGAAAATATCCTACTTTATTTGGGGCAACCACTATCATTGGAGAGCATTATCTACACTATGCTTACCAGAAGGAGAGGACGGCTTGGGTATCAGGAGTTTGCCAATGATAGAGCTGGACTATGATTGTAAATTATGGTGGAATTATCACACGAAATCCATGCCTTGGGTAGCCTACATGCGACATCGATATGGAATTCGCGGGGATTATGTGCCTCGCATATATGATTGTTCATGCTCAATTATACTCTCACAAGTTTATTTGGTGGCAACGAGTGCTCCCAAGTCAGCGAGTTTTTTCATGTGGCCTCTATTCCATCGTGCATTATACCATTGGAGGACAACCTAATATGTTCACTCAGATTGCCCAACACTTTGTCCTTTTTGTCGGCTACATTCGGCCAACATAGAATCACATCTTCCTCCATTGCTCTCATGTCAAAGATGTTTGGATGTGCTGCACTTGGATACTCAACGAGCCTCAGGTGTTGGAGATAACATTCGTGACCATTTGTTAAGTTGGTGGCTTACTTCTACAACTGTACCATATTAGGAACTTACGCGTAATTATAGGCCGATCATGATTTGCTAGAAGGTTTGGATGGTATAGACAAATCATGTATATGGGTCTGCTGATCTTTCTCCATCTAGTATTTATTCTATGGCTCGTCGCTCTTGTTATGATTCGTCCTCTACATTACAAGGTATGGAAATTAGCAATCCATCTTCCATCACTTATATCGGCAGGCTTTACCCCTCATCTACGTCTCAAACAAGTTTGTATTCTGAAATGGACTTTGCCACCCTCAGGAAAGTTAAAATTAAATGTTGAACAGCTTCCATTGGGGCTAGAATGGCATCGGTTGGGGCAATTCTCCCAGACTCTACCGGCATATAGTTATCGCTATTTCATTTGCCTTGCCTGCACTCTCACCCTTACGCGCAGAAGAAAATTTCAGGCATTATTATACAGTCTACTTTTCTTTGGTTAGGCTACACCTCGACCTCCTAATTAAGACAGATTACAAAACAAGTGGTTCATTCTTCGGGCCACTTTTCTTCACTACACCGGAATATGTTCGGTCTACAGTTACTTCTTCAGTTTACAGGAGGTCGGCTACAATACATACCACGCGAAATAAATATGGTAGCGCATCATTTAGCTCAACATGGGAGAATGTTTTCTGCTACAGCTTTATACACAATCCGCTGCGTCGCTTCCCTCTGTGGCTCATGGGTTTTATTATACTGACACATTTATTGATGCCCTCAGACTCTAGCTCACAGATGGCGTGATTCACGTATTTGGAGGTTGCCTGCATTGCTTATATGCAGGCAACATGGGTATGGTTTCTTTCATATCACATTATACTCTTTTGCTTTGATATCTCCATATTGGCTTGGTGATGATAATTTTCATGTTGCCCGCAGTCTTCGGACTTCGGGCAACCTTGGTATGCAAAAGTGATTGGTTTAGAATTATACCTTCTTTTGTGTTTATCATGGTCTTTCTTTTAATCACTACTCTTTCTTGTCGAGGATACATCATGCGAATGCTCCGTGGACTATCACCCATTCAACGGTCAGCCAACTTCACACATTGGTTGCTTTGGTCTGATATGACCAAGCAACGTCGGTACGCTCAATCTGTCACATATATTCATTTGCGCCTCAATTACACAGTTTATCAGCTGCTCTAAGATCTAATTTTTTTTCCCGGTTTGCGAGAGGCTTGGGATGCATCATGCCTATCTTGTTTCTTGACTAGCGCAACAGACGCCCTTGGCTTATTTTTCATCAGCAATCGCATATACAGCTTCCTCAACCACGCAGAGCTTACTTTGTCGTCTTTTTCATTCGTTATAATGTACTGTTTTTGCTTTGTTTACGCTTTCTTTTGGATATTTGCTATTCTTTATTGCTTGGTTTGTGAGAGTCTCCCACCATAGGAAGAACAGACATGTAACCACGGTATTCCTCCGCCACAGATATGGTTAAATTATCAATAAAACATCCGGATGGTACCACCCGTCCTTCACCAAAAAAAATTTACATGCATTTATATGACTATGCTTGGAGTAGGTTAATGTATGACATGGCACTCAATTTGGGCCTAGGGCCAAAATTATGCCCATTTGTCTAGATTAAAGTCCTCAATTTCATGTAGTATTCTATCTTGTTCATTTTGCATATATATGGCATATAATAAATATCTAGTCACATAGAATTTGTTACATGGTTCATCATTTTCGGTACCAAAATAGCTATTGGGCCGAAAACTAGTGAAGTCCAATTCTTGAAATTTTAATATATCTTGAACAAGTCTATGTGAGGTACAACCGAAAATAATGTCATCAACGTAGATTTGAATAATAAGTAAATCCGATTTATCGTGTTTCAAAAATAGTGTACTATCTATAGTGCCTCGTTTAAAATCATTTTCTAAAAGGAAAGTAGCAAAATGATCATACCATGCTCTCGGTGCTTGCTTTAGTCCGTAAAGTGCTTTCTTTAGTTTGTACACGTGATCGGGATGTTTCAAATCTTCAAAACCGGGTGGTTGCTTCACGTATACCTGTTCTAGTATAAATCCATTTAGGAATGCACTTTTTACGTCCATTTGATACAATTTGAAATCTTTCATGCAAGCAATCGCAAGTAAGAGTCGTATAGCTTCTAAACATGTTACGGGTGCAAATGTTTCATCGTAGTCAATTCCTTCTTCTTGATTATAGCCTTGTGCTACAAGTCTAGCTTTATTTCTAACGACCTTTCCTTCTTCATTCATTTTATTCCTAAACACCCACTTTGTGCCTATTATGGTCTTATCTTGTGGTCGTGGCACTAAATCCCATACATCATTTCTAACAAATTGATTTAGCTCATCATGCATAGCATCAATCCAAGAAGAATCACTCAAAGCATCATGCACATTTTTGGGTTCAATTTCGGAAATCATAGCATGAAATTGATTTGTTTCATCTGAAGTAATTCTTCTACGTGGTCGCACACCGTGAGTGATGTCGCCTATGATGAGATCATGTGGGTGATCTATATGCCATCTTGGTTGATTATTTTCTATGTTATCATGCATTTCTAAGTGATCATGCATTACTAATGTGTCATTCATGTCATGCATATCAAATGTACCATCATCTTCATTCAACACGGGTTTTAATTCAAAGTCATCATCATATTCTATATCTTTATCAATCTCACCAAATTCATTAAATTTCACATGAATAGATTCTATGATTTGTCTAGTGAGAGGATCATAACATCTATATGCTTTTGAGTTTATAGAATATCCAACAAAAATGCACTCAATTGATTTGGATTCAAATTTATCTAAATTATCTTTTGTATTTAAGACAAAACATTTGCATCCACACACACGAAAATAGTCAATCTTAGGCATGCGATCATTCAATATCTCATAAGGCGTCTTGTTTATTTTCTTTCTAACAGATAAGCGATTTACTATGTAGCATGCACAATTTATGGCTTCCGCCCACAGAAATCTAGGCAATTTAGTTTCGCATAACATAGTCCTAGCAATTTCTTGTAGTGTTCGATTCTTTCTTTCTACAACTCCATTTAATTGTTGAGTTCTAGGTGGCGAAAACTCATGCTTGATTCCTTTTTCTTCGCAAAATGAAATCATATCTTTGTTTTTAAATTCACCGCCTCTAGCGCTTCTTATCTTTTTCAAATTGACACCGTATTGATTCTCAAGTTGTTTGATTAATTTTGCAATTTCAATGGCGCTATCATCCTTATATATAAGAAATAAAGTCCAAGTATAACGAGAAAAATCATCAACAATTACGCATGCATAGTGGCGCCCACCAAGGCTTGTAGTGCGACTAGGACCAAACAAATCAATGTTTAGTAGTTCTAAGACTCTAGTCGTGCTTATTTCATTCTTAGGCTTAAGTGACTCACGTGTTTGTTTGCCTTTCATGCAAGATTCACACAACTGAAAGTTGTCTAAATCAAGTGTAGGCAATCCTCGTACTAGGTTCTTTCGTTGGAGTTTTTCTAGTGTGGAAATACCAATGTATCCTAAACGTCTATGCCATAAATTCACATTGGGTTCGTTTGACATAAAGCACTTAACTTTAGCATCTACCATATCATCCATAGAAAGCGTATAAATGTTACCTTCTTGTTTTCTTTTTAAAACGGTTTCTCCATTTTTATTTATTATATTGCAGTAAGGGTGAGTAAAACGCACATTAAAGCCATTGTCAATAAATTGAGAAATGCTAAGAAGATTGTAAGATAAGTAGCTTACCAAATAGACGTTGGAGATTTGAAGAGTGCTTGGATTTCCTACCGTACCTTTTCTGATGATCTTGCCTTCGTTGTTGTCTCCAAAGGTCACGGATCCGCCTTTTGTGACCTTCTTTAATTTTGTGAACAAGGTCGGGTCACCCTTCATGTGCCTCGAGCAGCCACTGTCAAGGAACCACTTTATAGTTGTATCTTTTGATGTGTGGGCTCCCTGCAATGTGCAAAAATGATTTAGGTACCCATTTAACTTTGGGTCCTTGCGAGTTAGTTAATCACCTCTTGGTAAAAGTACCTTTCGGTACCCATACTTGGGTGATCCTTCTCGGTCTAGCAAATGGCAAGAATGTAGATGAAGGTGCGATATAGTAGACATGTGGTGAATGCACTTTGGGCCTTTGCCCAAGAACTCCTTTATACTCATTGTATGAAGGACGTTTTTGATATGTCCTTGTGTGTGTGCGTAGTGCGTGGATGAAATGAATGACGTGTATGCATCACTCTTTTCTTTTCATATCTATATGATACAAAATTGTATTTCGCATGATATGAAGTGGAAGTGGGGCGTGATGAGGGAAGGGGCGGTTTTTGCGTCATCTTAGACGCCATTTGAGGCTTTGGGGTGTCTACTTTCTTAGACACGCCAAACTTAGTTGGTTTGGTGGATACTTCATTAGTATCAACGTATCCCAAACCCGTTTTGTCCTGCCATGCTTTTGTGATAAGATAATACGATGCAACATGTTAGATCCCGTATCAAACTGTTTCATCATTTTCTCTAGGTCTATATTCCTTGATTTCAAATTTGAAATCTCGGATTTCATTTCGTTATTTTGAGTGGTTAATGATGAAATATCTGTCTTTAATGTAATATATCCAAATGGCTTCTTCTTCTCCCGGAAAATCGGACCTCCCCGCCGCCGCCGCTGCTACTGTGCGTACTTTTGCGTCGGTAGTGTCGGCTTCATCCTCCTCTGTTGCGCCAATTGCTCCAAAGATAATATCAAAACACAAAGGCCATCCGCTTATTGCTTTTACAGACGATGAAATAGACGCTTTAGCCGCCCCATACCGGTTAACACTCGTTGGGACTTTTTGGTATGGCCGGCCGCCGTTGAAGATCATCCGTGATGTTTTTGATCGTATAGGATTTAAATCGGATGTCAAGATCACCCTTTTGGATCAGTCGCATATATTGCTGCGTTTTTTCCATGAACCGGATTACCTACGATGCTTCTACCGCCGCTCATGGACCATTGCCGGATGTTCAATGCGTGTCACTAAGTGGACCACCGATTTTGATCCCTCCTCCGACGCCCCCATTGTTCCAATCTGGATTGCCTTTCCAAATTTACCAGTTCATTACCATCAAAAGGAGGCACTTTTTGAAATTGCTCGTATTGTGGGACAACCGATCAAGCTTGATGTTGCCACTGCCGATGGACTCCGACCTTCGGTGGCTAGGGTTTGCGTGGAAGCGGATATTTCCATGGAGCTTCCTAAGAAATTCTTTTTGCAAGGAAAAAACAAAATTGTTTCCCAGCAAATCATTTACGAAGATCTCCCATCGTTTTGTTCAGAATGCCGCCGCCTAGGGCACTCGGTGGCCGCATGTGGCGGCGCTACACAAGAGCCTCGAGAAAAGCCGCCTAAACCTACTACTCGGTGGACACCCAAGAAAGTTCAAAAAGATGCCAACTTGCATCAGCCTAGTACGGATTTGGATACATCGCAGGATGATACCCATGAAAAAACTTTGAATCCTACTCAGCCGGACGAAATAGATGATATCACCAGGAGCCGTAATCCGCCGGCTGCAGGAACATCGGTTTCAGAGGCACATCCGCCTGTCACTGTGCTGCTGCAAAATATGGATGCTTGCGCCCTCCCATCCTTTCCTAATGTGCTCAGTCACCCTAATTTGCATGAGATCCCATGCACGTCGATGCCGCATGCAAATGCTCCAGAGGATGACCCAGATATATGTCAAGTCTCAGATTCGGACGCAGACCATCTGGTCCACACGGTGGTACATAATGATGCAGCATCTAAATCCGCCTTTCAACAATCGATGATGGAAGCAGCTGACTCAATTACTCATCGTTTATCATCCAGACCACCCCTCTCAAGTGATGAAGAGATTTTGCAATCTTATTTCGCCGGGCAAGCTCCTGACACTGAAGGTTTTATCCCGGTAGCCCCCAGACGTCGCCGTCGGCTTAAGACTGAGCTGCCTCCGAGACCGCCACCCACGATTGTTACACGCAGTGCTTCCCGTATGAGCTCCACTCCCCCAACAACCTCCTCATGAATGCGCTCACATGGAATGTTGGAGGTCTTAGAACCTCTTTCTCACGTTTGCAGGTTTTGTTGCGTAAGTTCAAGTTGGACATCTTAATAATCATTGAGCCGAAGCAGCGTCCATCAAAGCTTGTTCATTATCGTTTGACAATGGGATTCTCTCATGCAGTTGACACGTGTCAAGGTAATATTTGGATTTTTTGGAACTCTTCGTTGTTGCAACTATTAGAGATTAATCACGGTACTCAGACTTCTTCGCTTACCTTTACTTTTCGCCCAACACAAACAATCTTTGTATGGTCTGTGGTGTATGGAAGACATACAATATTAGATAGAAGACCACTTTGGGATGCCTTGCAGAATGTTAGCAACAGTAACACAGTCCCATGGATCGTGGGAGGTGATTTCAACACCTTTCTGTCTTTAGATGAACACTCTGGACGATCAACACCTCCACTTCGCACTTTATCGGATTTTCAGCATTGTGTGGATGTTTGTGGTTTGCAACAAATACCTTTTCAAGGATCGCCCTTTACTTGGTCTCGTGGGTCTGGCCAAGGGCGTATTATGCGACGACTGGACAGATATTTATGCTCAGTTTCTTTCTCCAATTTGTTTTCTGATATGGTGGTGCGTCACTTATCTAGAGCTACATCTGATCATGCGCCATTGCTTCTTACTTGCACCATCTCTTCTACACCGCCTATTGCTCCGTTCCGATATATCAATGCCTGGTCTTTGCATGCGGATTTTTTAGCTTTTGTAAAAGACATGTGGCAACAATATCCAACTATTGGAGGCATGCGTGGCCTTTACTACAAGTTAAACAAACTCAAAAAAGAGCTCAAAAAATGGAATAAGCAAGTGTATGGCAACATCTTTGATAATGTGGCCCAGGCAGAAACTATTTATCAGCGTGCTGAAAAGGAATTTGATGCGGATCCTTCTTCTTCAAATCGCACTGCCCTATCTTTGGCACAAGCACAGCTTATACAAGCAACCAAGGCACAAACATCTTATTGGGCTCAGAAATCACGTGTTAAATGGATTGCTGAGGGAGAGTCCAATACAGCATACTTTCATGCATTGGTGAAAGACAGACATCGACGCCTTCACATCCGAGAGATAAGAGATTCGTCAGGCATTGTTCTTCATGATAATGCGGCACTTGGAAATGAAGCTGTCACCCATTTTCAGAAACTTTTCACGAAGGAGCAGGTTTATGGGGTTGCTGATTTCCTTCGTCATATTCCTTCTCTTGTAACTCATGCTGATAATGAGATGTTAATGGCCATTCCGGATGCACAAGAAATAAAGTCTGCTGTATGGAACTTAAGTCCTACCAGTGCCGCCGGACCCGATGGTTATAACGGTCATTTTTTCAGAACATGTTGGGAGATCATACACCTTGACGTTATTCTTGCTGTTCAAGAATTTTTTCTCGGAATCCCTCCACCACGGCAAATGCTATCCTCCATGATTACATTAATCCCAAAGAAGACGTCTCCGGCAACATATACTGATTTTCGCCCCATTTGTCTATCTAATTTCATCAGCAAAGTTACCACTAGAATTATCGCCTCACGCTTGAATCACTTGCTGCCAAAAATTATATCCGCGGAGCAAATTGGGTTTTTAAAAGGGCATGACATAAGCGAGCATGTATTGTTGGCCAACGAGATGGTTCATTTGCTAGATAGACCTACACATAGTGGAAATGTCATGATCAAGCTTGATATGGCTAAAGCATTCGATCGTGTTGATTGGTCTTATTTAGAATCCATTCTAGCACGTTTTGGATTTGCGCCAAGGTTCACTCGTATCATACTGAACAATATGCAGCTGTCCAAGTTATCAATCAATGTTAATGGCACATCTTATGGTTTCTTCTCACCCACACGCGGAGTCAAACAAGGGGACCCTCTCTCCCCTCTTCTTTTTATAATTTGTTCAGAAGGTTTCAGCCGTGGCATAAACAGATTATTTTCAGCGAATGAATTGCACGGGTTTGCGCTTGGCCGAGTCCCCCCTGTGTCTCATTTGGCATACGCGGATGACCTACTGATCTTTTTAAATGCATCAACCTCTAATCTTCAGAAGTTTCAGTCTTTCTTGCATGCTTATCAGCAATCTTCTGGACAACTAGTCAACTACTCAAAAAGCCAGATTGTTATGAGTTCTTACATCACTTCACCACAACAACAGAATGTAATCAGAGTTTTAGCCATGCAGCCGTCCACATTGCCCATTAAATACCTGGGCTCTTACTTATATCGGGGAATTAATAGGGCACATTATTGTGTATCTTTGCTTCAGCATTTCGATGCTAAGCTAACTGGTTGGGCCAGTCGACTTCTCTCTCCTGGCAGCCGTCTGTTATTGTTGCAAACTGTGTTGACTGCAATACCGCTGCACTATCTTGCTGCTGCCCGCCTACCTAAAAGTGTCATAGCTGCTATCAATAGCAAGATGACAACCTTTTTATGGGGTGCAAAATATACATGGTCAGCTATACATAATTTATGCTATCCAGAAAGCGAAGGAGGCTGGGGAATCCGCAGTTTAGAACACATCCAGAGGGCTTATGACTGCAAACTATGGTGGTCATATCACACAACGAATTCCATTTGGTCACAGTACATGCATTCTCGGTACGGCTTGCGTTCTGATTATATTCCCCGTATTTATGATTCCCCCAGTTGGAAAAGAATATGCTCCGTTCATGAATTATGTCTACAGCTCACAATAGACTTTCCTACACCGTTGTGGCGCTCTAGTCCCTCTGGTACATTTCGCCTGCGTCTAGCATATGACGATGTGCGGCCACATCGCGCCCAGTTGCTATCGCACAAGTTTATTTGGTGGCGAGGTATTCCAAATACAATTAGTATATTTCTCTGGCGATTATTACACTCTGCATTGCCGTTTGAAGACAATCTCCGCCATTTCTCTATCAATTGCCCAACTATTTGTCCATTCTGTCGGAGTGCGTCGGCAACAGTAAATCATATTTTTCTCACTTGTTCCGTTGTAAAGCAGTTTTGGCTGAATCTCTCTTGGGTGCTGGATGGCCCTCCAATGCAGCAACAGCATATTCGACCACACCTCCTGCAGTGGTGGTTAACGTCATCGACAAAGACTCTTAAAGGCAATTTTCGGGTAGTTGGGCCTAATACTGCTCTGCTGGAATATATGGAAGTTATATACCAATCACACCTATGGTGATGGTGATCTGCCTGTCACAAAAATTTCTCAGCTTACACGGCAGTCATGCTATGATTGGTCTTCGTCACTCTCGGGATCTACTTTGGCTCAATATGTTCCATCCCTCATACAGGCTGGCTTCTCTCCAATACTTCGCCCCAAGCACATTACACCTTTAAAATGGCAGCTTCCTCCATCTGGAAAACTGAAACTGAATGTTGATGCTTCAGCTGGGCAATCATTCGCCACTGCTGGCTCTATCCTGCGTGACTCAAGTGGACGCATGATAGCTGCTCTCTCATTCAGACTTCCGCTATTGTCTCCACTGCGAGCAGAGTTGCATGCTGTTGTCTATAGTATATTGTTCTTTGGCCTCCTTCACAGACATTTGCTAATTGAAACTGACTGCAGCCAGTTGCTGTTACTATCCAGTTCTCATTTACGACACTTACCAGAATACGCACGTCTCCAGGAATTGTTGGCTCTTACACACAGCACCATATCATATACGCCTCGCGAAACGAACATGGTGGCCCATTATTTGAGTCATTATGCTCGCATGCATCCACTTCCTCAACGTTTCACCTCGGCAGATCAATTACCATTCACGGCTCGTGGGCATTATTATACTGATGGAGTCATTCATGTGCTCAGAACATAACAAAGGGGCCTACACAGTCTCTCTCGTTGCCTGCATTGCTATTATGCAGGCAACTCCGGTATGCGATGCCATTACTCTTACGTTTTCCTTTCTCACGATTCATTGGAGAATTGCCTTGCATTGTTATCAGTTGCCCGTAGTCTCTAAACTGCGGGCAACTTGGGTGCGTGCTTGGAGACACTGCTTTACTTTTACTGGCGCTGTTTCTTTGTTATATACTTACTCTTTTCTTGCTGTTTTGTGCCGAGGAACACTGCTCACGCTATCTCGGTTAAGGAGACGGGAATCCACATTACTTCATCCACAATGGCTTCAGAGGGGAGTTTCAACGAATCTTTGGCTGGACCTACACAATCGCTCTGCAGATTCATCGCCATCAACAACATTTGCCTTACAATACGCATTCATTATGTATCATTGTTTACGGACCAATTATATAAATATGTACGCTTTTTCCTTCGCCAAGGTTTTATCCACAAGGGTGGTTTTACTTGGCAAGGTTTTAATGCGGCATATCATATATAATTGGCACAAATACCCTATATCGGCTGTTGTCTATTCGGTTTTGATTCGTATACTTTTTGTAATATGGTCACCTCCGCCATAAGTGAGGCTTCATTCTTAATAAAAAGATCCCCTTTTATTTAAAAAAAAATCTGTCTTTAATGTAGTAATGATGCATGATGACTCTTTCTTTGAATCGTTTAATTAAGCGACAAGATTCTCGTTAGAAGATTCTAACAGTTTCTTGTCTTCAATTAATCGTTTCTTTTCCTTAGCGAGAGTCTTAGTGAATTTATGCAGTTCTAAATACTAACTAAAAAGATCATCATAAGAAGGCTCAGAGTCAGAATCAGAATCAGATGATACCTCATTAGATGCTTTGGACGCAAAGCATACTTGTGCAGTCTCTTCTTCGGTTTCAGTCTCAGAATCCGATGTATCACTCCAGGTGGAGGCCTTTAGAGCACGTTTCCTTTGCTTGGGTTCTGAGACGAGTCTATTCTTGTTCCGTTCCTTGTCAGGGTATTTATTTGTTTGCTTTTCTTTATTGGGGCAGTCATATGATAAATGTCCAAGTTTGCCACATTCATAGCATTTAACATCTTTATCATTTGACTTGTTCTTATTTCTTTTAGTTGTAGTACCCTTATTTTTGTTTCTAAATGACCTTCTCATAAATTTTCTTAAGCCTTTAGCCAATAGAATTAGGTCATCGTTATCCGATTCAGAATCACTATCATCTATTCGTTTGATTTAAAAGCAATAGCTTTACCTTGTTTAGATGATTACGATTTCCGTATGGTGAGTTTATTTTCATACACCTTAAGAGATCCAATTAACTCTTCCATCTTTATTGAGTTCGTTTATTTGCTTTCATCTATTGTAGTTACTTTAGGGTCCCACTCTGATGGAAGGCTTTGTAAGACTTTTTGTACTTTTTCCTGCATGGTAAAAGCTTTACCAAGAGACTCAAGAGAATTATAGATGTTAGTCAAACGAAGATCCATATCAACAATAGATTCATTAGGCTATAGTTTAAACGACTCAAGTGTGGACATAAGCATGTTTATCTTTGACTCTTTTACTTGAATCGTGCCTTCGTGTTTCATTTCGAGTATCCTCCACATTTCTTGTGCACTAGAACAGTTTGAGACATAACTCGACTCACTCTTACTTAATCCGTTTAGGAGCAATTGCATAGCCCTAGTATTCATGCTAAGTTTCTTTTTATCATCACTCATATATTCTTGTCTAGGTTTAACAACTTCTAGTGTGACTCCGTCTACGGTGGATAAGTTAGATGGAACAAAAGGACCATCTTCAACAATCGACCAAAGATCAATGTCTATTGCCATAATAAAAAGCTTCATTCTTAGTTTCCATTGAATAAACGACTCACCGTCAAAAAGAGGAGGCCTTTGGCTCGACATACCTTCTTGCTCGATTTTGAGATTTGTGGTTGCCATCTCACTGAATCGTTGGATCCTTTGTAGTGAGTGTTCCTGCGCTCTGAAACCAATTGTAGAATCTACAAGGCACCACTAGAAGGTGGGGTTGAATAGTGGGTGTGGAAAATGTGGTTTTTAAAATTGTTTAAAACCAAAAACCCAACTTCTGAAAACAGTTTCTGTTTTCAGGACCAGTTTTAAAACGTTTTTAAAACTAAGTTGCAGGTCTTCAAAAATTCTGAACTTTTGAGAGCACTTAGCCTCAGATGTTATGAGTGTCTCCTAAATATTTCAGATTTAAATTCAATCTCTAACCCCTTCAAAAATCGTTGGTGGTCAGATTGTGCGAATCTGCCAGAAATGGTAGACTGATTCCAAAAATTAATTCCTATTTGTACGTAACTCCAAATGCTCTAAAATTTTAACCACTAACCCTTATAAGTCATTTTAAATAGGTTGAAACAGTTTTGAAAAATTATTTTAGGAAGTTAGTCAAATACGATCAAAGTCTCAACCTTTGTAAGCCTGAAAATCAGACTGCACTAGTCTCAAAACTTTGGAAGTTTGGATGACTTATACTTGTCCAAAAGGGTTGAAAGTTGTGCCAAAAGAACCTTAAAACGTGTGGCTATGTTTTCTGTAATTTTCGTAATTTTTGAAATCCGTTTACAATTTTTACGAGCGTGATCAAAAAGGATAAATAGTGCTGAAACTGAAAGTAAGTGCTGAAAGTAAATGACACCAAGAATTTTATACTGGTTCGATTATAAACAACATATTCAAGTCTTCGAGGAACACCTTCCTTGGTTCACACTAATCACACAACACAAATACACCTTACCACAGGGTTGATAGTTACACACCAACTTTTACAAACCTTGTATGATGAATACAATTGCGCACGAACACCATCACCTTGCAAGATTGAAGATTGACCACACCTTGATCAATCTTTTACAAAGATATAGAATTTGTGGTGGTCTAAGATAAGCCTATTCAAGAATATGAATATAAGTACAATAGGCTTTTAGAAGGAAGAAAGAAAGAGAGTGTAGAAGAAGAAGGCTAGAACACTTTTGATCTTTTTATTTGCAACTCTTGTTCTTGTTCTTGTTTTTGCTCATCTCCTTTCCTTTTAATTGTTTTGGCCACCCCCTATTGGTGCCTTCCCCTCTTGAAAATTATCTTCTAAGTCCTTGGGAGAATGTGTACCATCATTGTGACATGATCTTGCTTACTTGGCACCTTCTTATTGGATGATCATTTAACCTTTGCTTACTTGGCACTTCATGATTGGTTGAATGTTGTCATCATTTGATGACTTAGAAAATCTGAAAATTCTACTAAAAGCATGTGCCAAAATCAACATAAATTAGTTGTCATAACTCATAAGATTATCATCCAAATCAAGCAAGATAATATTTCTTCACATAAGGTGATAAAAATCGGCCATTAAGAGTAGTTGATATGCTGAAATTTCAGCATGTGATACATGATGCTCCATTTCAAATTACTTCCAAATTTTCATTGATTTTTCGTTTAAAATAAATCACCAATTAGTAGCAAATATTCTCATCATTTTGGAAATGAAATTTGGACACCAACATGCCTTAAAATTTGGCCAAGGTTCATTCCACACATGCTGAAAAATTTCAGCAGGTGTGATATTCAAGATATCACACTTTATGGCTTTGTATCTTATTCAAATTACTTCCATTTCTTCTTCCAATTAACCACATGTTTCAAGACACAAAATATATCTTCATAAATGCCAAAAAATCGGCCAGCCTAGTATTTACATGCTGAAATTTTCAGCATGTGTTTCAAATGAGATAAAGTTTGAAACATTACCTTTTGTAGCTTCCTTCTCTAAATCACCAACACTGTATTGTAGGATCTGCAAGGCACCACTAGAAGGGAGAGTTGAATAGATGGTGCGGAAAATATGGTTTTTAAAATTTCTTTAAACCTAACCAATTCAAGTTCTGAAAACAGATTCTGTTTTCAGGACCAGTCTTAAAACGTTTTTAAAACTAGGTTAGAGGTCTCCAAAAATTATGAACTTTTGATAGAACTTAGCCTCAGATGTTATGAGGGTCCCCTAAAAATTTCAAATTAAAATTCAACCTTTAACCCCTTCAAAAACCGTTGGTACTCAGATTGTGCAAATCTGCCAGAAACGGTAGATTGTTTTGAAAAAATAATTCCTATTTGTGTGAACGTCCAAATGATCTGAAAATTTGACCACTAACTCTTTATATACTATATTTTAATGGTTTGAAACAGTTTTGGAAAATTCTTTTGGGAAGTAGGTCAAATACAATCAAAGTCTCAACCTTTGCAAGTCTGAGAATCTGACTGCACTAGTCTCAGAACTTTTGATGTTTGATTGACTTATACTTGTCCAAAAGGGTTGAAACTTGTGCCAAATTAACCCTAGAACGTGTAGGTATGTTTCTGGAAATTTTTGTAATTTTTGAAAATTGTTTACTATTTTTAAGGATGCGAACAAGAAGGATAAACAGTGCAGTAACTGAAACGTAAATGCAGAAAGTAAATGGCACCAAGAATTTTATACTGGTTCGGTTATAAACAACCTACTCCAGTCTTCAAGGAACACCTTCCTTGGTTCACACTAATCACACAGCTCAAAAACACCATACCGCAGGGTTGATGGAGTTACACACCAACTCCAACCCTTTACAAACCTTGTATGATAAATACAATTTCGCACGAACACCACCACCTTGCAAGAATGAAGATTGATGACACCTTGATCAATATTTTACAAAGATATATGAATGGTGGTTTATCTCAAGCCTATTCAAGATTGAAAGATATGAAAAACAATAGGCTTTCAAGAAGAAAGAAAGAAAGAGAATGTAGAAGAAGAAGGCTAGAACACTTTTGATCTTTGAATGTGCAAGTCTTGTTCTTGTTCTTGTTTTGCTCTTCTTCCTTCCTTTTTAACATGTAATAGCCGACCCCTATTGCTCTTCCCCCTCTTGAAAATTGTCTTCTAAGTCCTTGGGAGAATGTAAGACATCATTGTGACATGGTCTTGCTTACTTGTCACCTTCTCATTGGATGATCACTTAAGCTTTTGCTTACTTGGCACTCATTGATTGGTTGGATGTTGTCATCACTTGATGACTAGACAAATCTGAGAATAACACTTAAAACATGTGCCAAAACAATCATAAAAACATTGCCAATTATCTCACAATCAATCCCACATAATTTGGAGAACAAATTGGTCTCATTCATGACCATAAAATCGGCCAACTCATTCCTTCACATGCTGAAATTTTCAGCATGTGCAATATTCTAGACATATTCAAAATATTGCCATAGTAGTATTATATCAATCCCTTGAAAATGAAGAGCCAAATATATCACAATTAAGATGCAATTTTCGGCCACTATTCACATGTGCTGAAAATTTTCAGCATGTGTTGCATTTTTGAAATCTTTCCTTGTGTGTTGTCCCCTTCAAAGTCACCCATCATGTGTAGCTTATTTTCCACCAATTAAAATGACAAATAAGTGTCAAATAAGCTCCACCTATGCTCCATCATGGCTGAAGTGGCGTGTGATATGGCATATACATGTGCTGAATTTATTTTTGCAAACTTTGTAAAATAGTGCACATTTAATAATACACACATGTTATATTCCAATCAGCCCTTAATTTAATTTTCTAGAACACTTTAAGATGTATAACATACGTAAAAAGTGTCTAGATACATGTCACATGATGTACCAAAAATGTTCCATGTGTTGTGTACGTAGAAAACCGAATTTTCGATATTTATCGATTACCCGATTTTTTTCTAATTTAAATTCCAACTTTTGCACATGTTATATATATTATATTATACATAATATATATAATATATACTTTAAATCTCAGCACTTGGCTGGTCTAAAATGGTACCATTAACATGTGACAAAATTAAACTTGGAATCTTCACATTTTGGCCTTAATGTGGGGTGATATGTGTGTGCCAACATGGAAAGTATTTTTGGCTGAATATATGGTCATGTGCACGAAATTTTTATCACTTTTTGAAGTATAGGGGATGGCCATTTATTTATGGCAAGTAAGTGACACGTTGGCGAAGTTTCGGTATTCGCCCGATACGACAATTTTCGGTTTAGAACTTTTTATCGTGTCGTATTTAATTTGTCATCACCATATCTTATATCATATGATATAAGACCTGAATATACTCATAAATATGAGTTAAGTATAGTGGTGTGACGTTAACATACGTACGTGAAATATATAACGTGTCGGTAGTACGTTGGAATACATGTGTATGTGCCTTTTTCAAAAAATCTGAAAATATATGTAATATATATGTATATGGCGTGTGAATTAAATGTGGGGAGGAGGAGAAGACTTTCCTTCCTTGGCCTTGTTGCCTTTGTGCCTTTTCCAAATTAATCTTCCTTTAATGAACTACTTAGTTTATTAAACTAAGTACTTCACTTAATGAACTAATTTAGTTCATTAATGGTGGCACCTGAAAATAGTATAAACACAACAAATGTTCGGCATATGATGTAAGCTTTAATGCTTCATGGCTCGTTAGTACGGCAACATAATATATAAGCTAAATAAGGCAAGTAATGGCAAGTTATCATGCATACATGTACTTATGCACGTTTATATATATATATATATATATGCATTCAACGTTTATATATATATATATGCATTCGAATTTCTTATTTTGAAATCACTCAAACCCTCTTATTTCTACAATCTCCCCCTTTTGATGATTTTCAAAATAACTTGTATACATGATTTAAATGCTATCTCTCCCCCTTGAACTATGCACAGATTTGAAATTTGAATTTCGAATTTCAAATCCGGCTCCCCCTTGATTTGCGCAATTAAGATCAATTAAGATCAATCAGTGTCTCTCTCCCCCTTAAATAATTAAGATCAATCAGTGTCTCTCTCCCCCTTAAATCATGCTTCTCTCTCCCCCTTTATTTTGGAAAGTTAATCAAAAGATTCCTGTCAAAAAGGAAAGTAAAGCAAATAATATCACATCAAATCACATCAACGGAAATCATGCCTAATTTAGAACGAAGAGATTCATATGTGGCTTGATTTAAGGCCTTTGTGAATATATCCGCTACTTGTGATTCTATGCGTACGTGATCTATGACAATATTACCATTGTTAACGTGATCACGAAGAAAGTGATAGAGAAATTCTATATGCTTAGCCTTAGAGTGTAACACGGGGTTCTTAGACAAATTTATTGCACTCATACTATCACAATAGATACGAATTTTATTTACGGTAATTCCAAAGTCCGAAAGTTGTTGTTTTAGCCACAACAACTGTGTGCAATAGAGGCTAAGAGCCATATACTCAGCCTCAGTAGTGGACAAAGCAACACTTGCTTGCTTTTTGGAAAACCATGAAATAAGGGAATTTCCTATAAATTGACAAGTTCCGCTCGTGCTTTTTCTATCTATTTTGCAGCCACCATAATCTGCATCAGTGTAAGCATGTAAGTCAAATGTAGAATCCTTATCATACCAAATACCTAAGGTGGGCGTGTGCTTAATATAATGGAATATTCTTTTTACCGCATTTAAGTGTGACACCTTAGGTTGACTTTGAAAACGAGCCCACATGCATACGCTAAACATGATGTCAGGCCTACTAGCAGTTAAATATAGTAAAGAACCTATCATTGATCGATATAATCCATTATCAACGTCTTTACCATGTTTGTCTTTGTCTAATTTAGTAGTGACACTCATAGGCGTGGGGGAGGGTTTCAAATTTTCAAAATTGAACTTTTTGATCATGTCATTTACATACTTAGCTTGGCTTATATGAATTCCTTTACTCGTTTGCTTAATCTGCAAGCCAAGAAAATAATTGAGTTCACCAACCATAGACATTTCAAATTCAGCTTTCATACAATTTTCAAAATCTTTAACGAGTCTATGTGAGGTAGATCCGAAAATAATGTCATCTACGTAGATTTGAATTATAAGTAAATCTGATTTTTCTTGTTTCAAAAATAGTGTACTATCTATAGTACCGCGTTTAAAATTATTTTCTAAAAGGAAAGTAGCAAAACGATCATACCATGCTCTTGGCGCTTGCTTTAGGCCATATAGTGCCTTCTTTAGTTTGTACACGTGATCTGGATGTTTCAAATCTTCAAAACCGGGTGGTTGCTTCACGTATACTTCTTCTTGTATGAATCCGTTTAGAAAAGCACTTTTGACGTCCATTTGATACAATTTAAAATCTTTCATGCAAGCAATAGTAAGTAATAGTCGTATAGCTTCTAAACGTGCTATGGGTGCAAATGTTTTATCGTAGTCTATTCCTTCTTCTTGATTATATCCTTGAGCTACGAGTCTTGCTTTATTTCTAACGACCTTTCCTTCTTCATTCATTTTGTTCCTAAATACCCACTTTGTGCCTATTATTGTCTTATCTTGTGGTCGTGGCACTAAATCTCATACATCATTTCTAACGAATTGATTAAGTTCGTCATGCATAGCATCAATCCAAGATGAATCACTCAAAGCATCATGCACATTTTTGGGCTCAATTTCAAAAATCATAGCATGAAATTCATTTATTTCATCTGAAGTGATTCTTCTACGTGGTCGCACACCGTGAGTGATGTCGCCTATGATGAGATCATGTGGGTGATCTCTATGCCATCTTGGTTGATGATTTTCTAAGTTATCATGCATCTCTATATGATCATGCATTTCTAGTGTCTCATTCATCTCATGCATATCAAAAGAATCATTATCTTCATCCAAAACGGGTTTCAATTCAAAATCATCGTCATATTCCTTATCTTTATCAATATCTCCAAATTCATTGAATTTAACATGAATAGATTCTATGATTTGTCTAATGAGAGGATCATAACATCTATATGCTTTTGAATTTATGGAATACCCAACAAAAATGCACTCAATTGATTTGGATTCAAATTTATCTAAATTATCTTTTGTATTCAAGACAAAGCATTTACATCCAAACACACGAAAATAATCAATCTTAGGCATGCGATCATTCAAAATTTCGTAAGGCGTCTTGTTTATTTTCTTTCTTATAGATAGGCGATTTACAATATAGCATGCACAATTTACTGCTTCCGCCCACAAAAATCTAGGCAATTTATTTTCGCAAAGCATGGTTCTAGCGATTTCTTGTAGTGTGCGATTCTTTCTTTCTACTACTCCATTTAATTGTGGAGTTCTAGATGGCGAAAACTCATGTTTAATTCCTTTTTCTTCACAAAATGAAATCATCTCTTTATTTTTAAACTCACCGCCTCTATCGCTTCTTATTCTTTTCACATTCACACCGTATTGATTTTCAAGTTGTTTAATTAATTTAGCAATTTCTACAGCGCTATCATCCTTATGTGCAAGAAATAAAGTCCATGTATAACGAGAAAAGTCATCAACAATTACGCATGCATAGTGACGCCCACCAAGGCTTGTGGTGCGACTAGGACCAATCAAATCGATATGCAATAGTTCTAGTATTCTAGTCGTGCTTATTTTATTTTTCGGCTTAAGTGACTCACGTGTTTGTTTGCCTTTTATGCAAGATTCACACAACTGAAAGTTGTCTAAATCAAGCGTAGGCAATCCCCGTACTAGGTTCTTTCGTTGCAATTTTTCTAGTGTGGAAATACCTATGTGTCCTAAACGTCTATGCCATAAATTCACATTGGGTTCATTTGACATAAAACACTTAACTTTAGCGTCAACTACATCATCCATAGACAGCGTAAAAATATTGCCTTCTCGTTTTCCTTTCAAAACGGTTTCTCCATTTTTATCTATTATGTTGCAATAAGGATGAGTAAAGCACACATTGAAACCATTGTCAACAAATTGAGAAATACTAAGAAGATTGTAAGATAAGTTGCTTACCAAAAATACGTTGGAGATTTGGAGTGTGTTCGGATTGCCAATCGTACCTTTTCCAATGATCTTGCCCTCATTGTTGTCTCCAAAGGTCACGGATCCGCCTTTTGTGACCTTCTTTAATTTGGAGAACAGGCTCGGGTCACCCGTCATGTGCCTCGAGCAACCACTGTCAAGGAACCACTTTATTGATGTGTCTTTCGATGTGTGGTCTCCCTGCAATGTGAAAATGTGATTTAGGTACCCTTTTAATTTTGGGTCCTTTCGAGTTAGTTAATCACCTTTTGGTAAAGGTACCTTTCGGTACCCATACTTGGGTGATCCTTCTCGGTCTATCAAATGGCAAGAATGAAGGTGCGATATAATATACATGTGGTGCATGTACTTTGGGTCTTTGTCCAAGGACTCCTCTATACTCATTATATGAAGGACGTTTGTGATATGTCCTTGTGTGTGTGTGCGTAGTGTGTGGATGATATGTATTTCGTGTATGCATTGTTCTTTTCTTCTCATATCTATATGGTACAACGTTATATTTCACATGATATAAGGGAGTGGGGCGTGTGGAAGGGGGCGCTTTTTGCGTCATCTTAGACGCCACTTGAGGCTTAGGGGTGTCTACTTTCTTAGACACAACAAACTTGGTTGGTTTGGTTGATACTTCGTTAGTATCAACGTATCCTAATCCAGTTTTGTCACTGTCATGCTTTTGCGATAACATGATGCGATGCAGCATGTTTGACCCTGTATCAAATTGTTTCATCATTTTCTCTAAATCGGTATTCCTTGATTTCAAATTTGAAATCTCGGATTTCATTTCATTATTTTGAGAAGTTAATGATAAGATCTCGGTTTTCAATGCAGTGATGACACATGAAGACTCTTTCTTTGAATCGCTTAATTGAGCGACAAGATTCTCGTTAGAAGATTCTAACAGTTTCTTGTCTTCAATTAAACGTTTCTTTTCTTTAGCGAGAGTCTTAGTAAATTTATGCAATTCAAGATACTGACTAAAAAGATCATCATAAGAAGGTTCAGAGTCAGAGTCAGAATCAGATGATACCTCATTAGATGCCTTTGAAGCAAAGCAAACTTGAGCGGTCTCCTCTTCGGTCTCAGTTTCAGAATCTGATGAGTCACTCCATGTGGAGGCCTTTAGTGCACGTTTCCTTTGTTTAGGATCTGAGACGAGTCTATTTTTGTTCCGCTTCTTGTCAGGGTACTTATTAGTTTGCTTTTCTTTGTTTGGGCAGTCATATGATAAGTGTCCGAGTTTGCCGCATTCATAACATTTAATGTCCTTATCATTTGACTTGTTTTTATTTCTCTTAGATGTAGTGCCCTTATTTTTATTTCTAAATGACTTTCTCATGAATCTTCTTAGTCCTTTAGCCAATAGGATTAAATCATCATTATCCGATTCGGAATCACTATCATCTACGTGATCGGAGGGAGGGGAGACGTATTCATTTGATTTAAAAGCAATTGTTTTACCTTGTTTAGATGATTCCGATTTCCGAATAGTTTGTTTTCATAAACTTTGAGTGACCCAATTAGTTCTTCCATCTTTATTGATTTGGTTTCCTTGCTTTCTCCTATAGCAGTCACTTTAGGGTCCCATTCCGAAGGAAGGCTTCGTAGGACTTTCTGTACCTTTTCCTGCGTAGTAAAAGCCTTACCAAGAGACTCAAGAGAGTTATAGATGTTAGTTAAACGAAGATCCATATCTACAATCGACTCATTAGGCAACAATTTAAAAGACTCAAGAGTAGACATGAGCATATTAATTTTTGACTCTTTTACTTGACTCGTGCCTTCGTGTTTCATTTCTAGAATTCTCTACATTTCTTGTGCACTCGAACAATTTGACACATAACTAGACTCACTTTTACTTAATCCGTTTAAAAGCAATTGCATAGCCCTAGCATTCATACTAAGTTTCTTTTTATCGTCACTCGTATATTCTTGTCTAATTTTAATAACTTCTAAAGTAACTCCGTCTACAGTGGATACATTAGATGGGACATAAGGACCATCTTCAATGATTGACCAAAGGTCTATATCTATAGCCATAAGAAAAAGCTTCATCCTAAGTTTCCACTGAATAAACGACTCACCGTCAAAAAGTGGAGGCCTTTGGCTCGACATACCTTCTTGCTCGGTTTTGAGATTTGTGGATGCCATCTCACTGAATCGTTGGATTCCTTGTAGTGAGTATTCCTGCGCTCTGATACCACTTGTAGGATCTGCAAGGAACCACTAGAAGGGGGGGGTTGAATAGATGGTGCGGAAAATATGGTTTTTAAAATTTCTTTAAACCTAACCAATTCAAGTTCTGAAAACAGATTCTGTTTTCAGGACCAGTTTTAAAACGTTTTTAAAACTAGGTTAGAGGTCTCCAAAAATTATGAAATTTTGAGAGAACTTAGCCTCAGATGTTATGAGGGTCCCCTAAAAATTTCAAATTAAAATTCAACCTTTAACCCCTTCAAAAACCGTTGGTACTCAGATTGTGCAAATCTGTCAGAAACGGTAGATGGTTTTGAAAAATTAATTCCTATTTGTGTGAACGTCCAAATGATCTGAAAATTTGACCACTAACTATTTATATACTATATTTTAATGGGTTGAAACAGTTTTGGAAAATTCTTTTGGGAAGTAGGTCAAATAAAATCAAAGTCTCAACCTTTGCAAGTCTGAGAATCAGACTGCACTAGTCTCAGAACTTTTGATGTTTGATTGACTTATACTTGTCCAAAAGGGTTGAAACTTGTGCCAAATTAACCCTAGAACGTGTAGGTATGTTTCTGGAAATTTTTGTAATTTTTGAAAATTGTTTACTATTTTTACGGATGCGAACAAGAAGGATAAACAGTGCAGTAACTGAAACGTAAATGCAGAAAATAAATGGCACCAAGAATTTTATACTGGTTCGGTTATAAACAACCTACTCCAGTCTTCAAGGAACACCTTCCTTGGTTCACACTAATCACACAGCTCAAAAACACCTTACCGCAGGATTGATGGAGTTACACACCAACTCCAACCCCTTACAAACCTTGTATGATAAATACAATTTCGCACGAACACCACCACCTTGCAAGAATGAAGATTGATCACACCTTGATCAATCTTTTACAAAGATATATGAATGGTGGTTTATCTCAAGCCTATTCAAGATTGAAAGATATGAAAAACAATAGGCTTTCAAGAAGAAAGAAAGAAAGAGAATGTAGAAGAAGAAGGCTAGAACACTTTTGATCTTTGAATGTGCAACTCTTGTTCTTGTTCTTGTTTTGCTCTTCTTCCTTCCTTTTTAACATGTAATGGCCGACCCCTATTGCTCTTCCCCCTCTTGAAAATTGTCTTCTAAGTCCTTGGGAGAATGTAAGACATCATTGTGACATGGTCTTGCTTACTTGTCACCTTCTCATTGGATGATCACTTAAGCTTTTGCTTACTTGGCACTCATTGATTGGTTGGATGTTGTCATCACTTGATGACTAGACAAATCTGAGAATAACAATTAAAACATATGCCAAAACAATCATAAAAACATTGCCAATTATCTCACAATCAATCCCACATAATTTGGAGAACAAATTGGTCTCATTCATGACCATAAAATCGGCCAACTCATTCCTTCACATGCTGAAATTTTCAGCATGTGCAATATTCTAGACATATTCAAAATATTGTCATAGTAGTATTATATCAATCCCTTGAAAATGAAGAGCCAAATATATCACAATTAAGATGCAATTTTCGGCCACTATTCACATGTGCTGAAAATTTTCAGCATGTGTTGCATTTTTGAAATCTTTCCTTGTGTGTTGCCCCCTTCAAAGTCACCCATCATGTGTAGCTTATTTTCCACCAATTAAAATGACAAATAAGTGTCAAATAAGCTCCACCTAAGCTCCATCATGGCTGAAGTGGCGTGTGATATGGCATATACATGTGCTGAATTTATTTTTGCAAACTTTGTAAAATAGTGCACATTTAATAATACACACATGTTATATTCCAATCAGCCCTTAATTTAATTTTCTAGAACACTTTAAGATGTATAACATACGTAAAAAGTGTCTAGATACATGTCACATGATGTACCAAAAATGTTCCATGTGTTGTGTACGTAGAAAACCGAATTTTCGATATTTATCGATTACCCGATTTTTCTCTAATTTAAATTCCAACTTTTGCACATGTTATATATATTATGTTATACATAATATATATATAATATATACTTTAAATCTCAGCACTTGGATGGTCTAAAATGGTACCATTAACATGTGACAAAATTAAACTTGGAATCTTCACATTTTGGCCTTAATGTGGGGTGATATGTGTGTGCCAACATGGAAAGTATTTTTGGCTGAATATATGGTCATGTGCACGAAATTTTTATCACTTTTTGAAGTATAGGGGATGGCCATTTATTTATGGCAAGTAAGTGACACGTTGGCGAAGTTTCGGTATTCGTCCGATACGACAATTTTCGGTTTAGAACCTTTTATCGTGTCGTATTTAATTTGTCATCACCATATCTTATATCATATGATATAAGACCTGAATATACTCATAAATATGAGTTAAGTATAGTGGTGTGACGTTAACATACGTACGTGAAATATATAACGTGTCGGTAGTACGTTGGAATACATGTGTATGTGCCTTTTTCAAAAAATCTGAAAATATATGTAATATATATGTATATGGAGTGTGAATTAAATGTGGGGAGGAGGAGAAGACTTTCCTTCCTTGGCCTTGTTGCCTTTGTGCCTTTTCCAAATTAATCTTCCTTTAATGAACTACTTAGTTTATTAAACTAAGTACTTCACTTAATGAACTAATTTAGTTCATTAATGGTGGCACCTGAAAATAGTATAAACACAACAAATGTTCGCCATATGATGTAAGCTTTAATGCTTCATGGCTCGTTAGTACGGCAACATAATATATAAGCTAAATAAGGCAAGTAATGGCAAGTTATCATGCATACATGTACTTATGCACGTTTATATATATATATATATATATATATATATATATATATATATATATGCATTCAACGTTTATATATATATATATATGCATTCGAATTTCTTATTTTGAAATCACTCAAACCCTCTTATTTCTACATGTATGATTGATTCTTGACCAATCAATATGCCAACAAGGCTCCACATATGCTCCATCTCAGCTGTAGGGGCGTGTATACATGTATATGCATGTGCTGAATTTTATTTTTGCTAACTTTATAAAATAGTGCACATTTAATAATACACACATGTTATATTCCAATCAACCCTTAATTTAATTTTCTAGAACACTTTAAGATGTATGACATATGTAAAAAGTGTCTAGATACATGTCATATGATGTGTCAAAAATGTTCCATGTGTTGTGTACGTAGAAAACCGAATTTTTGATGTTTATCGATTACCCGATTTTTCTCTAATTAAATTCCAACTTTTTGCACATGTTATATACATTATGTTACACATAATATATATAATATAAACTTTAATTCTCAGCTCTTGGCTGGTCTAAAGTGGCGCCATTAACATGTCCACAATTTGGCCTTAATGTGGGGTAATTTGTGTATGCCAACATGGAATGATTTTATGGCTGGAAATATCATCATATGCACGAAATTAATAATGATTTTTGAGGTGTAGGGGCTGGCCATCTATTTATAGCAAGTACGTGACACGTTGGCAAAGTTTCGGTATTCGCCCGATACGACATTTTTTGTTTAGAACCTTTTAACGTGTCGTATTTAATTTGTCATCACCATGACTTATATCATATGATATAAGACCTGAATATACTCATAAATATGGGTTAAGTATGATGGTGTGACGTTAACGTACGTACGTAAAATATATAACGTGTTGGTAGTACATTGGAATACATGTGTATGTGCCTTTTTCAAAAAATCAGAAAATATATATTTATATATGTATGTAGGCGTGCCATAAGGTGAGAGGAGGAGAAGGAGACTTTCCTTTCTTAGTCTTGTTGCGTTTGTGCTTTGTTCAAATGTAGCTTCCTTTAATGAACTACTTAGTTTAATTAACTAAGTACTTCACTTAATGAACTAGTTTAGTTCATTAATGGTGGCACCTGAAAATAGTATAAACACAACAAATGTTTGCCATTTGATGTAAGCTTTAAAGCTTCATGGCTTGTTAGTACGGCAACATTATATATGAAATAGATTCTGTTTTCAGGACCAGTTTTAAAACGTTTTTAAAACTAGGTTGTAGGTATTCAAAAATTCTGAAATTTTGAGAGAACTTAGCCTCAGCTGTTATGAGTGTCTCCTAAAAATTTCAGATTTTTTGAAGACCTACAACCTAGTTTTAAAAACATTTTAAAACTGCTCCTGAAAACAGAATCTATTTTCAGAAGTTGAGTTTTTGGTCAAAACAATTTTAAAAACCACACTTTCCGCACCAACTATTTAATCCCCCTTCTAGTGGTGCCTTGCAGATCCTTCAAGATACATAATATAAACTTTAATATTCAGCTTATAAGGCTGATTAAAGTGGCGCCATTAACATGTGACAAAATTGAAATTGGAATCTCCACAATTTGGCCTTAATGTGGGGTAATTTGTGTGTGCCAACATGGAATGATTTTATGGCTGGAAATATCATCATATGCACAAAATTAATAATGATTTTTGAGGTGTAGGGGCTGACCATCTATTTATGGCAAGTACGTGACACGTTGGCAAAGTTTCGGCATTCGCCCGATACGACAATTTTTGGTTTAGAACCTTTTAACGTGTTGTATTTAATTTGTCATCACCATGACTTATATCATATGATATAAGACCTGAATATACTCATAAATATGAGTTAAGTATGATGGTGTGACGTTAACATACGTACGTAAAATATATAACGTATTGGTAGTACATTGGAATACATGTGTATGTGTCTTTTTCAAAAAATCAGAAAATATATATTTATATATGTATGTAGGCATGCCATAAGGTGAGAGGAGGAGGAGGAGACTTTCTTTTCTTAGTCTTGTTGCCTTTGTGCCTTGTTCAAATGTAGCTTCCTTTAATGAACTACTTAGTTTAATTAACTAAGTACTTCACTTAATGAACTAGTTTAGTTCATTAACGGTGGCACCTAAAAATAGTATAAACACAACAAATATTTGCCATTTGATGTAAGCTTTAAAGCTTTATGGCTCGTTAGTACGGCAACATTATATATGAAATATATAAGGCAAGTAATACGCAATATATCATGCACATTTATCTCATGCTCGTTTTTAAGCACATTTAAATCATATATTTTGAAATCACTCAAACCCCTTTTTCTCTACAGTAGGAAGAGTACTTGCCTTTATCACTTAACATTAGTATGAATGTGAAGATTTCTTCACTTGGCTTGAAGAAAACCTTCTCCGTCTCACCTTAAAGGGGCCACGATTTTGTCATAAAAGTAGAGAAGTTAGTAAGCAACTTATGAAAATGGATAAGTGGAGAAATGTAACTTATCTTAGATGATGTTCTTACCTTGCTACACCTTGATTCTCAACTTCTAAAATTTCGGCCATGGTGCTTGAAATGAAGGAGTATGTTGTAGTTATTGTTTTGGGATGAATATATGAGATGAAGAGAAGAAATTTCCTCTTTATTCTCTCCTTGCAAACTCTCGGCCATGTTTAGTAAAATGGAGGTTAGAAGACTTTTATTTTCTTTTCTTAGAGAGGAAAGAGAAGTGTCTTGGATATGAAGATTTACTAAGTATGAACGGAGAAGAAGAAAAGAGTTCTTTCTTGGTTCCTTCTTCTTGAAAATCTCGGCCATGGAGAAAAAAATAAGGAGTTTGGAGAACTTGTTCTTCATTTGGATAGAAGAAGAATTGTCTTGAATGAAAATGGAAGTGAAGAAGTGAAGAAGGAAAGAGAGAAAATCTTCTCTCTCCATCCACAAAAGGGGGCGGTTGAAATAAGAGAAGGAGAGGGAAGGAAGAAATATTGAAGACTTGAAAGGAGTTGGAGAGGATTTGATAGTTGCTTGGCTTGAAAGTGTAAGAAAAGAGAAGTGTAGTAGATGAATTAAGTTGAAGATGGAAAGGAAATGAGAGCGAGAAGAGGAGGATGGTTGGAAGAGGTTGTGAAGAGGGAGGCAGAAATTATGAAGGTTGATTGGAGAAGATGGAATAGTGGTGAAGGTTTGTAAGACAATGGAGTGAAGTAAAAGGAAAGAAGGAAGAAATTATTTCTTCCCCCTTGGAAGGTAGGCGGCCATAGTGGAGTGGGGAGGGAGTTGTTTGGTTTTGGTGGAATTTTGTAAGAAGAGTTTAAGAATGGTGTAAGAAAAGGTGTAAGAAGTTGAAAGATTTGGTGAGATGTATTAAGGTGGGTTGAAGACAAAATATCTTCTTCCTTTTCCATGGGGTGGCTGGATACAAGGGGTGGGGAGGAGTGGTTGGTGATTTGTTGGATGTGTAAGAAAAAGGTGATAGAAGTGTGTAAGAGGGTGTAAGTTTTTGGATAAAAAAATGATGTATAATTAGTTTAAGAAGACAAAAATTTGTCTTCTATCCAAATGGATGTTGTCATAATCCTACTTTTAATTAAGGGCAAAAAGGTCAATTGGGCCTAATTAATTAGCAAACCTAATTAAACTATCAAATTTTCCCTAAACCCTAATCAAATATCTTTTTAAACTGCACTTACGCTTCTCCCTCCCTCACAAAACAGACGCCGCTTTCCACCAGGAAAAACAAAGAGAACAACTTTCTCCTTCGTGGTTCAAACAACGCTGACTCTTTAGGGAGAAATACCACCACTCGATCACGTTCTTCAACACGTATTAAATACCAAGTAGGTTCCCCCTTAACATCCGTTGAATGCAATAAACGATAATCTTTAATTTCCCTATGAAAACGAGATCGTGCATTAGTATTAGTGTTTGTATAGATGCTTGATTATTAGATTATATGTATTTGTGATGAATTGTATGTCCGTATATATGATCGTATAGGTATATAAAAGAATGATGCTATTTTCATATGAAACTCGGGAAAAGATTTAATTTTTGATGTGCGTGTGAATACCGGAATTGTAGGAAGGAGTGTTTGTGCCGGCGGCGCGTGGCCGATGGTGGTGGGCTATGACCACGTGTTGCCGGATGGAGGAACAAGGGAGTTGAAGGGGGGCTGAGGGAGGGGCAGCGCGTGGCCGGTGGTGGTGGGCTATGACCACGTGCTGCCGGGTGGAGGAATAAGGGTGAAGGGGGGCTGAGAGGGGGCTTGAGTGGGGGTGGTGCGGGGTCTGGTCAATGGGGTGCTGGTGTGGGGGCGTTCGGTTTAGGGGCGTACTGGAGAGGGGCCGGTGGGACTTGGAGAGGGGGTGCGATTATGGCGGGGGGCTGAGGGAGAGAGGGGGCGGTTGAGAGGCTGGGGGTAGGGCGGTCAGGTGGTGGGCTGGGGGTTGGGCGGCTGAGAGGAGGGGGCGGCTGAGAGGGTGTTGGGTTGGGGTGGTCGGACTGGAGTGAGGGGGTGGACTGGTGGGTGGTGCGGTCTGGGGGCTGGGGTGGTGCAGCGCTGGAGAGGGGTTGAGGGAGGGGGATCACACTTGCAGGAAGGAATTTGCAGGAAGGGATTCGAAGGGAGGCTGAGAAGGCTACGGGAAAGAGAACGAAAAAGGAATAAGGAAAAAGAAAAAAAAGAAAAAGAATAAAGGGAAAAATAATAAAATAAATAGAAAAGGAAAAAAAAGAATTGAAAAGGGGGGGTTTTCAAAGAAGCTGAAGCGAAGGGAAAAAGAATGAGAAAAAAAAGGGGAAAAGGAAGAAGGAAAGTATAGGAAGATTCCGTGTATGATTTCTGTGCATTCATGCATCACGACATTGCATATATGATATGATATGTTCTGTTCTGTTCCGTTCTGTTCTGCTAGGATATGCGAGACGTAAGTCGCATATCTGATCTGTTCCGTTCCGTTCTGTTAGGACCCGGGGTCATGCATTGCACGATTAGATGAATGTTTCTGAAAAGGTAGGTTTATCATGCATCACGTATGTGACATTGCATTTCACGCTCGTTTTGCACGACTATGTGTTTGGTTGTTTTAAGAAGATATGACCGTTATACGTTGTTTTAAGAAGTTCTGACCGTTGTACGTGTTTGCGAAAACGTGGACAGTCTATTTTCGTATTAACGTACTTATATGTATTTCACTACTGTCCTAGCATGTATGATCTCACTGGGCCGATGCAGGCAGGGTACCTACTGAGTGACGTTTTTGTCGCTCACATTGTTCGTTTTGTTTTTCTTGCAGACGATTCAGGGTATGATTACATATGGGTTGGAGAAGATTCCGAGTGGGCTCAGTGGGACTCGTAGAGGCTGTCGGGAGATTGAGGAACAAGAATTGAGGAAGTTTTATTTCATTTATTATTTCATTTGAGGACTTAGCTTAGGGATTTTATTTTACGAACTTTACGATGTCGTTTAGGGGATTTTGACTTGATAATGACTATAGATGATTTGGGAATTTTACTTTTGATTTAGGTTTCTGAATTGATTTATTTCGCTTCCGCAATCGAATACCCTGTCGTTTTGATAAGTGCAGGGATTCGTACAGACGCCTTATATATCCTTCAGTGGAATACGGCGGGCGTACCGGCTCTGACCCTAGGGTTCGGGACGGGGCACTACAGGTGGTATCAGAGACCAGGCTCTAGATCTACTGCGGAAACGTAGAATTAAGAAATGATCTTAGACGTAAGAGATGACTATAGATTTAAGTTTGGATCATAGATTTAAGTTCGATCTTAGACTAAGTTTGATTCTAGACGTAAGTTATGATCTGAGACTAAGTTTGACCTTAGAATAAGTTTGATTTAGACTAAGTGATGATCAGTCTGAGGCACGGTTGGGTTTTATTTCTGCTCTATTTGTCAGTATTTAATTGTTTTCCATTTATTAAGCTTAATTATACATTTTTGAAATGTACTTGACCAAAACTGAAAATTTCCTTGTAGAAGCAAAAATGCCGCCGAGAAGAGGAAATAGTGGAAACAGAAGAGGAAATCACTCAGATGACGGGCCTCCACCGTAAGTCGTGCTCCCTCAGGCCCTGACCGATGCACTATTGGTCATGGCCCAAACTGTGGCCCAACAGAATCAGCAGCCACAGGCTCCACCTCCTCCGCCACCACCGCAGCATGGTATCCGATTTTACTATGACGAGATGAAAAAGGTCCATGCCCCGACATTTGCAGGTAGTTCAGATCCGGAGGATGCTGAACATTGGCTAGCAGAGATGGAGAAATGCTTCAGGCTGACTCAGGTGCCTGAAGAGATTCGTGTTGATGTAGCCACACCACTGCTTAGTGGCAAGGCCAGTGAGTGGTGGGACGGCGTCGTTCCCCAAATGCAGCCGCCCATCACCTGGGCTAAGTTTCTGGACGCTTTCAAAAAGTATTATGTACCCGAGACGGCTGTGTTGGAGAAGATGAGAGCATTCAGCAGGCTACAACAAGGGAAGATGACAGTGAAAGAGTATGCTGACACATTTCATGCTTTGGGGAAGTTTGTGCCTTCGGTTATGTCTGATAACCGAATGAAGATGCTCAAGTTTGAGGAAGGTTTAGACTCATGTATTCAGTCCGCGATTGTGAATGCGGGCATGAAGACGTTTGAGGAGATGCTCGACGCATGCTACAGGGTTGAGAGCGACTTCAGGAGAGTCGCAGCACAGGACAGAAACAAGAGACCTCGAGAGGAGGTCAGTGGGAGTAGCACGGGCAGATGGGTGAAGATTGCCCGGAGACCTTTTTCGGTACAGCCAGTTAGACCACCACCGCCACCGAGGGAGGATCAGCAGTACGTACGCCCTCCACAAGCCGCGCCGATGTGCAAGGAATGCAACAAGCCTCATCATGGAGAATGTTATAAGAAGACCGGAGCTTGTTTCAGATGCAGAAAGGTGGGTCATATTATCAGAGATTGCCCCGATATGAAGACAACGCCACAGCCTGAGACGAGACCGCCACTGCCCAACAAGCCTCGAACGAATGCTCGAGTTCACTCCATGACAGATGCAGACGTACAGGGTTCAAATGAAGTAGTGACAGGTATATTTAAGATTCACGCAATTCAGTTGTACCTTCCTTTTTATATGTGATTATACTTGCATATGTTATACCTATGTGACTCTGTGAACCTTAGGTGTAACTTTTGTAAACAAAGTCCCAGCAAACGTCTTATTTGATAGCGGCGCAAGCCATTCATTCGTCGCTAGGAGATTTGTGAAGAATCTTAATAAATGCCCTGAACGATTAGAGACTCCTTATCGGGTGGTAGCCGCTGGATATCAAGTAATTGTTTCCTATCATCAGTACCCAGGTTGCGCACTAGAGATGGAAGATCAGGTTTTTGACGCGACCCTTATACCTATCCAGATGAGCGATTTTGATATAATTCTTGGGATGGATTGGTTGGCTCGTTATCACGCCAACATCGATTGTCGTCAAAAACAAGTTAATATCAAGGATCCAGCCAGAAAGGAGCTTGTTTTTCAGGGAAGGCCCAAGTTCAAGAAGGCGCCACAAAAGATCTACCTAACAGTGGCTCAAGCTTATAAGGCTCTACGAAAGGGTAGAGAAGGTTTCCTTGTTTATGCCGTGGATCCCAGTGTCGAAGTACCTTCTATCGACAAGATACCGGTGGTCAAAGAGTTCAAAGACGTCTTTCCGGATGAGCTACCTGGTTTGCCGCCCAATCGTGAGATAGAGTTCGAGATTAAGTTGGTACCAGGGGCAGAGCCCATATCTAAGGCTCCTTATCGTATGGCCCCCGCCGAATTGAAGGAACTCAAGGAGCAATTGCAAGAGCTACTAGACCGGAAGTTCATCCGACCCAGTGCTTCACCATGGGGTGCACCTGTTCTATTTGTAAAAAAGAAGGACGGCAATATGCGCATGTGCATCGACTACCGAGAACTAAATAAGATTACTATAAAGAACAAGTACCCCCTTCCGAGAATTGAGGAACTTTTCGACCAGCTAAAGGTACGATTTATTTCAAAGAAACTTGAATTACCTTTATTGTGAACTGAGAACTTCCTTGTATTTATTCAGGGTGCGAGGGTATTCTCAAAGATTGATCTCAGGTCAGGATACCATCAACTGAGGATCAAGGCCGAAGATATTGCAAAGACGGCCTTCCGAACGAGATATGGACATTATGAGTTTCTGGTGATGCCTTTTGGACTCACTAATGCCCCCGCAGCATTTATGGATATGATGAATACCACATTCAGGGATCAATTGGATAAGTTTGTGGTGGTATTCATCGATGATATCTTAGTGTATTCGCCAGATGAAGAGACACATGAGATGCATCTGAGGACTGTTTTGGGAATATTGAGGCAGAAAAAGCTCTTCGCGAAGTTTAGTAAATGCGAGTTCTGGCTACGAAGCGTATCTTTCTTGGGTCATGTGGTTTCGGAGGAAGGGATATCAGTAGACCCCAAGAAGATTAAAGCAATCACCGAATGGCCGAGGCCAACAAACGTGACTAAGGTGCGGAGTTTTCTCGGGTTGGCCGGTTATTATAGAAAGTTCGTGGAGGGTTTCTTGACTATTGCTGTACCTCTGAGCCGTCTAACGCAGAAGAAAACAAAATTTGAGTGGACCCCTGATTGCGAGAAGAGTTTCACCGAACTGAAAAAGAGGTTGACGACTGCGCCCGTACTAGCACAACCTTCCGGAGAAGGAGAATTTGTGGTGTACAGTGATGCTTCCAAGAATGGTTTGGGCTGTGTGTTGATGCAAGGAGGAAGAGTTATAGCTTATGCATCGAGACAGTTGAAGCCATATGAACAGAATTACCCGACCCATGATTTAGAGTTGGCTGCAGTAGTATTTGCTTTGAAGATCTGGCGACACTATCTTTATGGAGAGAAATGTCAGGTATTCACGGACCATAAAAGTTTGAAGTACTTATTCACTCAGAAGGAACTTAATATGAGACAGCGCCGTTGGTTGGAGTTGATCAAGGACTACGATCTCACGATCAGTTATCATCCGGGCAAGGCTAATCGAGTGGCTGATGCACTGAGTAGGAAATCGAGTCACGCCCGAGAGACCCCGTTGGAGAGAGAGATTGCAGAGTTTGATCTGGATATTGTTGACTCCACAGCAAATGTTCTGGCCACCCTAACCATTACGCCTACACTGGTTGAGAAAATTAAAGAAGAACAGGTTGATGATGAGGCGTTACGAGATATCAAGCAAAGGTTGACTACTGGTCAGGTCGAAGGATTTCAGGTGTTGGGAGATGGGAGTCTTTGGTTCCAAGGAATATTATGTGTGCCCGATAATTTAGATCTTAGAAGGGAGGTGCTAAAAGAGGCTCATAATACCAGACTTTCTATCCATCCAGGAGCCACCAAGATGTATAACGACTTGAAGAGAAACTATTGGTGGAGTGGTATGAAAAGACACATCGCGGAATTCATAGAAAGATGTTTGGTGTGTCAACAGGTTAAGGCGGAGCATCAGCAACCCGGAGGTCTAATGCTACCATTAGAGATTCCCACGTGGAAGTGGGAGCATATCACCATGGATTTTGTAGTTGGACTCCCCAAGACTAGAAACAATAATGATGCTATCTGGGTTATTGTGGACTGTTTGACTAAGTCTGCGCACTTTCTTCCGATATCGATGGAGATGCCCCTGGAGAAGTTAGTGAAATTGTATGTGGACAATGTTGTGAGCTTACATGGCGTTCCGGTGAGTATAGTATCTGATAGGGACTCAAGATTTACGTCGCGATTTTGGGAAGCATGTCAGAAAGCTATGGGTACCGAGTTAAGACAGAGTACGGCATTCCATCCTCAGACCGATGGTCAGTCCGAGAGGACTATTCAGACACTCGAGGATATGTTACGAGCATGTGCATTGGATTTTAAGGAAAACTGGGATGGCATGGTGAAACTAATTAAGTTCTCGTATAATAACAGTCATCACAGTGCTATTGGGATGGCACCCTTTGAGGCTCTATATGGGTGGAAGTGTAGGTCACCACTATATTGGGATGAGGTTGGTGAGAGAGCCATTACTGGTCCGGAATTGGTTGAGCAGACATTAGAGAAGATCAAGGTGATTCGTCAGCGATTGAAAGCGGCCCAAGACCGGAGTAAGAGTTGGGCTGATTTGAGGAGACGACCGTTAGAGTTTGAGGAAGGAGAGAAGGTGTATCTCAGAGTTTCACCTACAAAAGGGGTGATGAGATTTGGAGAGAAGGGTAAATTGAGCCCTCGATATGTGGGTCCCTTCGAGGTGCTCGAGAAGGTTGGAACTCTGGCTTATCGACTTGCTTTGCCTCCAGCGTTATCGCAAGTGCACAACGTATTCCATGTGTCACAACTCAGAAGATATGTTTCTGATCCTAGCCACGTGTTAGAGGCGAGGCCCTTGAAAATAAGAAGTGATACGACATATGAAGAGGTTCCAATAAAGATTGTGGATCGCAAGGAGCAAGTTCTAAGGCACCGAGTTATTCTGTATGTGAAGGTTCAATGGAGTAATCACACCGAGAAGGAAGCCACGTGAGAGCTCGAAAGTCAGATAAGGGAGATGTGGCCTCGACTCTTCGACTAAGGTACGCAAGTTTCGGGGACGAAACTTTTTGTAAGGGAGGAGAATGTCATAATCCTACTTTTAATTAAGGGCAAAAAGGTCAATTGGGCCTAATTAATTAGGAAACCTAATTAAACTATCAAATTTTCCCTAAACCCTAATCAAATATCTATTTAAACTGCACTTACGCTTCTCCCTCCCTCACAAAACAGACGCCGCTTTCCACCAGGAAAAACAAAGAGAACGACTTTCTCCTTCGTGGTTCAAACAACGCTGACTCTTTAGGGAGAAATACCACCACTCGATCACATTCTTCAACACGTATCAAATACCAAGTAGGTGCCCCCTTAACATCCGTTGAATGCAATAAACGATAATCTTTAATTTCCCTATGAGAACGAGATCGTGCATTAGTATTAGTGTTTGTATAGATGCTTGATTATTAGATTATATGTATCTGTGATGAATTGTATGTCCGTATATATGATCGTATATGTATATAAAAGAATGATGCTATTTTCATATGAAACTCGGAAAAAGATTTAATTTTTGATGTGCGTGTGAATACCGGAATTGTAGGAAGGAGTGTTTGTACCGGCGGCGCGTGGCCGGTGGTGGTGGGCTATGACCACGTGTTGCCGGATGGAGGAACAAGAGAGTTGAAGGGGGGGCTGAGGGAGGGCAGCGCGTGGCCGGTGGTGGTGGGCTATGACCACGTGCTGCCGGGTGGAGGAATAAGGGTGAAGGGGGGCTGAGAGGGGGCTTGAGTGGGGGTGGTGCGGGGTCTGGTCAATGGGGTGCTGGTGTGGGGGCGTTCGGTTTGGGGGGCGTACTGGAGAGGGGCCAGTGGGACTTGGAGAGGGGGTGCGATTATGGCGGGGGGGCTGAGGGAGAGAGGGGGGCGGTTGAGAGGCTGGGGGGTGGGGCGGTCAGGTGGTGGGCTGGGGGTTGGGCGGCTGAGAGGAGGGGGGCGGCTGAGAGGGTGTTGGGTTGGGGTGGTCGGACTGGAGTGAGGGGGTGGACTGGTGGGTGGTGCGGTCTGGGGCCTGGGGTGGTGCAGCGCTGGAGAGGGGTTGAGGGAGGGGGATCACACTTGCAGGAAGGAATTTGCAGGAAGGGATATGAAGGGAGGCTGAGAAGGCTACGGGAAAGAGAACGAAAAGGGAATAAGGAAAAAGAAAAAAAAAGAAAAAGAATAAAGGGAAAAATAATAAAATAAATAGAAAAGGAAAAAAAAGAATTGAAAAGGGGGGTTTTTCAAAGAAGCTGAAGCGAAGGGAAAAAGAATGAGAAAAAAAAGGGGAAAAGGAAGAAGGAAAGTATAGGAAGATTCCGTGTATGATTTCTGTGCATTCATGCATCACGACATTGCATATATGATATGATATGTTCTGTTCTGTTCCGTTCTGTTCTGCTAGGATATGCGAGACGTAAGTCGCATATCTGATCTGTTCCGTTCCGTTCTGTTAGGACCCGGGGTCATGCATTGCACGATTAGATGAATGTTTCTGAAAAGGTAGGTTTATCATGCATCACGTATGTGACATTGCATTTCACGCTCGTTTTGCACGACTATGTGTTTGGTTGTTTTAAGAAGATATGACCGTTATACGTTGTTTTAAGAAGTTCTGACCGTTGTACGTGTTTGCGAAAACGTGGACAGTCTATTTTCGTATTAACGTACTTATATGTATTTCACTACTGTCCTAGCATGTATGATCTCACTGGGCCGATGCAGGCAGGGTACCTACTGAGTGACGTTTTTGTCGCTCACATTGTTCGTTTTGTTTTTCTTGCAGACGATTCAGGGTATGATTACATATGGGTTGGAGAAGATTCCGAGTGGGCTCAGTGGGACTCGTAGAGGCTGTCGGGAGATTGAGGAACAAGAATTGAGGAAGTTTTATTTCATTTATTATTTCATTTGAGGACTTAGCTTAGGGATTTTATTTTACGAACTTTACGATGTCGTTTAGGGGATTTTGACTTGATAATGATTATAGATGATTTGGGAATTTTACTTTTGATTTAGGTTTCTGAATTGATTTATTTCGCTTCCGTAATCGAATACTCTGTCGTTTTGATAAGTGCAGGGATTCGTACAGACGCCTTATATATCCCTCAGTGGAATACGGCGGGCGTACCGGCTCTGACCCTAGGGTTTGGGACGGGGCGCTACAGATGTAGTGACCGAATTTTGGAGGAGTGGGAGTGGTTAGTGTAGGACAAAATACTATCATTTGATTTCTACACAATTTTGTATACTTGGTATTTTGTTGGGTATTTTTCTAACCACAATTTTCTTCTTCCTTTTCTTCCCCTAAATAGAGCCTTACACACACACACACACACACACACATATATATATTCATTTTCCTTTTTCTGCTTTTCTAAGTTATGTTATTATGTCCTACTTTCTTTTTTTCTTTTATTTAAGTGGTTCTAATTTCTTGTGTTATGTCTTTTATTGAATTTTAACTTATGTCTACTGACTTAAATTGCTATCGACGAATTTATCTAATCTTATCGTATGTTTGAAAATGTCTGTTACTTAATTTTGTCGTATATCGATATATCGGTTACCTTATCGTTTGGTTATTTTTTTGAGCATTTCTAAACCCGATATAAACTACCAATGTCCTATTAAATTCATATTCAAAATTTTAATTCTATCGAAATTTTATCAACATCGTACTTCCATTTTATTTTCTATTATCTTATTTCTTTTTCTATCGATCCGAAAGTACGGGTCGTAACTATTGTGGAATATGATAACTATGTATATAGGTTTGCGTCGGGTCCTCATATACGGTATATATATATATATATATATATATATATATATATATATATATAGATACACACACACACATAAAACGAAATTTTACGATTAAAAAAATATAGATGTATACACACACACACACATAAAACAAAATTTTACGATTAAAAAAAATATAGATATATATATATATACACACACACACATAAAACGAAATTTTACGATTAAAAAAAATATAGATGTACACATGGCTTCATACTTATAAAATTATTGGAGTTAAAATATGTGTGTATATAAAACAACTAATTGCTGTCCTTTCCTTCATTTTTCCGCTGACAGGCCCCTGCTTTCCTCTCTCACCGATAACCTCCGCTGCACTGCAAGGAGTCACTTCTTTCATTCCTCTCTAAACCACGATACTAAGGCTATCTCCAATGGAAGCACCAAATCACCTATTTGGTGCAAAATACCACTCCAACCAAGCACCAAATCATGCATCAATTTGGTGAAAATGAATAGTGTTGCACCAAATAGGTGCAACACTATTCATTGCACTAAATCACTATTCATCCTCCACATCATCATTTTAATCATATTAATTTAATTTTAATTTCGTTATAATAATTTTAATTTTGTTAATTTCGTTATAAAAATTTTAATTTCACTAATTACGGTATAAAAATTTTAATTTCGTTAATTTCGTTATAAAAATTTTAATTTTGTTATAAAAATTTTAATTTCGTTAATTTCGTTATAAAATTTTAATTTCGTTTTTAAGAAAAAATTATATAACAAAAAATTAAAAATAAAATAAGATTCATAACTAATATTTAAAACAAAGTTACATTAGTAAATGAAGTACATTAAAAACATAGCATAAAATATTTCACAACAATAAAACTTAATAGCAACAAGCTTACGAAATAACTAATACAATATAGATATAAATTAAACTAACAACAATTCAATAATCCGGAAGATTATCACCACCTCCACCAAGATTGATGAAATAGTTGTCAAAATTATTTGATGATTCAGGCGGTGGTTGTGGAAATAGACCCCTTTTTTGTATTATTCGTGCTTGTTCAGATTGAATGTAAGCACGAATATGAGGATCGCTAATCTTGCTCATATTGCTCTACGCAATGACTTGATAGATCATTTATGGGAGGAATATACTAATTCGGAAGGGCATTGAAATTTAATTGTCATTGTAATATTTCCTATGTTGTTTGGGTGTTTTATTTTTCTTGTAGGTTTGTTTGTGTAATAAAATCTAATAAATTGTACTATTTTGTTTTATTTATAATTTAATTTTTTTTTAAATTTTCAAATTTATAGCAACTCCAACACGTTAAGATTTTTATAAATTTTTAATTCATCATCTTACATTAAATTTATATGAATGTTAAATTTATGTTAAATTATTTATAATAATGAATTAAAAATAGAATGATAGAAGAATCTTTAAGGAATATTCTTATTTGGTGCTGGATTTGGTGTTTGTGGTTGGAGTACTTTTTACTGTTTATTGCACCAAATAGGTGATTTGGTGTAAAATTTGGTGTTTGTTGTTGGAGATGACCTAAGAGATGGTATAAGGCTCAAGAAGAAGGAGCCGTTGGGGATGTCAGTAGACGTTGGGCTGCCTGCTGAGGGAAGATCTTCTTCCTGAATATTGTACCGTTTAGGTGTATATATATATATATGATGCAATCCCATTTGTGTGAGGGAGAGAGAGTTCTCATTTGAGAACTAAGTGTTTTCCTTGTGTTATATTCGTGTGAAAAGTTTGTGCAAACAAGTGATTCATTCATGTGAATAAAAGTGTTTCATTTCATTCTTGAAGTGTTGTGTTGTTGAATTAAAGTGATGAAATGTGTTGTTGTTGCTGAGAATTAAAGATCCAAACTTTCTTCTTGTCTATCTTGTTGGCTCGATTCTTCCTGGTTCAAAGTGATTGTGATTAAGGCTGTGATTTCCTACATGGTATCAGAGCCACTGAGCTCGATTCTGTGAAATATTTGTGAAATCATTTGTTCTGAAACAAATCGGTGATTCTGATTTTAATTTCTGGTCAAAAGTATTCTGTGCAGAGTTTGCATGTTTAAATTCTGAGTTCTAAGTTCAAACTCTGTTCAAGTTCTTGATTGCATGCTCAAATCTGAAAAAAGGTTGCTCGAATTTGAGATTCTAGAAGTGGACTCTGAGTTTTTTTTTTTTGGTTAAGTTCAATCTGATGTGAAATTGATTGACTCTGAGAAATTCTTGAGTAATCGATTTATTTCTGATTTCTCTTTGTTCGAAATCAAGCTGTGCACCCTTGCATGTGTATCGTTGTTGCTGAAACCACTAATTCTCTGTTGTTGATTATTGGTGTGGAGTGTTCTTCATCTATTCGACTTCACTAGTCTGAAATCCGTGTTGATCTTCATCTGAAAAGAAATTGATTCAAGTCTGAGAAAGTATTGAATTGTGTTGTGTGCTCAGATTTGAGTGTGCATGCTCAAAGTCTATATTCTGAGTTCAAACTCAGAGCAAAATCGAGCTATGTGCTTGAATTCGTTACTATTGGGATCTAATCTTTGAGCTTAATTTGATTTCTCTGTGCTTGTTCAACTGCTGAAGCCTCGAAAGATTGTATGTTGGCCTGATCTTGCTCTAAGAACGTGTGCAAAGATATGTTCATGACCAAAGTTGTCTGATCTAACTGCTTGGTTTCAATCTGCTGTGGTGCCAGTCAAAGCTGCAACTCTGGTTTCAGGTTATTGTCGGAAGAAGACTGCTTCTCTATATGACCATGACATGGTTGTGGAATGTCCTGAATAAACGTATCACTGGTGCCCTGAGGCAAGCAAGGGATGTTCGCTGCATGTCTCAACCAGACTGGTATGAATATACAGTCAAAAAGGTTCTACTTTTACTCCTATCTCGATACTTTTGTTCTTTTTGATCTGGTCTAAACTGATCAGGTGCTATTTCTTCCTCTTATAATCTCAGGTTTTTTTTACTGAGGTGCTTGGATCGAATTAATGCTGTAGGTATACGAAGAAAAAAAAAGTATGAATATGCAATTATCTTGCTGTCTGACAAAATGTCTATGGGGTTGATCTCAATCTGTCTGATAAATGGTTCCAACCTAAATTTATAATCGGTATATGAATGGCTGTGGTAAAATAAACAATCAAACCATAGGTGTTCAAATGTTCTTCCATTTTTTGTTCCATCTCTCCTTTGGTGTAAGACAGTGGTCACTATCTTGAAGTATCATTTCATTTAACCTGTGTATTGGTTGGTCTTTGGTTCCGTTTGGTCATATGATGCCTGTTAAAATTAACTCTGTGATTGTGGGTGGTATCAAATGGAAATCTATGTGTCACACTGTCCTATGAAAAATTGTCGCTTATCATCTTTAACTGATCCATAGGGAGCTGATCATTATTTCTGCCATGGATTGCATCTGTTGACTTGCATATCTTGGTCATTATATAAAAATTCCTTGATCTAATGTATTGCTGACCGATGATATGGGATGTTCTGCATCAACTTGAAAATTCTATATGGATGTCTGGTTTGTTCAACTCTTCTTAAGGGGGAGTCTGATGTAATCCCCAGCATCAATCCCCTTGTTGAAAATGAACTATAGATTGTCCATTCTCTGTACTTCTGATCTTTGTTCACTTCCTTTCATTCTTCCTGAAAGTTCTTTTTTCCACAAAATTGTCGTGTTTTGCATAATTAAAATCTTTAATTAAGGCAGTATGATGTGACTGTCTTACTTCTGTAAGTGCAAGTGTGCATATGTTCTCTACATGTTTTTTTCATCAGTAACGTATATGTTATAATATGTGACCTAACCTTTATTTGTAAAATGGCAAGATGATTTGTGAAAATGTGAATTTATCTAAAAGTTTTGGAACATGCTTGAGGCGAATGCTAAATGGCTAGGTGGCCTTGTCTTATGATGATATTAAATGATGAAAAATGCCAACCTGCCTTCCTCCTCTTCAAATCTGGCTTCTAACTTTGACTCTAATGCCCCTTATGGCTTGTTTCTGGCATTATATACCTAAGCATGATTGATGTGTCAATGAATTCCTTTTTTAATAGTAATGATGTCTCTTCTCTTCCTTATGTCATATCTAAGGTATTTGGTGATCCCTTGTCTGTATTGTAAACCCTTTTGCCGCTCCTCCCTGAACCTCTTCATGTCATATGTATTTTGTCTATATTTCTGGAATGCACTAATTCCACTGGATATCCCACCTTGATCTTATACAGGGCATATCTGTCTTTATTTTTCCAAAATACATATGATCATGTTTTGAAACAACTGTAGCATCTGTTTATTTCTAAGTGTACGGTAATTCTGTTATGTGTTTTTTGATTCATGAATTCACTACTAGACTATAGTGACTTTGGAAATGGTGTTTTGCATTAAGAGCATAGGAAACTTGCAACCATCAATCTTTTCTTCTTCCATTTATATATTTCAATGTGCAGCATAATGTCTTTCCTATTGTTGATATCTGTCTAAGGTCTTGAGTATGCTAGAGCTACTTCAAAATTCACTGTGCTTCCTCTATTTGAGAAAAGAATTTGTTTCTTGTCTGCTGAATTATGATATTACTCAGTTGTGGTTTTAGGGTGCTTGTGCCCTCTTGTTCAAATATTTAGTTTATATCTCCTGTTCAGGCTGGTCATGTTATATTTCTTGACTGATTAAACATGTCTAAGTTATTTCTCAGATTAACATGGTCTACATATTGCTGTATTGGTCTATAGTATTCAAGTCTAATACTTCTCGCATAGTGACATGTAGTGTGTTATTACTGCATTGTCATGTGTGGCTGGAGGATGTAGTTGCTATGTGTTGTTTTGTTCTAAACTAACAAGAATTACAGGTTGTTTCACTTTATTGGAAGACTCTTGTGCTGCAGGTGGTATAATTTTGTTTGCAGGATTGTTCCAGAAAGGAGTTATACGCTAGTCCTTCATTGCAGGAATATCAAAAAACTCACTCGTTCTTTCTACTGACCTTTGATATGCAGGGGTATTCAGATCAGGAGGTTACACTAACCATTTGTTTTGCAGGGAGGGAACTTTGATTATATACTAATGGTTTTTTGCAGGGCACTTGTAACCGCACATGGCTACAAAACTCACGAGCGTATCTAATAGCATATCCAATTCTAATACTACTGGACCGAGCTCTTGTATGCTCTTTAGGCAGGTTTCTTAATTCAAAGAGGAAAACCCTGGATTGCAGGAATACTTCCAGATTCTATCCTGTGCAGGTTGCTCAAGGCATGAGTAGTTCCAAGAGTTACTTACTACACTGTTTGCAGGAACATTTCATTTTTCCTAACTTTTGCAGGATAGAGAGCTGAATTTCTTGCATGGGCTACATGACCAAGAAACTTTTTTCGCACTAACTTTGTTTTGCAGGATTTGGGCACCAGCACTTGCAGGAAAAATGGTGGAGTCCTATACCAACAATTATGCAGGTTCTTCCGGATGAGGCAAGGGAATGGTTTCAAACTCTGCAGCAGTCATACAGGGATGATCGTACCTCCTATCAAATTCATGATGTTATTCCTATTTTTTACATAAAGTCAAGTATGTTAATAGGTCATAAGGTCTTATTGGAGAAGCGGTCATAAGGTTTCAAGCTATGTTGCTTCCATCTACGCACTCAGTTTGAGGGAGAGTATTGTGGAATATAATAACTATGTATATAGGTCTGTGTTGGGTCTCATATACAGTACACACACACACACACACACACACACACGGCTTCATACTTATAAAATTATTGGAGTTAAAATATGTGCGTATATAAAAAAAAACTAATTGCTGTCCTTTCCTCCATTTTTCCGCTGACAGGCCCCTGCTTTCCTCTCTCACCAATAACCTCTGCTGCACTGCAAGGAGTCACTTTTTTCATTCCTCTCTAAATCCCGCTACTAAGAGATGGTGTAAGGCTCAAGAAGAAGGAGTCGTTGGGGATGTCAGTAGACGTTGAGCTACCTGCTGAGGGAAGATCTTCTTCCTGAATATTGTACCCGTATAGGTGTATATATATAGGATGCAATCCCATTTGTGTGAGGAGAGTTCTCATCTGAGAACTAAGTGTTTTCCTTCTGTTATATTCGTGTGAACATTTTGTGCAAACAAGTGATTCATTCATGTGAACAAAAGTGTTTCATTTCATTCTTGAAGTGTTGTGTTGTGGAATTAAAGTGATCAAACGTGTTGTTGTTGCTGAGAATTAAAGATCCGAACTTTCTTCTTCTCCATCTTGTTGGCTCAATTCTTCTTGGTTCAAAGTGATTGTGATTAAGGCTGTGATTTCCTACCGTACTCTCCTTGTAAAAAGTTTCGCCCACGAAATTTGGGGATTGTATCGATCTTACTCTTAGGAATTTCAAATACTTAAATTCTATTGTCATTGCTTAATCATATATCCTTCAACTTAATATATATTATCGCCAAATTTATAGCGAGACTCTTAATACGTTAACAGTGCTTTGTTCCACTATAACAGTGATACTCGAATCTAAACAGTCTAATGTATAAGAGGGATACTTCGACAAAAACTCACAATATATACAAGACACAAATCTAAGAGAATAAAATATAATGAACATGCATAATTTGAATTTAACATGCTTAGGATGAACAATTAACTGAAGGAAGAAGCATGTAGACAACAACACATTATAACACATATCTACATGAACACTTAGCAACAAGCACCTCTTTCTAATGTGTTTAGGATGCACTAACAAGATAGGTAGAAAACTCCTTGCATAAGATTTATCATGCATGAAAGAGAAGGTATACAAAACATGAGGAATAAACAACGTACCTTGTAAGCTCCTTAGAACTTCTAAATCAAATGGATTTGCATTATCATGCTCAACAAAGCACAAATCAGCACTAACATGCAAATTATCGTCTTCAAAATCAATTTGCAACATATCGTCAAGTGGAATTTCACATTCATACGCATGCAAATTAGAAATTTTATGTGATGGAATGTCACTATCAAGGAACTCAAACAATGGATTATTATGGACAACCCATTCATGCTTCTCAACATTATCAGGTTTAGGACCTAAGAAATCATTATTCTCACTTGAAACATCACTCAAATCATCTTGTAAATCAGCATGTAAATCAAGCAAATCATGTGAATCATGTGTGGTACAAACAATTTCAGATTCAAGCTCATCACTTTCAGCACGCAAGTCAGTCTCTTGCATATGAACATGATAAACATCAACAAGTCTCCTAAGACCTTGCAATTTATTAAGGAGGTCTAATCTGTGCACCTTTTGTTCTTCTACTTCTGTAAGGATCTCAAAGTTATGTTTTTTTTTTGTGCTAGAAGTTTCTTATGAATGTCACAATTACGTTCTATGAACTTTACATAACCATGTTCAACTTCAACATCCTCATGGAAACCAACATGCAATTTATTATCAGGTTCGTACACCTTAGAGTGCAAAATAACATCATCACTGGAATCAGATTCAGACAAACTGGATTTAAGCAAATTAGGATCATGCAAGTCAAGAAGCTTATTATGCAAGTCATGTTTATTCGGCACATCAACTTTATCATCATGAACAACATGTGTATCAATTGAAATTTCAGCATCGTCATCATAAGAATCATGCTCAATATCAACGCTAGAATCATCACTCATATCATGCAAATCATATGCAATTCCATAAGTGAAATGAGCTTGACGTAACCCTTCTATCGTTGCACGATAGTGGTCTCTAATGTCATCCTCCATGGAATCCATGAGTATCCTGAAAGTAATCAAGAAAACAAAAAAGGAAAAACTAACACAAAGACAAAAGAAACATCGTTACATTAGTAAAATCAAAATCAATATGTATGTTTCTTTCTCTCTCTTGTATAGTCATTCACAGTTTGCGTTTTCCTCGGAAAATCTTGTAGGATCTGCAAGGAACCACTAGAAGAGGGGGGAGGGGTTGAATAGTTGGTACGGAAAGTGTGGTTTTTAAAATAATTTTGACTCAAGAACTCAACTTCTGAAAACAGTTTCTGTTTTCAGGACCACTTTTAAAACGTTTTTAAAACTAGGTTGTATGTCTTCAAAAATTCTGAAATTTTGAGAGAACTTAGCCTCAGATGTTATGAGGGTCGCCTAAAAATTTCAGATTTAAATTCAACCTCTAACCCCTTGAAAATTTGTTGGTGGTCAGGTTGTGCAAATCTGCCAGGAACGGTAGACTGTTTTGAAAATTAATTCCTATTTGTACGTAACTCCAAATGATCTGAAAATTTAAAGAATAACCCCTTATAAGTTGTATTTAAATGGGTTGAAACAGTTTTGAAAAATTCTTTTGGGAAGTTAGTCAAATACGATCAAAGTCTCAACCTTTGCAAGCCTGAAAATCAGACTGCACTAGTCTCAGAACTTTGGACGTTTGAGTGACTTATACTTATCCAAAAGGGTCAAAACTTGCGCCAAAAGAACCTAAGACGTGTGGTTATGTTTCTTGAAAGTTTCGTAATTTTTGAAATTCGTTTACTATTTTTTCCAACGTAATAAAAAATGATAAACAGTGCTGAAACAGAAAGTAAGTGCTGAAAGTAAATGACACCAAAAATTTTATACTGGTTCGGTATAAACAACCTACTCCAGTCTTCGAGGACACCTTCCTCGGTTCACACTAATCACACAACACAAAAACACCTTACCACAGGGTTGATGAAGTTATACACCAACTCCAACCCTTTACAAACCTCATATGTTGAATACAATGCACACGAACACCACCACCTTGCAAGTATAAGATTGATCACACCTTGATCAATCTTTTACAATGATAAAAGAATATGTGGTGGTATAGATGAAGCCTATTCAAGTATATGAATGTTAGTACAATAGGCTTTTAGGAAGAAGAAAGAAAGAGAGTGTAGAAGAAGAAGGCTACAACGTTTGATGTTGTTCTTGTTTTTGTTTTGTTCTTCTTCCTTCCCTTTTAACATGTGTTGGCCGCCCCCTTGGTGCTTTACTCTTCTTGAAAATTGCTTTCTAAGTCCTTGGAAGAGTATATGGTATCATTGTGACATGTCTTTGCTTACTTGGCACTCATTGATTGGTTGAATGTTGTCATCACTTGATGATTAGGAAAATCTTAGAATACCACTTAAAACATGTGCCAAAATCATCATAAAATAATTACCATAACTTCCAAGATCATCACATAAATTAAGCAAGACATTTTTCTCCAAAAAGAGGTAAAAAAATCAGCCATAAAGATGCTGAAATTTCAGCATGTGAATCATTAGTATTCTTTTCAAAATGTTGCCAAATTTTCTTTGATTTATTTCTTGAAAATGAATCACCATTTAGTACAAGACATCTTTATCAATTTTGGAATAAAATTAGACATCAAAGAGGCCAACATTTCGGCCATATACATTCCACCACATGCTGAAATTTTCAGCATGTGTGATATTCAAATATATCACAATTTTAATTCCATAACTTATTTAAATTACTTCCAAATTGTCTTCCAATCAATCCACCTTAATCAAGAAGTAAAATATCCATCATAATGGTGTAGAAAACAGCCAGCCATTGTGCACATGCTGAAATTTTCAGCATGTGTTACAAATGAGACATAAGTTTGAATTGTTACCTTGTGTAGCTCCTTCCTTTATGTCATCAACATTGTATGCTTGATTCTTGACCAATCAATATGCCAACAAGGCTCCACATATGCTTCAACTCAGCTGATCTAGGCGTTGGAATAGATTTGTGCATGTGCTGAATTTTATTTTTGCAAACTTTGTAAAATATTGCACATTTAATAATACACACATGGTATATTCCAATCAGCCCTTAATTGAATTTTCTAGAACACTTTGAGATGTATGAAATATGTAAAAAGTATCTAGATACATGTTGTATGGTGTGCCAAAAACATTCCATGTGTCGTGTACGTAGAAAACCGAATTTTCGATGTTTATCGATTACCCGATTTATCTCTAATTAAATTCCAATCTTTTGCACATGTTATATATATTATGTTACACATAATAAACATAAATTAAACTTTAATATTCAGCTCATAAGGCTGATTAAAGTGGCGCATAGACATGTGACAAAATTGAAATTGGAATCTCCACAATTTGGCCTTAATGTGGGGTGATTTGTATGTGCCAACATGGAATGATTTTATGGCTGCACATAGCATGTAAGACACGAAAATTATGTCTATTTTTGAAGTGTAGGGGCTGGCCATCTATTTATGGAAAGTACGTGACACGTTGGCGAAGTTTCGGTATTCGCCCGATACGACAATTTTCGGTTTAAAACCTTTTAACATGTCGTATTTAATTTGTCATCACCATCACTTATATCATATGATATAAGACATGAATATACTCATAAATATGAGTTAAATATGGTGGTGTGACGTTAACGTACGTACGTAAAACATATAACGTGTCGGTAGTACGTTGGAATAAATGTGTACGTGTCTTTTTTTAAAAAATTGAAAAAATATATATGTGTGTATAGGCGTGCCATAAGTGTGGGGAGGAGAGTAGAAGACTTTCCTTTCTTCACCTTGTTGCCTTTGTGGCTTGTCCAAATATTGCTTCCTTTAATGAACTACTTAGTTTAATTAACTAAGTACTTCACTTAATAACTAGTTTATTTCATTAATGGTGACACCTGGAAATAGTTCAAACACAACAAATGTTTGCCATTTGATGTAAGCTTTAAAGCTTCATGGCTCGTTAGTACGGCAACATTATATATGAACTATATAAGGTAAGTTTTATGCAATATATCATGCACGTTTATGTCATGCACGTTTTTATGCACGTTTAAATCATGTATTTTGAAATCACTCAAACCCCTTTTTCTCCACAATCTCCCCCTTTTGATGATTTTTAAAATAACCTACTTTCATGATTTAAATCCTATCTCTCCCCCTTCAATCATGCATAAATTCAAATTTTGAATTTCAAATTTCAAACCGCTCCCCCTTGATTTATGCAATCAGTTTCTCTCTCCCCCTTAAATCATGCATTCTCTCCCCCTTTATTTTGGAAAGTCATTCAAAATCTGCATGTACATATGGAAAGAGAATCAAATCAAATCAGCAGAAATCATGCCTAATTTAGAACAAAGATTTTCGTACGTGGCTTGATTTAAGGCTTTAGTGAAGATATCCGCTACTTGTGCTTCTGTGCGTATGTGATCTATGACAATATCACCATTATTTACGTGATCTCGAAGAAAGTGATAGCGTACTTCTATATGCTTGGCCTTAGAATGTGTAGCGGCCCGGCCCGATACTGTCATCGGAACCAGTGCACCCGCCGTAGTCTACTATGAGAACTACGAAGCGTCAACGCGGATCAAACATTCATCATCTATGACGTAAGATAAATCAGCGGAAACGTTGATTAATTTAAAACTTCATCGTCATTAAAACCAGAAAATGCAGCGGAATTAAAAAGTGTTTGGTCAACCAGCTAACATAAATGTCAGAACAACATAATAACATTGAGTTTCCAATCTCAGAGAAAATAATCCAGCATCTATCTATTCCCATGTCTGTCATCCCATTGAGCCCACTCGCCATCGTCCTCGATAAATATCAACTCATATTCAGGCTCACCTGAAAAGGAATAGAGTAACTGTTCTTAGCGAAATTATCGCCAGCAAGTAACCCGTCTATACACCTTACGGAATCACACACGACGAGTCACCAGTGTATAAATCATTGCCCAAAAATAAGGTGCTCGGGGTTAACAAATAACATCTCAATAAGAATTCCTCAAAACAGATAAAGCACGTATATGGTACACGGGTACGAGAACAAACATGTATTAAAACAATGTATCACATAAGCAAGTCATAAACTAACCACGTTTCTTGCATATCAAGTCTTATGCTTCGTGTATCATGATGCATGTACTTCCTTAAAATCACACACAACACCCATGCATATGTCTTCTTTCATAAACATGTCATGCATGTCATTTCACAAAACATTTCATCACTTTACATATCATATTCTTCGCGTAGCAGAACTTTATACCCTGTGGGTGATCAGTCCACAGCAAACAGAACTTTATACCCCGTGCTGAAAGGTCCACGACCCCATAACATATAACTTTATACCCCTTGCTGAAAGGTCCACGGCCCCATTACATATATCATATATCCGTGCTGAAAGGTCCACGGCCCCATTACTTATATCATATATCCGTGCTGATAGGTTCACGGCCCCACAAAATAACTTTATTTTACGTGCTGATAGGTCCACGGCCCCATAAAATACTTTATACCTTGCTGTTGATTCACAGATCACGCTTTTATACCCTGCTTTCGCAGGCGTGACTTTTATACCCTGCGATCAACCAGCAGCCATTTTGTCTTTCGAAAACTTTACATCTTTCTTGTATACACATATTCTTTTGCAAAGCAAATCTCAAATCAAATGCAAATGCCCATGTCATGATGCAGGATGCACATATAACTTCGTATCAAACATGTAACACACACACATACATTGTACATATCAAGTATACAGTCTTGCACCTCAAACACTCCATGTTCGTACCTTTCCAAGTCCATCCGTCTTACTAATTCACTCAGGATTCAATCTTATTCCTACTTGATCAAACTTACCATCTACACCTCAATTATACCTCAAATACCCTTGCATTTTATGTTCAAAAGAAGTGTATAATGTTCTACACATACATAGGGCGCCTAAAGGGTCAAAAAGACTTCCAGTATACTTGGAACGCCACATGAGGCGCCTAAAGTGACATAGAGCGTCTATACTAGACGTTCGAAGTGTTCGGGATGTTCCGTAGACATTGAACGCCTACATAAAGCGCCTAATGTGACATAGAGCGCCTTATGTAGGTGTTCGAAGTGTTCGGGGATGATTCAGGACACATTGAACGCTACATTAGGCGCCTAATGTAGGTGTTTGAAGTGCTCTGACGGTTCTAAACTGCAGTTTTTCTGTACGGGAAAGCTTCATGACACATTGAACGCTACATTAGGCGCCTAATGTGACTTGAAGCGCCTAATGTAGGCGTTCGAAGTGTTCTGACGATTCCAAACTGCAGTTTTCCGGCAATAACTTCCTCCCATCATCTTCCTCCTTCAACCCTTTCATGTTAAGCCTCTCAAGATCCATCTTACCATCTAGATTCATCGTTCTTAACACACATCTAATCATGAATTGATGCTTAGTTATGTCTAACAATATCCACTCCTAACCTTCAATCATTCACCACCTTCAAAAGTTATCATCAACATTCCCAACACAACAAGTCTACAACAATGCCATCACTCATCCTTTAATTCCCTGCACTTACTCTCAAACGTCTAAGTGTAGACAATCAACACAAGAATAGAACAAAACAATAAGAACATCAAAATATACACTTTCATGGGCATGCTTGACAAACAACAAAGCACCACACAACTATTTTCAGAAATATGGCCCAAAGAAGAAGACTTTACGCAACTAGAAACAAAACTTACATATAATAAAGCATTTAACATAGACAAGACAAGATTACTAATGTGTGATTCAAGTTTTCTCTTTGTAAGAACATAGGGCCTAAAGTATCAAAATTTGCGTAAAGCGTATAGGAAGATTACTTGCCTTTGTTTCTAGTTAGCTTACGGATTTACTGCAGAATTTCGGTAGAGGTTGCACCTAGATTGGCCTTCTTCCTTCCTTTTTCTTCCTTCTCTTCTTCTTCTCCCTCTCTTTCTCTTTTCTCTCTTTTCCCCTCTTCAGCCGTTTTTCCCTTTTCTCTTTGGTGTTTGGAACCGCCAATTGAAGTGTGTGTGGGGGAGTTATGCTCCCATGTGTAACTCCCCATTCATTTAAGTGGGTTGAGGGGTATTTTAGGTAGTTTACTCTAATTTCTTAATCCTCACCTTTAACCCCTTTATTTCCTTTTCCTATATTTTATTTTCACTCAGCTTCTAATCTATACCATTGAGTAAATCGTGTCTAAGGTTGACCTTTAATTATTGATAGTCGTGCTAAAAAGTCACGGGGTATGACATTCCACCCCCCTTACAAAAAGTTTCGTCCTCGAAACTTGCGTACCTTAGACAAAAAGTTGAGGGTACTTCTCCCGCATTTGTTCTTCGAGCTCCCAAGTGGCTTCACGTTCCGTGTGATTGCTCCACTGGACCTTTACTTACGGAATCACTCGCTTCCTCAACACTTGGTCCTTTCGGTCTACAATTTTCACGGGTATCTCCTCGTATGTAACATCATCCTTAAGTTCCAGAGGTTGAGCTTCAAGTACATGGCTTGGATCCGTCACATACTTCCTTAATTGTGACACGTGGAATACATTGTGAACTTGCGCCAACACTGGAGGTAACGCTAACCGATAAGCCAAGGCTCCCACTTTCTCCAGTATTTCATAGGGACCAATAAAGCGAGGGCTTAGCTTGCCTTTTACTCCAAACCGCATGACACCCTTTGTAGGCGATACTCTCAAGTAGACCTTTTCACCTACATCAAATTCCAATGGTCGTCGTTTGGAATCTGCCCAACTCTTGTTGCGATCCTTAGCCGCCTTGAGTCTTTCCCGGATGACTTTCACCTTCTCTAGCGTTTTCTCCAATAGCTCAGGTCCCGTGATGGTCCTCACGCCCACTTTGTCCCAAT
>AP025065.1:18774698-18786753 GCA_036186865.1 Eustoma russellianum
GATGGTCCTCACGCCCACTTTGTCCCAATAAACCGGGGACCTACATTTCCTTCTGTACAACGCCTCAAAAGGAGCCATGTCAATTGCGCTGTGGTAACTATTGTTATAAGAAAACTCCATCAGCTTTACCATTCCGTCCCAACTCCCTTTAAAATGCAACACGCAAGTCCTTAACATATCTTCTAAGGTCTGAATAGTCCGCTCGGACTGTCCATCGGTTTGTGGATGATACGCCGTACTCAACCTTAACTCTGTACCCATGGCTTTCTGAAATGCTGTCCAAAACTTAGATGTGAACCGTGAATCTCGGTCGGACACTATACTCACCGGGACACCATGCAAGCTAACAATATTCTCCATATATACATTCACTAGCTTGTCAAGAGGTGCTTCACTTGAAACGGGTAGGAAATGTGCAGACTTTGTTAGACGATCCACGATGACCCAAATCATGTCACATCCACTTCTGGTTTTCGGTAATCCCACTACGAAATCCATCGTGACATGTTCCCATTTCCATTCTGGAATTTCCAACGGCATCAACAATCCACCAGGCCTTTGGTGTTCCGCCTTGACCTGTTGACAAACCAAACACCTCTCAATAAATTCAGTGACATTTCGTTTCATTCCGGACCACCAATAATATTGCTTGAGATCTCTATACATCTTGGTGCTACCAGGGTGTATGGATAGCCTTGAGTTGTGAGCTTCTTGCAACACTTCCCACCTAAGTTCGTCAACATCAGGTACACATAATCTTTCTCTAAACCACAAGCTCCCATCCTCTTTGGTCCGAAATCCTTCAACTCGTCTATGTTTCACTCTTTCCATTATTTCAATGAGGGTCTTATCATTCTTCTGAGTCTCCTTTATCCGATCAACTAAGCTTGGTGTGATAGTCAGTGTTGTCAAAACGTTCACTGTGGATTCCACCAAATCCAAACCAAAATCCTCAATCTCCCTCACTAGTGGTGATTGCCTCGCATGGCTGGATTTCCTGCTTAAGGCGTCGGCTACCTTGTTAGCCTTTCCCGGGTGATAATGAATAGTCAGGTCATAGTCTTTTAGCAACTCCAACCACCTCCGCTGCCTCATGTTTAATTCTTTTTGTGAGAACAAATACTTCAAACTCTTATGATCCGTGAATACCGCGCACTTCTCTCCATACAAGTAATGCCGCCAGACCTTCAAGGCGAACACAACCGCGGCAAGTTCAAGATCATGTGTGGGATAGTTTTATTCGTAAGGCTTTAGCTGTCTTGAGGCATATGCGATGACTCGTTCGTTTTGCATTAAAACACAACCTACAAACAAGGTATTAGTCTAAACTTAATGGATATACAAGATCATAACCTTACACTATAGTTTACGTACCTAAACCGTTCTTGGACGCATCACTATAAATCACAAATCCATCAGTTCCGGAGGGTTGAGCCAATACTGGAGCTGTCGTTAGTCTCTTCTTAAGCTCCGTGAAGCTTTGCTCGCATTCCGCCGTCCACTCAAACTTGGACTTCTTTTGAGTAAGGCGACTAAGAGGTACGGCAATCCTTGAGAATCCCTCCACAAACTTTCTGTAATAACCCGCTAAACCCAAGAAACTTCGTACTTCAGTAACGTTGGTAGGTCTAGGACACTCAGTTATAGCTTCCACCTTCTTCGGGTCTACAGCAATTCCTTCCTCTGATATCACGTGACCTAGGAAAGCCACACTTCTTAACCAAAACTCACACTTGCTAAACTTAGCATAAAGTTGTTTCTGCCTCAACATACCTAGTACGGTTCTCAAATACTCAGTGTGAGTTTGTTCGTCAGGGGAGTACACCAGAATATCATCTATGAATACCACAACAAACTTGTCCAACTGTTCTCGAAAGACGGTATTCATAAGATCCATAAAAGCTGCAGGGGCATTTGTTAATCCAAACGGCATCACCAAAAATTCATAGTGGCCATACCTTGTGCGGAAAGCTGTCTTTGCGATGTCCTCGGCCTTCACTTGCAACTGATGATATCCTGATCGGAGATCGAATTTCGAGAAGATCTTGGCACCTTTGAGCTGGTCAAATAAATCCTCGATTCGCGGAAGGGGATACTTATTCTTGATGGTAACTTTATTCAACTCTCTATAATCGATACAAAGCCTCATGCTGCCATCCTTCTTCTTTACAAATAAAACAGGTGCTCCCCAGGGCGATACACTAGGGCGGATGAACTTCTTGTCTAATAACTCCTGCAGTTGTTCCTTCAACTCCCTCAACTCTGCCGGAGCCATTCTATAAGGGGCTTTAGAAATAGGTTCAGTTCCTGGAACCAAGTTGATCTCGAACTCAACTTCTCTCAGGGGTGGTACTCCTGGTAAATCTTCCGGAAACACATCAAGAAATTCGTTGACTACTGGAATCTGCTCAATAGACGGTACCTCCTGAGTAACATCCATGGCATACACTAGATATCCCTCAGCACCTTTCCTCAATGCTTTGCGTGCTTGTGCAACGGACACATATATCTTCTTGGGAACTTTCTTTCGTTCCGCATCTCCTTGAAATATTACCTCTCCTATCTTAGCACTCTTGACTGTCACTTGCTTCAATCGACAGTCAATGTTGGCGTGATGCTTGGCCAACCAGTCCATTCCCAATATCACGTCAAAGTCATACATCTAAATAGGGATCAGTGTGGCGGAGAACGTTTGTCCTTCAAACTCTAATTCACAGTCCCGATACCGATGATACGAAACCATAATTTGATCTCCGGCCGCTTGAACACGATACGAAGTTTCTAACCACTCAGGCAAACTACCAAGGTGTTTAGTGAATCTCTTTGCTATGAAGGAGTGGCTTGTGCCGCTATCAAAGAGCACGTTGGCAGGTACCTTATTTACTAAAATCGCACCTAAAGCCATATCAAGTTATACACGAAAGATTAAGCACGTAAATACTTAATTCAACAAGGATTTAAACTTAGTTTTAATTGTACCTGCTACTACGTCGGTAGCCTCCTGCACATCCGTGCCCGTCATGAGATGTACACGGGCATTTGCTCTAGGCTTCGCTCTCGTCTGCTGAGCCGCCTCTCCAGGATTATTTTTCTTCATCTCCGGGCAGTCCCTAATCATGTGACCCACTTGACCGCATCGGAAGCATGCTCCAGCCACTTTCCTACACTCTCCGACGTGGTTCCTGTTGCAGTGTGGACAAACTCCTATAGCCTGCTGAGCCACCGGATTCTGGGGTGGGGGCCTCTGAAAATTTCCAACCGGACCTCTTTTTTGGAATCTTGACCCAACGTCCGGGTCTTCCACCAACTCTCACATCATCTCTTGGCCTCTTGCCTCTATCAGGCCCTCCAGCACTAGCTGCTCTTGCCGCGACTCTGCGGAAATCGCTCTCGACCCGAAAACATGCATCCAACATGTCCTCGTAAGTTTTCATTCCTGCGTTCACTATTGCCGACTGTATCCTCGAGTCCAAACCCCTCTCGAACTTCGTCATCTTAAGACGATTATCAGACATAATCGCAGGGGTAAACTTACCCAAGGCATGGAAACGATCCGCATACTCCGACACCGTCATTCTTGCTTGCTCCAATCTGTCAAACGCTCTTATCTCGTCCAATATCGCAGTCTCCTGTACGTAGTACTTCAGAAAAACATCACAAAACTGTGTCCAAGAGATTGGTGGGGTCATTCTCAACACCATTCCGTCCCACCATTCGCCAGCCTTGCCACTTAGAAGGGGTGTGGCCACCTCAACCTTTATCTCATTCGGTACTTGCACCAGCCGAAAACATTTCTCCACCCCGGCCAACCAGTGCTGAGCCTCCTCAGGGTCAGTACATCCACCGAACTCTGGCACCCTCATCTTCCTCATCTCTCCATAAAAGAACCTGATATTATGCTGTGGTGGTGGTGGAGGCGGCGGCTGATGCTGTTGCACATACCCTTGTGCAATCACCGTCAGTGCATCAGTGAGCACCTGGGGTAAAACAACTTGTGGTGGCTGGTTCTCCTGTCCATTGCCAGAGTTGCCTGTGTTATCTCTTCTTGGAGGCATATTTCTCTGAAAAGGCCAACATTGCATTAGCATTCAGTAAATACAAGAGGTTACTGCAAGCTTGAACGCGTACGAAGGGGTGAGGTATGTAATCAAACTATTAATACGAAATTAGATGATAAACGCGCTCGCACACACCCAACCCATATCATACTTAACCACTAAGAAAAATCAATACTTATATCTAAGGATCAAACTTAAGGGAGAATCATAACTTAGGTGTCTAAAAGATCATGAACCTAAGTTTCTGAGATATATCTGAAACCTGGCTCTGATACCACCTGTAGCGCCCCGGCCCGATACTGTCATCGGAACCAGTGCACCCGCCGTAGTCTACTATGAGAACTACGAAGCGTCAACGCGGATCAAGCATTCATCATCTATGACGTAAGATAAATCAGCAGAAACGTTGATTAATTTAAAACTTCATCGTCATTAAAACCAGAAAATGCAGCGGAATTAAAAAGTGTTTGGTCAACTAGCTAACATAAATGTCAGAACAACATAATAACATCGAGTTTCCAATCTCAGAGAAAATAATCCAGCATCTATCTATTCCCATGTCCGTCATCCCATTGAGCCCACTCGCCATCGTCCTCGATAAATATCAACTCATATTCAGGCTCACCTGAAAAGGAATAGAGTAACTGTTCTTAGCGAAATTATCTCCAGCAAGTAACCCGTCTATACACCTTACGGAATCACACACGACGAGTCACCAGTGTATAAATCATTGCCCAAAAATAAGGTGCTCGGGTTAACAAATAACATCTCAATAAGAATTCCTCAAAACAGATAAAACACGTATATGGTACACGGGTACGAGAACAAACATGTATTAAAACAATGTATCACATAAGCAAGTCATAAACTAACCACGTTTCTTGCATATCAAGTCTTATGCTTCGTGTATCATGATGCATGTACTTCCTTAAAATCACACACAACACCCATGCATATGTCTTCTTTCATAAACATGTCATGCATGTCATTTCACAAAACATTTCATCACTTTACATATCATATTCTTCGCGTAGCAGATCTTTATACCCTGTGGGTGATCAGTCCACAGCAAACAGAACTTTATACCCCGTGCTGAAAGGTCCACGACCCCATAACATATAACTTTATACCCCGTGCTGAAAGGTCCACGGCCCCATTACATATATCATATATCCGTGCTGAAAGGTCCACGGCCCCATTACTTATATCATATATCCGTGCTGATAGGTCCACGACCCCACAAAATAACTTTATTTTCCGTGCTGATAGGTCCACGGCCCCATAAAATACTTTATACCCTGCTGTTGATTCACAGATCACGCTTTTATACCCTGCTTTCGCAGGCGTGACTTTTATACCCTGCGATCAACCAGCAGCCATTTTGTCTTTCGAAAACTTTACATCTTTCTTGTATACACATATTCTTTTGCAAAGCAAATCTCAAATCAAATGCAAATGCCCATGTCATGATGCAGGATGCACATATAACTTCGTATCAAACATGTAACACACACACATACATTGTACATATCAAGTATACAGTCTTGCACCTCAAACACTCCATGTTCGTACCTTTCCAAGTCCATCCGTCTTACTAATTCACTCAGGATTCAATCTTATTCCTACTTGATCAAACTTACCATCTACACCTCAATTATACCTCAAATACCCTTGCATTTTATGTTCAAAAGAAGTGTATAATGTTCTACACATACATAGGGCGCCTAAAGGGTCAAAAAGACTTCCAGTATACTTGGAACGCCACATGAGGCGCCTAAAGTGACATAGAGCGCCTATACTAGGCGTTCGAAGTGTTCGGGGATGTTCCGTAGACATTGAACGCCTACATAAAGTGCCTAATGTGACATAGAGCGCCTTATGTAGGTGTTCGAAGTGTTCGGGGATGATTCAGGACACATTGAATGCTACATTAGGCGCCTAATGTGACATAGAGCGCCTAATGTAGGTGTTCCAAGTGCTCTGACGGTTCTAAACTGCAGTTCTTCTGTACGGGAAAGCTTCAGGACACATTGAACGCTACATTAGGCGCCTAATGTGACTTGAAGCGCCTAATGTAGGCGTTCGAAGTGTTCTGACGATTCCAAACTGCAGTTTTCCGGCAGTAACTTCCTCCCATCATCTTCCTCCTTCAACCCTTTCATGTTAAGCCTCTCAAGATCCATCTTACCATCTAGATTCATCGTTCTTAACACACATCTAATCATGGATTGATGCTTAGTTATGTCTAACAATATCCACTCCTAACCTTCAATCATTCACCACCTTCAAAAGTTATCATCAACATTAGGCGTATAGACAAGACAAGATTACTAATGTGTGATTCAAGTTTTCTCTTTGTAAGAACATAGGGCCTAAAGTATCAAAATTTGCGTAAAGCGTATAGAAAGATTACTTGCCTTTGTTTCTAGTTAGCTTACGGATTTACTGTAGAATTTCGGTAGAGGTTGCACCTAGATTGGCCTTCTTCCTTCCTTTTTCTTCCTTCTCTTCTTCTTCTCCCTCTCTTTCTCTTTTCTCTCTTTTCCCCTCTTCAGCCGTTTTCCCCTTTTCTCTTTAGTGTTTGGAACCGCCAATTGAAGTGTGTGTGGGGGAGTTATGCTCCCATGTGTAACTCCCCATTCATTTAAGTGGGTTGAGGTGTATTTTAGGTAGTTTACTCTAATTTCTTAATCCTCACCTTTAACCCCTTTATTTCCTTTTCCTATATTTTATTTTCACTCAGCTCCTAATCTATACCATTGAGTAAATCGTGTCTAAGGTTGACCATTAATTATTGATAGTCGTGCTAAAAAGTCACGGGGTATGACAGAATGTAACACGGGGTTCTTAGACAGATTGATGGCACTGATACTATCACAGTATATAGGAATTTTATTTACGGTAATTCCAAAGTCCGAAAGTTGTTGTTTATCCATAGTAATTGTGTGCAACAAAGACTAAGTGCCATGTACTTAGCTTCAGTAGTGGATAAAGCTACGCTTGCTTGCTTATTGGAAAAGCATGAAATAAGAGAGTTTCCTATAAATTGGCAAGTGCCACTCGTGCTTTTCCTATCTATTTTACAGCCACCGTAATCTGCATCAGTATAGGCATGTAAGTTAAAAATTCACAATCTTTATCATACCAAATGCCTAAGGTGGATGTGTGCTTAATATAGCGGAATATTCTTTTTACTGCATTATAGTGAGACACCTTAGGTTGACTTTGAAAACGTGCACACATGCATACACTGAACATGATATCAGGCCTACTAGCAGTAAGATATAGCAAAGAGCCAATCATAGATCTATATAAGGCATTATCAAAGTCTTTACCATGTTCATCTTTATCTAATTTAGTAGTAACACTCATAGGGGTGGGGGATGGTTTTAAATTCTCAAAATTGAACTTTTTAATCATGTCATTTGCATATTTAGCTTGGCTTACATGAATACCTTTACTCGTTTGTTTGATCTGCAAGCCAAGAAAATAGTTCAATTCGCCAACCATAGACATTTCAAATTCGGATTCCATGCAATTTTCAAAATCTTCAACAAATTTATGAGAAGTAGATCCGAAAATAATGTCATCAACGTAAATTTGAATAATAAGCAAATCCGATTGTTTCAAAAATAATGCACTATCTATAGTACCTCGTTTAAAACCATTTTCTAAAAAGAAAGTAGCAAAACGATCATACCATGCTCTAGGTGCTTGCTTTAGTCCGTATAGTGTCTTCTTTAGTTTGTACACGTGATTGGGATGTTTCAAATCTTCAAAACCGGGTGGTTGTTTCACGTATACCTCTTCTTGTATGAATCCATTCAGGAATGAACTTTTCACGTCCATTTGATAGAGTTTAAAATCTTTCATGCAAGCAATGGCAAGTAAAAGTCGTATAGCTTCTAAATGTGCTAGGGGTGCGAATGTTTCATCATAATCAATTCCTTCTTCTTGATTATAGCCTTGTGCTACAAGTCTAGCTTTATTTCTAACAACTTTTCCTTCTTCATTCATTTTATTTCTAAACACCCACTTTGTGCCTATTATGGTCTTATCTTGTGGTCGTGGCACTAAATCCCATACGTCATTTCTAACAAATTGATTAAGTTCGTCATGCATAGCATCAATTCAAGAAGAATCACTCAAAGCATCATGCACATTTCGGAAATCATAGCATGAAATTGATTTATTTCATCCGAAGTTATTCTCCTACGTATTCGTACTCCGTGAGTGATATCTCCTATAATGAGATCATGTGGGCGATCTCTATGCCATCTTGGTTGATTATTTTCTATGTTCTCATGCATTTCTAAGTGATCATGCATTTCTAGTGTATCATGCATATCATGCATATCAAATGTGCCATCATCATCATTTAAAACGGGTTTCAATTCAAAATCATCATCATATTCTTTATCAATCTCACCAAATTCATTAAACTTCACATGAATAGATTCTATGATTTGTCTGGTGAGAGGATCATAACATCTATATGCTTTTGAATTTACAGAATATCCAACGAAGATGCATTCAATTGATTTAGATTCAAATTTATCTAAATTGTCTTTTGTATTTAAAACAAAACATTTGCATCCAAACATTTCGGCCATATACATTCCACCACATGCTGAAATTTTTAGCATGTGTGATGTTCAAATATATCACAATTTTAATTCCATAACTTATTTAAATTACTTCCAAATTATCTTCTAATCAATCCACCTTAATCAAGAAGTAAAATATCCATCATAATGGTGTAGAAAACGGCCAGCCATTGTGCACATGCTAAAATTTTCAGCATGTGTTACAAATGAGACATAAGTTTGAATTGTTACCTTGTGTAGCTCCTTCCTTTATGTCATCAACATTGTATGCTTGATTCTTGACCAATCAATATGCCAACAAGGCTCCACATATGCTTAAACTCAGCTGATCTAGGCGTTGGAATAGATTTGTGCATGTGCTGAATTTTATTTTTGCAAACTTTGTAAAATACTGCACATTTAATAATACACACATGGTATATTCCAATCAGACCTTAATTGAATTTTCTAGAACACTTTGAGATGTATGAAATATGTAAAAAGTGTCTAGATACATGTTGTATGATGTGCCAAAAACGTTCCATGTGTCGTGTACGTAGAAAACCGAATTTTCGATGTTTATCGATTACCCGATTTTTCTCTAATTAAATTCCAACCTTTTGCACATGTTATATATATTATGTTACACATAATATACATAAATTAAACTTTAATATTCAGCTCATAAGGCTGATTAAAGTGGCGCCTAGACATGTACAAAATTGAAATTGGAATCTCCACAATTTGGCCTTAATATGTGGTGATTTGTATGTGCCAACATGGAATGATTTTATGGCTGCACATACCATGCAAGCCACGAAAATTATGGCTATTTTTGAAGTGTAGGGGCTGGGCATCTATTTATGGCAAGTACGTGACACGTTGGCGAAGTTTCGGTATTCGCCCGATACGACAATTATCGGTTTAAACCCTTTTAACGTGTCGTATTTAATTCGTCATCACCATGACTTATATTATATGATATAAGACCTGAATATACTCATAAATATGAGTTAAGTATGGTGGTGTGACGTTAACATACGTACGTAAAATATATAACGTGTCGGTAGTACGTTGGAATAAATGTGTACGTGTCTTTTAGAAAAATTGAAAATATATATATATGTGTGTATATAGGCGTGCCATAAGTGTGGGGAGGAGAGTAGAAGACTTTCCTTTCTTCACCTTGTTGCCTTTGTGCCTTGTCCAAATATTGCTTCCTTTAATGAACTACTTAGTTTAATTAACTAAGTACTTTACTTAATGAACTAGTTTAGTTCATTAATGGTGGCACCTGAAAATAGTTCAAACACAACAAATGTTTGCCATTTGATGTAAGCTTTAAAGCTTCTTGGCTCGTTAGTACGGCAACATTATATATGAACTATATAAGGCAAGTTTTATGTAATATGTCATGCACGTTTTTATGCACGTTTAAATCATGTATTTTGAAATCACTCAAACCCCTTTTTCTCCACATATCTTGAGCTAAATAGAACCAAAGCAAGCTTCTCAAGTGGCTAACACAATCCGATGATCAAATGTACCTTTTTTCTCCAATGTGTCACCCAAATTTCAGCTACTAATAAGCAAAGGTATCAAGCCAAGAACAAGACAATTTAACACACTTAACCTTCTAAGAATCAAGGAAAAAATAAGACCAAAAATTATGTCAAAGGCTGAGCCAAAGAAAACTAAGGGTTGCTCTGGGAAATCTTTAGTTAACCTTAGCCTTATGCAAGTCAATTACAAAGTCGTTGATCAATTGTGAATACACAAGTATCCAAGAGTTAATCAATAGATTGTGTCGGGGGCTGAGGTATGAATGTCTCGGGTTTGTGTGATATGGTGGTGGACTTGACTTGCGATAATATATAAACAACCTTTTTGCCTTTTGGTCACACAATTGTACCGCTTTTCTTCTTTTCTTTGAGTATACACATTTCTTTGAATTCGGTGTTCGCTTGCATAATTTCTATAGCTGATGAAAGGAGACCTGTTATGCTGTTTCTGAAGACGACGCTCACTATTTCAAACCACCATAAAATAAATATGTCTCAAAGCATAATCAAATTTGGCAATATGGAGGTACACAGGTAATGGTGGCAAACAGATAAAGAAATAAGTGCAAATTTGTTACCACAAATAAGGACGATACCAAATTTGGAGAACTGCCTAGATTCGGGTTTGGTAAGCTAAGGGTTGATAGGTTTTAAAGGTCAGCCTTGGATACAAGATATATTCAATATAAATCAAGCAAACAATGAAATCAAATCACATAAGTCTAAAATCAACTAAAAGCTTCGTTAGCAACAAGATTTATGAGTGACTCTAGGTATCACTTTAAGCAATGGACTTGATTTATATGTTATGGCTGAATTTAAATGTAGCGCCCCGCTTCCGAGCCCTAGAATCAGAAACGGTGCACCCGCTGTATCTCGCTAAGGAGAATATAAAGCGTCGCATCAATCACTTCTTACGTGTCAAAAATGATGTAATAAATTTTTTTTTCCGGAAACATAAATCATAACTTAAATTAAACTCCAATATTCATCATTACATTACGGAATAAAAATTCTGATAATAATAAAGAAGTCTGTGAAAATCCCCAAAGCATAAAGAACAAACAACTGCAGAGTCCCCTCTTATCCTAGCTGCAGCTATCAACCAGCCCACTCAGCTATGTCCGTCCCGTCCTCAACAAAGGTGTGCTCGTAGTCCTCATCCGGCTCACCTGGAAAATAGGGGTGAGTGACAGAAAATCACCCAGTAGATGCCCGCCTCAAACAAATACAAAACATACATGCCAAAATGATATAACCACGTAACACATAAACATGCTATAACATGCATAAAATAAAATAAATGCAGTAAGTAAAACACTCCACGTAAAATGCATAAGTACGTGATGCATGCTCCATCCACGTGTCACACACAACCAGAATCATGTCACGCACTATGCTCCTGGACCTATATGCAATGCATGATCCCGGGATTGACTGGATGCATGTAGCCCGTACACTACAATCCACCCTAACCGATGTCCGTGGCCCGTACACCACGATCCACCATAACCGATGCCCATGGCCCGTACACCATGATCCATCATGACCGAGTACCCATGGCCCGTACACCATGATCCACTCCACTCGAGCGTCTGAGACCCGTACATCTCAACACACTCCAAATGCAATGCACGTGCTATGAATGCAACAACAAAAGTCACCTAGAGCCCGTACGCCCATCCTCACCAACTCCGGCACTCAATATTTAGTCGTCTGGGGTCCGTACGCCCATCTTCACCATCTCCGGCACTCAATATTTAGTTTATTAAATTTGAAGAACATTGTAAAGTTGTTAATTATCATCCCCCTTATTTTTCCTTAGATTGTATTAATTTTCTAGAATTTT
>AP025065.1:18792099-18880177 GCA_036186865.1 Eustoma russellianum
CGCCGTATCTCGCTAAGGAGAATACAAAGCGTCGCATCAATCACTTCTTACGTGTCAAAAATGATGTAATAAGAATTTTTTTTCTGGAAACATAAATCATAACTTAAATTAAACTCCAATATTCATCATTACATTACGTAATAAAAATTCTGATAATAATAAAGAAGTCTGTGAAAATCCCCAAAGCATAAAGAACAAACAACTGCAGAGTCCCCTCTTATCCTAGCTGCAGCTATCAACCAGCCCACTCAGCTATGTCTGTCCCGTCCTCAACAAAGGTGTGCTCGTAGTCCTCATCCGGCTCACCTGGGAAATAGGGGTGAGTGACAGAAAATCACCCAGTAGATGCCGCCTCAAACAAATACAAAACATACATGCCAAAATGATATAACCACGTAACACATAAACATGCTATAACATGCATAAAATAAAATAAATGCAGTAAGTAAAACACTCCGGCACCCATGGCCCGTACACCATGATCCATCATGACCGATGCCCATGGCCCGTACACCATGATCCATCATGACCGAGTACCCATGGCCCGTACACCATGATCCACTCCACTCGAGCGTCTGAGACCCGTACATCTCAACACACTCCAAATGCAATGCACGTGCTATGAATGCAACAACAAAAGTCACCTAGGGCCCGTACGCCCATCCTCACCAACTCCGGCACTCAATATTTAGTCGTCTGGGGTCCGTACGCCCATCTTCACCATCTCCAGCACTCAATATTTAGTTTATTAAATTTGAAGAACATTGTAAAGTTGTTAATTATCATCCCCCTTATTTTTTCTTAGATTGTATTAATTTTCTAGAATTTTCTACTAATTTTTCCTTATTTAACTCTATTTGTTACTAATTAATTTTAATTACTTACATTTACCAAAATTCAGAAATTAAGTGGAAATAATTTAATTTTAACCTTTTATATTTTCTGCAATTTATTTAGAATTTTCTGATAAATAAATATATTTTTCTGGAATTTTAAACTAATTTTAATTAATTATTTATCATTTATTTCATTTCAGAAATTAATTTCAGATTTATTTTTTTTAATTTCCGGTTTGGGCCGGCCTGCTGGCCTGGTCCGGTCCGATGGCCATCCGGTCCGGTCCGGCAGCCAGGCCGGTCCAACAACATTTTTTTTATTTTTTTATATTAAATTATATTTCCTTCTAACCTTCATAAAATCTTTGTTTTAACTCCGATTGACCTCAAACTAGTTGCGTTGGACTCGTTATAATGAGATGCAACTTTTGCGAGTGGACACGTCATCACGTGTCCGGACGCACCGTCAGGGGCCGCGCGTGGGCCCCACGCGCCACCTCCTGAAACACGTCTGTCAGACCCTTTTTTTCGACTTTCAACCCAATCCTAACCTATTCCGGCTAGATGAACTTATTCTAAAGCCAAAACGCAATTTTAAAGAACCCTAAGTGTGAAAATATTCAACCTTTTGATTTCATTCAAGGGTGTTTCCAATCCGAATCACAACAACCATCAATTTCAATACACACGCACATACACATACAGCCATAAACAACATCTCATGCTTTTCCCTATAAAACAAGACAAAATTCATATATTAAACAAATAAAAACAACGCATCACATAAATATATCACCAAAACATGCATGTATTATATCCGTTTGAGGGGGAAGAGGCACCTACCTCAATTGATGCTAAACACAAAATGAATAGGTGGGTTGAAGTTGGATTTGAGTGATTTTGCTAGCCTCCTTCTCCTTTACCCTTCTCTTTTCATCTTCTTCTTCTTCTCCTTACCCTTTTTTTTTCTTCCTCTCTTTCTCCTCTCAACTCTCAGTTGTGTGTGTGTGTATTGTGATTGAAATTGTGAAAATGTAAAGGGTGATTGATTTGGGTTTGTTTAAGTAAAAGAAAAAGTAGAGGAAAGATGGAGAAAAATAATGTAAAGTAGAAAAAGTAAGGAATAATTGAAATAAGGTAAGAAAAGTAAAAGTAAAGGGGAATAATTGATAATTATTGGGAAAAAGTAGGTATTATTTTATTTTTCACCTTTGTTTTATTAATTTCTAATGTTTTACTTTATTATTTTCATTTTTTTATAGTTATAACATTAAACCCTAACACAACGACCCTATTGTTAAGTGTGTAAAGATTCAATCTTGAAGGGTTAATAGCAAAAATATCTGCAAAGTCAAAACTTCTCTTTTGGTGTATGACTTTTTTGTTGTTGTTGTCCTCGTATGTGAAAAAAATGCAACCTTTTTTTTTGAAGTGAGATGACAACCGAAATTGAAGAAAAACATTAGAGATAGAGATGGATATTTGGACGTTTGGGGAATGAGGAAGGAAATAGCAAAAAAAGACAAGAGAATAAAGGATATACGAAGTTGTAAAGAAGAAACCTTCGCTCTGATAACACTTTGATACGATCTTGGATCGTATGGAAATGACGATCGCTTCTTTCAACTCCAAAAGACACCTTTGATCAACCCTTGCATGGGACAATGGCGCAAACACCACCTTCTTGGACAAGAGATGTCAACAATGTCTACGTCGAGCAATTCGAATCCTCAATCCAACACGTCGTTCCGTATCCTTGGATTGTGATTCACCAACTAGGTTTGCTCAAACCTTGATTGGATCTAGACTTGATTTTACTTTGTGAAAACCAAAGGAAAAACACAAGACAAAAGGCAACACACGGCTGCACCAATGCTGGAATTCTGAAATTGAAATTCTGAAAATTTTGGAAAACTGTCTTTCATGTGCTGCGTTTTTGAACCTAGTACAATGCTATATTTTGGTATTCCTAAAATTTAACTAATCAATCAAAGTCCTTAGATCACTACCTATCAAGCTAAATCAAATTTACATAAAAGATAAGTCAAAGCTAATCAAGGAAGATTACATAACTTAAATCCCTAAAATCTCGCTCTAGAATTACACCCTGTTAGTTACTGGCTTACATCCGCTTCTAGACGCAGAATTAGGGTTTGCATTCTCCAGAAACGTTTTAGATCATGAAATGTCCTTGAATTTAGGCTTTTGAATCACCTCATTTGGACTCTTCTTGACAGAGATACGGGCCTCCGAAAATTAGGTATCCATCCAGTGAACTTCAGTACTTTCCATTATGGACTCCCAATTTGCACCTGATTTCGGTCCAACTTGTAGCCGAATTAGCAAAAGTGTAAAACATAAAAATCATCCCAAATTGAGTTATCTAAGACATCCAAGTGGTTTGAATCAAATTGTATCAATACTCCGACCTGGTCATCCAAAATACCGACTGGTGTCCGGCTGCCTTCCTGAAAAATAGGGACTCTTCAAGCCACTTTCCTTATTTAGCCTTGCCTCCTTAGAAAACACTCAAACACAGCCATTAGCACTAGAAACACATATTAAAGAGACGCTATAAAATATACTAGACACAAAACAATGACAACTCAAACAACTAGACTCGATACTACGACGACAACACATGAAATGATCACCCTGCCCTCCCACCAACACTTACATCTTATAATATGCATTGAAACACTTGGACAATCATATCATAGCCTTGATAAACATAGAAAAATCATGCAACTACATTCCTTGGCTCATCTTGTACATGTTTGAGCAAGAAACGTCTAACTGTAAGATTACTAATGGTGCACACATTCTTGTGTATGTAGAATAACATGAGGAGGCTCCTTGTGCCGCATCATTTGAGGGCTAAACTGATGGCACTTCAATATGCCCTCATCTATTACTCCATGGATTATGACCACCTTATCCTTGAAACTGATTGTAAGATGTTGCTGCATCACTTGTCGACCCTGGACAATTTCACATGACTATATGCTTCTGACTTGCGACATACAATACAGTTTTTATGCTTAAATTCCTCATCATTATCTTATTCTCCCCGAGAGACTAACACTTCGGCATATACATTATCCCGGCATGGATTACGATCGCTAGGAGTAACCCTCTTTAAATCTTTATCCTCATTGCCATGTGAGGTGCGGGGAGCAATCATTTGGGATTATTTGGTCCCAAATTTGCGATTTTGATGTCTCCCAATGGGTTGGCGTGTTTTCGTTGCCTTCGTTGCCTATGTCACATTGACATAGGCAACGTGGGTATGTATTCGTTGCTATCTTTGTTCCGTTTATCAGTTATTCTATCTTCTTGCGCTATGGATAGTAACAATTTTTATCCTGTTTTGTTTGAGGATACACTGGATGGCAGCACAATTTTAGTGTTGTGGCGAACGGATTTCAGGGGCATGGTTTTTTTTGTTGTTGCCTGTATTCCTTGTGAGTGTAGGCAACGTTGGTATGTACATGACACTCCTATTCTTCTTACTTTATATCGATTATACAGTATTGACCATTTTTTCTATCTGGCATGAACGGATTCTGTTTCCAATGAATGAGGCCACCATACGCTGCAAACACGGGCGGGCACAAGATTTAACTCCCAGGATGTTGATGATACATCAAAGACACTTTGCAAACTTAAGATACGATGGAGTATATTGGGGTAGTACAATGGATATTATACATGCATTATCTCAGTTCTGCTATTCAGTGCGAAGTGTACAGGATCAATGATCCAATTATATAAATATGTACGTTTTTTCCTTTGCCAAGGTTTCATCCATAAGGGTGGTTTTACTTGGCTAGGTTTTAATGCAGCATATCATATATGATTGGAGGTTGACAATCATTACATCACTGCATTCGCTTTTCTCGTACGATGAACTTATATGTAATATGGTATTCCTCCGCCATAATTGAGGCTTATCTTAATAATATGTTCCTTATTTTTTTGGCAATAAAGGAAATATTTTATTATGCCTCACTTATGGTGAAGGAAAACCATATTACAAAGCTTATCAATGTACGAAAAATAATAATACAACGAGCATATAATTTCTTTTCTCCAATCATATATGATATGCCGCATTAAAACCTTGCTAAGTAAAACCATCCTTGTGGATAAAACCTTGGCAAAGGAAAAAGCATACATATTTATATGAACGGAGTGAGTATATGAATATAAAGGAAAAATTCGCAGGATGATTGCAGTTTTCAGAAGTTGATTGTGGAGCATTGTCGGCTGGATCTTCAAGAGTAAGTCTCTCCGCAAGTGTTGTTGTAGCCATGGAATCATGCACAGAAAAGAATGAAAGTTAGTGAATATAGAGAATTCTTGGAATGTGAGACAAGCATGAGTACACGAATTGTAGCAGTAGATATGTTGTAATAATTTACCCATGTTACCCATATCCGATGATATGGGCAACATTAAACTTAGAATTGCTAGTTGAGGAGTGAGTATGACGCAAATAAGTAGTATAAAGCAGAGTGTGAAGCTTACCCATGTTGCCCATATCTTGTGATATGGGCAACAATTTTGATCATGAGCCGAAACCATGTCTATGATGTGATGTGTTTTCCATCTGGTAACATGCCCGCACTATTGGTGGCAACGCAGCTACCGTGGGAAAAACTGTAAGTTGTTGATGGAGTTGGCCATATTGAGCTAAAAAGTGTGCTGGTTGATTTGCCTCCCGTGGAATGTGTGTTAACTCAGATGATGTTGAAAGTAACAATTCGCGGAATATGGAAGCATGTAGATCCATATTGTTTTGAACTACTGAAATTACTCCGTGTGCATCAACCTCAACGTCAATAGATCCCCACTGTGTTGCAAAATATAAGTACCCGAAATATGCTGCTTGAAATTCTGCTGTGGCTGGTGTAGCTAACGGAAGGTGATAAGAGATTGCTCCCAAGATGTCATACCTCGTGACTTTTAAACACGACTTTCAATACTTAAAAGTCAACCTTAAATGCAATTTAATTAATTGTATAGGTTAAGAGACTTGGTTAAATAAAATATAAAAGAAAAAAAAGAAAAAAAGGGGTTAAAAGTAGAATTAAAAGAACTAGGCAGAATTACCAAATTACCCCCAACTGAAGGGTAGGGGAGTTACACAACATTTAGTATAACTCCTCATTAGACTAAGAGGGGGGTTGGTTAGAAAAGAGAGAAAGAGAGAGGAAACCGCCAGAGGAAAAAAGGAGAAGGAGAAAGAGGAGAGAAAGAAGAAGAAGAGAAGAAGAAAAGGAAGGAAGAAGGTCAATCTAGGTTCAATCTTTACCAAAATTCTGCAATACACCCGTAAGCTTATCTAGATTCCAAGGCAAGTAATCTTTCTATACGCTTTACGCTAATTTTGATTTCATAGGCCCTATGTTCTTACAAAGAGAAAAATTGGATCAAACATTAGTAGCTTTGGTTTGTGTATGTAAAATGCTTTACTATATGTAATTGTTGTTGTTGTTGATGGTGTACAGTCATGTTCTTTGGGCCAATTCCTGAAAATGGTTATGTTGTGATCTTTGTTGATAATTTGCCCATAAAAGTGTTATCCGTAATGTGTTCATTGTTTTGGGATAAGATCTTGAGTTCATTAAGTACATTCTAAGTGTTTTGAGTGTATTTGCAGAAGATCGAAGGATTAAAGATGTCATTGGTGTAGACTTGTTGTGTTGGAAAGTTGAAGAGATACATTGGAGGTTGTGGGTGATAGAAGGCTTAGGATGGACACTACTTTACATGTTTAGGAATCAACTCTTGCTAGTTGTGTGTTAAGTATGATGAATCTAGGTGCTAAGATGGATCTTGAAGTGTAAACATGAAAGGGTTGAAGGAGGAAGGTGATGGGAAGAAGTTACTGCAGGAAAAACTACATTTCTGAACCGTCAGAACACTTCGAACACCTACATTAGGTGCTTCAAGTCACATTAGGCGCCTAATGTAGGCGTTCAATGTGTCCCAGTGCATCCCCGTACACTTCGAACGCCTACATTAGGCGCTTCATGTCACATAAGGCGCTTCATGTAGGCGTTCGATGTATACGGCACATTCTCGAACACTTCGAATGCCTAGAATAGGCGCCTTATTTCCCCTTTAGGCGCATCATGTGGCGTTCCAAGTATACTGGAAGTCGTTTTGACCCTTTAGGCGCCCTATGTATGTGTAGTAACTCTATACACTTCTGTATACCAATTAAGTTTAGACTAATACCTTGTTTGTAGGTTGTGTTTTGATGCAAAATGACCGAGTCATCGCATATGCCTCAAGACAGCTAAAGCCTTATGAGCAAAACTAACCAACACACGATCTTGAACTCGCCGCAGTTGTATTCGCCTTAAAGATTTAGCGGCACTATTTATATGGAGAAAAGTGCGCGATATTCACGGACCACAAGAGTTTAAAGTATTTATTCTCTCAGAAAGAATTAAACATGAGGCAGCAGAGATGGTTGGAATTGCTAAAAGACTACGATTTGACAATCCATTACCATCCAGGAAAGGCTAATAAAGTGGCAGATGCGTTAAGCAGGAAGTCCAGCCATGCGCGACAATCACCATTGGAAAGAGAGATAGAGGAATTTGGTTTGGATTTGGTGGAATCCACGGTGAACGTTCTGACAGCATTGACCATCACACCGAGTTTGATTGATCGAATAAAAGAGGCTCAGAAGAATGATAAGACCCTCAGTGAAATAACGGAAAAGGTGAAACATAGTCAAGTTGAAGGATTTCGGACCAAAGGGGATGGGAGCTTATGGTTTAGAGAAAGATTATGTGTACCTAATGTTGACGAACTTAGAAAGGAAATTTTGCAAGAAGCTCATAGTTCGAGGTTATCAATATACCCTGGTAGCACCAAGATGTATAGAGATCTCAAACAATATTATTGGTGGTCCGGAATGAAACGACATGTTGCTGAATTTATAGAAAGGTGCTTAGTTTGTCAACAAGTCAAGGCGGAACACCAACGGCCTGGTGGATTGTTGATGCCATTGGAAATTCCGGAATAGAAATGGGAGCATGTCACGATGGATTTTATAGCAGGTTTACCGAAGACAAGAAGTGGATATGACATGATTTGGGTCATTGTGGATCGTTTAACAAAGTCTGCACATTTTCTACCCGTTTCAAGTGAAGCGTCTCTTGACAAGTTGGTGAATCTATATATGGATAGTATTGTTAGCTTGCATGGAGTCCCAGTAAGCATAGTGTCCGACCGAGATTCACAGTTTACGTCTAAGTTTTGGACAGCATTTTAGAAAGCCATGGGTACAGAATTAAGGTTGAGTACCGCGTATCATCCCCAAACCGATGGACAGTCCGAGCGGACTATTCAGACCTTGGAAGATATGCTAAGGGCTTGCGTGTTGGATTTTAAAGGGAGTTGGGATGGAATGGTAAAGCTAATGGAGTTTTCTTATAACAACAGTTACCACAGCGCAATTGACATGGCTCCTTTTGAAGCTTTATATGGAAGGAAATGTAGGTCCCCGGTTTATTGGGATGAAGTAGGTGTGAGGACCATCACCGGACCTGAGCTATTGGAGAAAACGCTAGAAAAGGTGAAAGTCATCCGGGAAAGACTCAAGACGGCTCAGGATCGCAACAAGAGTTGGGCAGATTCCAAACGGCGACCATTGGAATTTAAGGTGGGCGAAAAAGTCTATTTGAGGGCATCACCTACGAAGGGTGTTATGAGGTTTGGAGTAAAAGGCAAGCTAAGCCCTCGTTTTATTGGTCCTTACGAAATACTTGAGAAGGTAGGAGCCTTGACATATAGGTTAGCATTACCTCCGGTATTGGCGCAAGTTCACAACGTATTCCACGTCTCACAATTAAGGAAGTACGTGACGGATCCAAGCCATGTACTTGAAGCCCAACCTTTGGAACTCAAGGGCGATGTTACATACAAAGAGATACCCGTGAGGATTGTAGATCGGAAGGACCAAGTTTTGAGGAAACGAGTGATTCTGTATGTGAAGGTTCAGTGGAGCAATCACACGGAACGTGAGGCCACTTGGGAACTCGAAGAATAGATGCGGGAGAAGTATCCGTAACTTTTCAACTAAGGTACGTAAGTTTCGAGGACAAAACTTTTTATAAAAGGGGTGGAATGTCATACCCCGCGACTTTTAAGCACGACTTTCAATACTTAAAAGTCAACCTTAAATGCAATTTAATTAATTGTATAGGTTAAGAGACTTGGTTAAATAAAATATAAAAGAAAAAAAAGAAAAAAGGGGTTAAAAGTAGAATTAACAGAACTAGGCGGAATTACCAAATTACCCCCAACTGAAGGATAGGGGAGTTACACAACATTTAGTATAACTCCCCATTAGACTAAGAGGGGGATCGGTTAAAAAAAGAGAGAAAGAGAGAGGAAACCGCCAGAGGAAAAAAGGAGAAGGAGAAAGAGGAGAGAAAGAAGAAGAAGAGAAGAAGAAAAGGAAGGAAGAAGGTCAATCTAGGTTCAATCTTTACCAAAATTCTGCAGTACACCCGTAAGCTTATCTAGATTCCAAGGCAAGTAATCTTTCTATACGCTTTACGCTAATTTTGATGTCATAGGCCCTATGTTCTTACAAAGAGAAAATTTGGATCAAACATTAGTAGCTTTTGTTTGTGTATGTAAAATGCTTTACTATATGTAATTGTTGTTGTTGTTGATGGTGTACAGTCATGTTCTTTGGGCCAATTCCTTAAAATGGTTATGTTGTGATCTTTGTTGATAATTTGCCCATAAAAGTGTTATCCATAATGTGTACATTGTTTTGGTATAAGATCTTGAGTTCATTAAGTACATTCTAAGTGTTTTGAGTGTATTTGCAGAAGATCGAAGGATTAAAGATGTCATTGGTGTAGACTTGTTGTGTTGGAAAGTTGAAGAGATACATTGGAGGTTGTGGGTGATAGAAGGCTTAGGATGGACACTACTTTACATGTTTAGGAATCAACTCTTGCTAGTTGTGTGTTAAGTATGATGAATCTAGGTGCTAAGATGGATCTTGAAGTGTAAACATGAAAGGGTTGAAGGAGGAAGGTGATGGGAAGAAGTTACTGCAGGAAAAACTACAGTTCTGAACCGTCAAAACACTTCGAACACCTACATTAGGCGCTTCAAGTCACATTAGGCGCCTAATGTAGTCGTTCAATGTGTCCCAGTGCATCCCCGTACACTTCGAACACCTACATTAGGCGCTTCATGTCACATAAGGTGCTTCATGTAGGCGTTCGATGTATACGGCACATTCCCGAACACTTCGAACGCCTGGAATAGGTGCCTCATTTCCCCTTTAGGCGCCTCATGTGGCGTTCCAAGTATACTGGAAGTCTTTTTGACCCTTTAGGCGCCCTATGTATGTGTAGTAACTCTATACACTTCTTTTGAACATAAAATGCAAGGGTATTTGAGGTGTAATTGAGGAATAGATGGTAAGTTTGACTAAGTAAGAATAAGATTGAATCCCAAGTGAATTAGTGAGACGAACGGACTTGGAAAGATACGAACATGGAGTGTTTGATGTGCAAGACCGTATACTTGATATGTAAGATGTGTGTGTGTGTTACATGTATGATAGAAGTTACATATGCATCCTGCATCATGACATGAGCACTTGCATTTGACTTGAGGATAGCTTTGCGAAAGAACATGTGTTTACAAGAAAAGACTAAAGTTTCGAAAGGAAAGCTATGGGTGCTGGTTGATCGCAGGGTATAAAAGTCACGCCTGCGAAAGCAGGGTATAAAAGCGTGACCTGTGAATCAACAGCAGGGTATAAAATATTTTATGGGGCCGTGGACCTATCAGCACAGATATATATATTATATGTAATGGGACCTATCAGCACGGATATATGATATATGTAATGGGGCTGTGGACCTATCAGCACGGATATATGATATATGTAACGGGGCCGTGGACCTTTCAGCACGGGGTATAAAGTTATATGTTATGGGGCCGTGGACCTTTCAGCACGGGTTATAAAGTTTTGTTTGCTGTGGACTGATCACCCAAAGGGTATAAAGTTTTGCTACGCGAAGAATATGATAAGAAGTATTATGAAAAGTTTTGTGAAATGACACGCATGACATGTTTACGAAAGAAGACATATGCATGGATTTTTTGTGTGGTTTTGAAGAAGTACATGCATCATGATACACGAAGCATAAGTTTTGACATGCAAGAAATGTTACTAGCATATGTTCTGTTTATGTAGTATGTTTGGCTCTATATGTGTTGGTTTCATTTTATGTGTCAATTATGTGGCTTATTCGGATTTGATGAGTCGTTATAAAAATGTTATTTGCGAACCCGAGCACCTCATTTTGGGCATTGATTTATATATTGGTGACTCGTCGTGTGTGGTCCCGTAAGGTGTATAGACGGGTTACTTGCTGGCGATATTTTCGCTAAGAACAGATACTCTATTTCCTTTTCAGGTGAGCCAGAATACGAAATGATATTTGTCGAGGACAATGGCGAGTGGGCTCAATGGGATGATGGACATGGAAGTAGATAGATGTTTGATTACTTTCTTTAAGTTGGAAAACTTGATGTTTATTATGCTGTACTGGAGAATATGTTAGACAGTTGATCGAACACCTTTTATTTCCACTGTATTTTCTGGTTACATTAATGATGGTGAAGTTTTAAATTTTACGACGTTTTCGCTGATTTATCTTACGTCATGAATGATGTACGCTTGATCTGCTTTGACGCTTCGTAGTTCTCATAGTAGACTACGGCGGGTGCACTGGTTCTGACCAGTATCGGGACGGGGCGCTACACAAGAATGTACCATTACTGTCACGCAAGATTGCTCCAGCTGCTGCGGAATATCTCCCATGAGCCGCCTGTGTTCAGTTTAAATCTACCCAGTGGAGGATGGATCCATCGGACGATCATGCATCTGGGCGGGTGTAGCTGTGGAGATAAGCCAAGATCAATTAAGCCATGATCATATTTTGCAAATTTCTTTCCTCTTTGGGTGGATGACCAATCAAACAATGAACGTCGAATGTTTTCCAGCACAGTTCTCTTTCTCCAGCGTTCATCCCCATAAGTTATCGAATTGTAAGCTTTCCACAATTCCCATACGATGAAGGACGGGGCTACGATTCTCAGTATACCTTTAAGGGTATTTCCTTTGGTTGACATCCACCATTGAATTAATTTTTGTTGCAGTGTCCGAACATTAGTAGAAGGACCATCCAAGTAAGTTGCATATATTCCAAATTCCGGCAATTTCTGAGCATTCCAAGAATATATGATCTACTGTAATTTGTGATTCCAGACAGAAAGGGCATTGAGTTGGATGAATATAGACGAACTTCTGCAAGTTTTCAGGAAGAGGAACGGCATTGCGATACAGACGCCACAAGAAAAAGACAGATGTGGGGGGGGGGAATGTGTTTATGCCATATGAATTTGTAGAAGATACGAGAGTTCCTCACGGTTCTGATATGATCCTAAGCAGTTCGAATGGTGTATTGATCAAAGTCCAGATTATTAAGACAAAACGAGTGAACTCTACATATCCGTTTCCAGACTGGGGAATCTGTGATCCGTATGTCATAAGAATTCCGACTGGCATATCGTGCATGAAAAAATTTGCTCCATAGGGAATTGTTCGCTTGATATCTCCACCATAGTCTGCAATAGTAGGCTGTCTGAAGATCTTCTAGTTTTCTTAATCCTAGGCCGCCCTCAGCCGTTGGTCCAAATAGTGTCTCGCTTGAAACCCAAGCATGGCAAGTCCTATTGTCTGTGCTGCCCCAAAAAAATTTAATCATCAATCTCTTTATGACTCGGATGAGACTCTGCGGCAACTGGCACACAGATAGTATGTGTAATGGTATTGCGGCTAGAACATGTTTGATTAAGATTAATCTGCCAGCGTGATTGAGGAACTTATTCTGCCACATAGAGAGTTTTGCTTGTATTGAAGAGAGGAGACTAGCAAAATGCGCTGCTCTTTCTTTACCCTCGTGCAACTGGACTCCTACGTATTTTATTGGCAAAGTAACTGCTGTCATGTGTAATACACGTTCCATCCTACTAATCTGCATGCGAGAGAGATATGCTGCTGGAAGAAAGTGGCTTTTCTGAAAGTTTGCTGCCTGCCCTGAAGTTGCTTGATATAATTCCAAGAATTTCTTGAATTTCTCTAGATTCCTTAGTCCGCCATTGATAAACACCAAGAGATCATCAGCAAAAGCTAAATGGGTAATTGTTTTTGGTCTTCCTGCAGTAAACGGCATGATGATTCCTTGCGCAACCAAATTGTTAATGCCCCTTGAAAATGCCTCTGATGCTAGAATAAATAAGATGGGTGATAAGGGGTCTCTTTGCTTGACTTCTCTTGATGGTTGGAAAAAACCCGAAGGTACTCCATTGACCAATACCGAAATGTAAGTTCCTTTGAGATGATTAAATATAAGATTGATAAATCTTACCGCAAAGCCAAATTTTGATAGCAGTTTCGAGAGAAAAGTCCAGTTGACTCTATCAAACGCTTTCATCATGTCAAGCTTTATTATAACATTGGAACCTCTAGCTTTCGTGTGTAGCAAATGAACCATCTCGGGAGCCATAACAATCTGATCCGATATGTCTCATCCCTTCACAAAACCTACTTGCTCTACAGTAATAAGTTTCTGAAGCAGCGGTTGTATTCGTGTTGCAATAATACGTGTCGCCAACTTGGATATGAAGTTAGCTAGACTAATTGGCCGATAATCAGAAAATGTGAGTGGAGTAGGAGTCTTTGGCAGCAGTATTATTAATGTACTACCCATTGCCTTCGGTATAGGGATGCCCAGAAAGAATTCCTGCATTGCTTTGTGAACATCATTGCGGACTACATCCCAACAAGTGTGGAAGAAATAGCCGTTATATCCATCTGGACCAGGAGCACTGTTTGGATCAAGTGACCACACTGCTTCTATTACCTCTGTGTGTGTTGGCAAAGCGATTAACAGCTGATTATCAGATGGAGATATTAGTTGCGGGATATGATCCAAAATAGAATTATCATCAGAAATTGGTTCCGCCAAAAATAATTTTTGGTAATAGTCTACAGCTGCCTGCTGGATACTGCTCTGTGTGTCGATGATAGTACCATCCTCATATCTTATTTGGTTGATTATATGCCGCGAATGCCTATCTTTAGCAATGTTATGGAAAAACGATGTGTTTGCATCTCCTTCTGCTATCCATTTCTGTCTCGCTTTCTGAGCCCAAAATAAGAGTCTCTTGCGTTCTGCTGTCTTGTATTGAGCCTGCACTTCATGATATTTCATGCGGGTTTCTGGTGAAGGGTGTGCGTCAAAACAGGCTTCACTACGCTTAAGTTCCTGCTCCAAATGTGATACTTGATCGAAAATATTTCCAAATACATTTTTATTCCATGCTTGAAGATCCTTTTTCAACTGATGTAGCTTGTTATATAGACCACACATTCCTCCTATTGTGGGATATGACTCCCATGACGATTTCACAAATGTATGAAACTCCTTGTGTTCCACCCACATATTCTAAAAACGAAAAGATTTAGGTCCGCTGAATGATGACTGCGTAGATCGTAATAGCAATGGAGCATGATCCGATGTTAAGCGCGGAAGATGAGTAACTCGTAGGTTGGGAAATAAAGCATTGTATGATTCTGAGCATAACATGCGATCTAACCAGCGACAAACTATTCCCAATCCACGACCACTTGTCCAAGTATACATGGAACCCTCATAAGGCAAGTCTATCAATTCACAATAAGAAACACAATCATTAAAATCCTCCAACGAAGACATCGATGGGGAAGAGAGGCCATCATGTTCTGCTGCAGTTAAAAATGTGTTGAAGTCTCCTCCTATTAACCACGGATCTGTATAAGTGTTATGATGATGTTGTAACGCAAGCCATAATCTACGACGTTCAGTCACAGTATGCAATCCATATACTGGAGTGAACCAGAAAATAACCTCCGTGTCAACTAACTAGAATTTAAAGTGAGAGCATTGATCGTCATAGATTGTAGATATTATTTTGAGAGAGTTGCTTGCACAAAATATCCGTATTTTTCCTCGACAAACTGCTTCAGCATGCGAAAACTTAACACGTCTTTGTAAATTAGCCAGGTGTGCAGCTTCTTTCTTTGGTTCAATGATGACAAGTAGATGTAGTTTATGAGTTTGTACAAGTATACGAATGCGTACCATTGAGGTCGCAATTCCCCGCACATTCCAAATTAGACAATTCATTGAGAAGATGAGGAGGATAAGTGTGAAGATCGGGTTAGCCTTTTTGAAGTCTGGGTGTATGTGACTACCATCTCTTGTTTTGTTCGACGTCGTCGTGTTATGGGATTCGGATCCTCTAGCTCTTGTAGCAATTGATCTGTGGATTTAGCAAAATATTCTATTGTACCCATACTGTTTGTCTGTGCATGTGCTGCCACCGCAGGTCCTTCGTGAATGTTGACTTGCTACTGTTCAATATCAGATGTAAAAACTCCAGGGATTATATTTGGTTGTTGAATGCTAACAGGAGGCACATGTGGATCATGTATCAAGAGTTCAGAGTCAGATCGTGTAGCATCTAAAACATCATCATTTTCCTCCACAATATGATCCAAAGACACACCAGTTTTTGATAAATCTTGCTGGTCGAAAATAGCTTGTATTATAGCGTTATCGTCCTGAATATCATTTAATGTATTTGGTTGCACTTCGGTTGGGTTATCATTGGGCAGGTCGTAGTCATCCTCCTCCTCTTCAAGCAACACAATTTGCGCGGGATTATTTTTCTTTGGTGTCCATCTTTTGGCTTTTTCCTTCGGTTTGGTAGGGATAACTACTGGATCTTGCTCTTCATCCGCATAGGCCAAATGGGTGATTGTAAATGGGATGCGCCCCAGTCGGAAAGGCTGTATCACTCCAGTTGTTGCTAATGCTTTCAAACCCCTGCTAAAACCCTCAGATGCTAAAATAAATAATAAAGGAGATAATGGATCCCCCTGCTTAACCCCTCTATATGGCCGGAAGGTTAAAGATGGCTGGCCATTAATTAATACTGCTAATGTAGTGGCACTCAAATGATTCAAAATAATGCGAGTGAAGAAATCTGAGAAGCCGAGTGTGTGTAGTAATAACTTCAAATATTCCCAGCTGACTCTGTCAAATGCTTTCATCATATCTAACTTTAAGCATAATTGTGAGCCACCTCTATTCATCATATGTATCATCTGACGAGCCAATAATACTTGGGTAGAAATGTCAGTACCTGGTAGGAAGACCGTTTGTTCTGGAGATATCAAGCGCGACAATAGTGTACTCAAACGGCTAGCAACTATTCTGGTACAGACTTTGCTCAAAAAATTAGTGAGGCATATAGGACGATAGTCACTGAAACTAGCAGGGGAAGGTTTTTTTGGGATCAAAGTTATTAATGCACTAGCCATGACTGTAGGCTGAGGAACGCCAAGAAAAAATTCCTGTACCGCTTTAATGACGTCTGTGTGAATTATTGACCAGCAGGAACAATAAAAGTTGCCATTAAAACCATCTGGTCCGGCAGCACTATGAGGATCCAAATGCCAAACCGTAGATTTTACCTCCTCCGGCAATGGTATCTGCGTTAAGTAGACATTGTCTTTGGTGGAAACCAATGGCGGAATATGTCGAAGAATATTATCATAATTAGCAGTAGGCTCACGAGCAAATAAGGATGTATAGAAAGATACTGCTTCAGCCACAATATCGTCTGGTGCAGTGTAGATAGTTCCGGTACTTGATTGTATTTGTTGGATCCGCAGGTTCAATCTTTTCCCTTTGACAATGGAGTGAAAATATCGGGTATTAGCGTCTCCTTCTTTGAGCCACTGGACGCGTGCTTTTTGTTTCCAAAAATGCAATTCATAAGTCGAGGCTTGAAGATATTCTGCCTTTGCTCTATGATACGCTGTCCGAGTTTCAGCTGTTGGATTCGTGTCCCAAAGGTTTTCAGCACGTGTGAGAGTTAGTTCAGCCTGTTGGACATTAGAGAATATATTACCAAATATTTCTTTGTTCCACCGTTGCACGTCCTTCTTAAGCCTGAATAACTTTGTGTAGAAGCCATACATTCCGCCAGTAGTAGGATATGAAGTCCATGCAGCTTGCATATAATTAAGAAAATCCGAATGCAGCAACCAAGAGTCAAGAAACCAGAAAGTTCGACGTGTCGGAGGTGGACTGATTCGGCATAAAAGTAATAATGGAGTATGATCAGAGGCAATGCGGGGAAGATGTGTAAGTTGTAGGTCATCAAATTTGTCATGAAATGTAGTATTTAGAAATAACCAATCTAATCTCCGGCGGACTCTTCCAAGACCCCGACCATCAGTCCATGTGAATTTGGAACCATGAAACTATGGCGTCATCAAACCGCATGATTCTATGCAATCATTAAAATCCTGTAAAGCAGTGAGAGATGGTTGTGAACGGCCTTCATGATCCGATATTGAACGAAATGTATTAAAGTCCCCACCAATCACCCAAGGTAGATCAGAGTTTTCTGAGAATGAACATAATGAAGCCCACAAAGAACGTCGAAGAGATGCAGTGTGATTGCCATATACTGCAGATAATACAAAGGTATACTGAAAGGGCCGATATGACAGCGTGAAATGAACAACTTGCCCTTCATCCTGCACTGTCGCCAAAGTAAAGTGTGAGTCACACCAAAAAAACCAAATACGTTCGGACTGTGATGCATAAGAACTAGAAAATCCGAAATCCAGATCATAACGATGAATAGTAGCCGATGCATGTTTAGGTTCTATTAAAACAAGAATATTTAACCGATGATCACGTATCAACTGATGTAGCCGTGGTATGGAGGCGCGCAGGCCTCTTATATTCCATATCATAATATTCATTGAGAGAGAATAGAGTCACTTCCCTGAATCGCATGTGAAGCACTGCGTGTGATGATGTTAGATGGTGGCAGTGGAGGAAGATCCTTCTTTGCGCGTCGCTTTCTGCATGAAACAACTGGAATAAAGTCCTCAGTGGAATCTTGTAACCGCGAGATTAAAATATCCGTGTCAGGCGAGGGGGGCATCAACTGCATGCGGCGGGCTACCTCTTCTGGAACAGTTGGTATCGCTAGAGTATCTGCCATGGGTAACTCATTATCTGATGAGTGCCCGATATCACAGGTGTCTGGATGTGGCTGCGCTGGTTCAGCAGGCTCCTCATGATTGAAATTCTCCATCGGATTATCGTCTTGGGTGGGCTGATCAGCAGTGGATTGCGGGTCTGTCGGAGGAGGATCAACCACTACATGGTCAGTTGATGCATCTGGTTTCTTCTTCACTGGTGTCCAGCGCTTAGGTGGTGGTTGACGTGGAGGCGGAGGCGGTGGTGGCGGTATGTTGGCTGCAGTTTGCGGATTGCATGAAGATTCAGCATGACCTAACCGTCGACAGGAAGTGCAAAATAATGGCAAATCTTCATATACGATTGATTGCAGTATGAATCGACTTTTTGCCTGTAGATAAATCTTTTGAGGCAGTTCCTGAGAAACATCAGCTTCAACACATACACGTGCAACTGAGGGTCGTAGTCCTTCTGTTGTTGCTACATCAAGTTTGATGGGGCTGCCAATCGGTTTAACAATTTCAAACAAAGCCTCTTTTCGGTGAAGGTGGATAGGGAGGCCAGGAAGGGCAATCCAAACCGGTACAATAGGCACATCCGTGGATGGATCAAAATCAACTGTCCATTTGGTTATACGCATATGACATCCTGATATATGCCATGGTCGACGATAAAAGCAACGCAAGTAATCGGCCTCATTTCGAAAATTTAACAGGATGTGTGTCTGATCAATGATAGTGATGCGAAGATCGTGATGAAATCTAATTTTCTCAAAAACATCTCTGATAACTTTTAATGGAGGTCGTCCATACCAGAAAGTACCCACCAACGAATATTTGAATTGAGCAGCAAGTTCATCAATTTCTGAATCCAAAAACGAGATTAAAGGAATACCTTTATATCGAGAAACAATTTTTGGAGAGATGTTAATTGATTGAGATGAAGTGTCGCCGGAAACTATGGCTGCAAATGACGGCAGCGGCGCCGTCATATTTCTGATCGTGATAGCGGGTGTCCAGCGACGAAATCGTTTCGTGAAAATCAAACAGCGAAAATACTTGGGACGAAAAACTATGAATGCCTGAATGTCGAAAATGAAACCGCGATGAGATTTCCGGCAGCGGCGTCGGCTCACGCCGCAATTCGCCAGTGATCACCTGCTGTCATCGTATATATATATATATATATATATATATATATATATATATATATATATATGTGAAATATCACTAAAATATATACATGTGAATCTAAGTGCTAAATATCAATTTATAAGTAGCGAGGTCTAAATACAAATAAACTTCACATTCAGTATCTGCATATAATAGTAGTTTATTTATGCCTAAGTTTAGTTGACATTTAGTATTGACATGCTAATAGTAGAGTCGCGTGGCTCAAGTTCTAAGTCTTACATATTGCGTCAAGTCTAAGTCTTGTTGACATTTAGTGTTACTTTACATATAATGTATTCATCAGACTTAAGTTGTGAAATGTTACATATTACATCAAATTGAGATGATGTAATCTGGTTGTCAAACTAAACTTCGCCAGGGTTTTATCCACAAGGGTGGTTTTACCTGGCAATGTTTTAATGCGGCATATCATATATGATTGGAGATTAGCAATTATAATTTTTCTTCACTTTCTGTTTGCGTATGACACATTTCATGTAATATGGTTCCCTCCACCATAACGGAGGCTTTTCAATAATAATAGCTCGACTTCATTTAAATATATATATATATATATTCATTTTCCTTTTCTTCTTTTTTAAGTTATGTTATTATGTCCTACTTTTTCTTTTGTTTAAATGGTTCTAATTTCTTATGTTATGTCTTTTATTATACTTTAGTTTATGTCTACCGACTTAAGTTGTTGTCGACTAATTTATATAATCCTATCGTATGTTCAAAAATGTTCGTTACTTAATTTCGTCGTATATCGATATATCGGTTACCTTATCGTTTGGTTATTTTTCTGAGTATTTCTAACTCCGATATATACTACCGATGTCCTATTAAATCCCTATTCAAAAATTTAATTCTATCAAAATTTCATTTTATTTTCTATTATCTTATTTCTTTTTCTACCGACCCGGAAATACAGGTTGTAACAGTGGTAGAGGTCGCGGCCGCAATAGAAATTTTGCACCATACCACCTGAAGTGGAAAACAAGAAAAAGCCACAAGAAAATACAAAGGCCATGAAAATTGGTGCACCAGCTAAGACTCATGCAGAAACTTGTTATCGATGTGGAGCCCAAGGGCATTTGGTCTTGTACTTGCCGCACTCCAAAGCATTTGGTTGAACTTTATCAAACATCCTGGAAGGATAAAGTAAGAGCAAACAAATTCAGTTTGCAGCCTTCGGTAACGTAGCAGATGATGGTCAAATGAATTCAAAGGATTTTACTCATTTTGATATTGAGGATTTTCTTACAGAGCCAAACATGGGTGGCAATGGGATCCAATTTATGAATGAGAATAATCAAAAATGATTGAGAAAATTGTTTCGATGAATTTCATGTTTTATAAGAATTGCTATGAATAAGTTGTGTTTTCGTTTATTATGTGATAGCATACACTTTTGTAAAAATTGGCATTCCTATATTTGCCTAAATAAAATTGTTTAGCATTGTTCTGTCTATTTTTCATGTATAATTCCAATTCACGTTTACAACATATAGCGCCCTGCCCGAAAGTATGGTTTCGGCCTGGTGCACCCGCCGTACTCTACCACGAGAAGTAAAAGGCATCGATACTATACATATGCATGTCGACATGAATCGTAAATCGAGATAGCGGAAGCAAAATAAAGATAAACATACGACATGCATAATAATACAAATCGTCATAAGTGCGAATAATAATGTACAACATCTCAAAATAATCTAAGTACATCATGATCAAAACCCAAAATATCCAGTACATAACTCCGACCTACATCTCAGCTCTTTGGTACTCTAGCCGAGGTCCTTTCTCTATGAACAAGGCCTCAGGGTCCCTGTTCTCTTCAATGTGATAAGGCAAGTGAGGAGCGATAACACTAATCGTCCAGCAAGAAATCCGTCTAGATACGTCATGTGGATCGTACATGGGATACGGGGTAATAAAGTAGCGATACGTAAATAAAGAACATAACATTTTACGTCTCCAACTTAAATAAATAAAGTGCATAACATAAAGGTAAATAAATAACATTTATCACATATATCTCCCTATCATGTAATCTATCTGTGCTATCAAGTCCTTAACAGTGCCACTAACACATATCTCCATACTTAGCATCCCAATCAAGGTCTAAGATATCATCATAATTATTCTTATCATCAAGATGCATCAAGTCCCTATACAATCATGCAAATGCGATATTCTTATGATGCGGTGTCTTTAAAACGATATCATATATATAAATGTGAATCATGTAACCATATCCATCTTTCTGTAACATGTCAAAACATAACATTTGAATAAACATGCATTTTCATAATAACTGTGATACTTTACCTTGCATGCAAATAATGTCGTCACAGAATCGGAATAATCCCACATATAGAAATATGTACAAATATGAATCTCAATGAGTCCACATGGTGTTACATCATACGTTTTTCTAACGGTAACTCAATATGCCGGATATCCCTTGACCTCGATAAGGTGTTACAATAGGGCCTATAAATACTGTATGCTCATAACATCAACCCCCTTGGGCTCCAATATCATGCAGCGCTTCAATCATCGATAATATATTGTATGCCTCCTAACCTCAACCACCTCGGTTCCGATGTCCTGACGGCGCACCAAATGAGCACATACGTACTGTAGATATGTCATGGGATATCCGTCTATACGATATAATTCTACGTGCAAGGGTGAACACTTTATGAAATGTGACAAATGTATGCATATGCCTTAACTACTTATATATGTCATCATCTATGTGCTTCTTAAAGCTTCCCATATCATCATATTGTAAATCTCACATATAACCCATGCCTTAAATTAAGAAAACTCATCTTCTTTTCTCATACTAAGCCTCGGCCAAGCTGCCCCAAAAGAACCCACTTTTTCTCATTTTTCTCTATCAATATTTCCTTAAATTAGACATTTTAAACTTAGCTAAAATGGTCCAGAAACCCTAATTTCATATTCCTTTATATATGGTTGCATATTTCATAAGAATATACATAAAGTAATCATATTTTCTTTTTCTTTTTTGCCAAAAGAAATGTATTTTATTTATAATGCCTCATTTGTGGCAGATGATCACCATAGTACATGAGAATCTAACGTAAGCAAAAAAGTGCTAAAGATAGGATGCAAGTAAACATAGACTAAAGAGTCTATCCAATGACGCGAAATAGGAAAGGACATATTCAACACTATATGATATGCCGCATTAAAACCTTGCCAAGAAAAACCACCCTTGTGGACAAAAACTTGTGCGAAGAAAAAAGCGTACATATTTATAATGTTGAAATGTGAAGTACAAGGGGAAGACCTAGGCGTTATAATGAAAGATGAAGCCATCGGATGGGGCAGAGCCGCTGATGTCGCCATAAGAAGGTCTGTGGTGGAGCGGTCTCCTGCAGTCTGAGCCGGTGCCAGTGAAAGATGACGGATACCAAAATTCAAACAGTGTAAACTCCCATTTAGCAGCCACAGTAAATCCCATGCAAAAAAACACAAGGTGGGTGGGTGAGCAACAAGACAATATCGTAGTAAATACAAATGCAATATCCAAGCGGTGGGAGATAAGTACCGTTGTTGCCTGCATCCGTAGATACATGCAACAAATAACATGAAATAGGCATAAACTTTAAGAGCGGATAGCATAGCAAATAGATAGTATCATCCAGAAAGAGATGGAGTATACCTGGGTTGCCTGTGTCGCTCGATGACACAGGCAACTAATCAGTAAAACTAGTCGTAGACAATGCACCCGGTCGTTATGCTCTCAAATATGGTGTAGATATATCTGTATGTAAGATAGCTTTAACAAGACTGGGCAAAGCATTTGTTCTTCGAAATAAATGGAAACATGGAGTGAGCTGCCCATGCTGAGCTAAAAGATATGCCCCATGTTTGCTTGCGTGGAGCATGTGAAATGGCACCACCCCCCAATATAAGTAATGAACTATACATCGCATCTGTATGAGAATGAACGTAATCCACCACACTATTGGAATCTTCCTCCAAATCGATATTACGATAGCGCTGAAGAAAATAAATCAAGGCCAATGTAGCGGCATGCAGTTCAGCCTGAAACGGTGAAGATACCAGGAGATAAAAGACTATCACCCCTGAAAAATGTCCAGCTGAGTCTCAGAACACAGCACATCCCGCAGCAGAGAAAGAGCCAAGTGGAGCATCTACATTCTGTTGGAGAATTTAAGGTTGGGCTTTGGCCCATCGTTGGAGATTGAAGATTTGGGCTTAGGCCCGTTGATGAATGTTGCAAAACTTGATTGAGCAACGTACTTTGAGCTTAATGAGTTTCCGATAATGAAATCGAAAACTAATGAATTCTTAATTATCTACGTAACGAGTAGTTAATGTTAGGATGTGAACTCACTCAATTTTGAGATTGTGTGAATGTGAAATTAATGCTCAAAGTAGATGGAAATGTTGTTGATGGGTGATGTGTCACCCGTGTGGAGGAATGCCACGTTGGAGGGGTCCATGTGGCGGTAAAAAGCATCTGACGGACATCGATCGATGACTTCGATCGATCGATGTCATCGATCGAAGTGGATCAGAGGGCTTCGATCTCTTGGCAGATCGATCTAAGTCAATCAGAGGACATCGATCGATCACTTCGATCGATCGATGTCACTTAGATCGATCAAGTTGATCGAATGAAGTGCTCAGTCAGACATCAGTCGATCACATCGATCGATCGATGTCACTTCGATCGATCGATGTGATCGATCGAAGTCTGACAGCGGGTAGAATCATTTTGATTGTGCGGTTAGGTTTCAAACTTGAAACTAACACTATCCTCCGGTTTAAAATAAGATCAATCTGTTGTGATCTAACGGTAGCAGGGAAGATAGCTTTAATCTAACGGCCGAGATTTAAACTGTCTTAACCGCTTAACCGAATATGGTTTCCATCTAACGGTCCAGGTTTAAACCTGCTAATCTATCTTCGATCTAAAGGCTGAGATTAAACCTTCCTAATCTAGATAGGAGGTTTTAATCTAACGGTCTAAATCAAACTTCGGTTTTGATCCAACGGTCACGGTACCTTGTCCTCCAACCGACTCCCCTATATAAAGAGGGCTAAGGGTGTTCATTTGAGACACACCTTAAGCTCTTAGCATTTCAACGCATTCTGCATTCATAGCACGTGAGTCCTGCATATTGTCCGGGAGAAGTCAGGACACTCTAAGCGTTCGAAGGAGTTCAAGTTCAGCAGTGCCGCTCAACTGAACAGGTACCCGTTGTATCCTGGGAGACGATTGCTCATACCGGTTGGGCACAATATACCGGAGCAATACGTCTTAAGGACAGAGTCTTCGACTCGCCCGGGTTTGATTTATTTTGTTTCATATGCACACGTTGTACGACTGCGTCTTGGTACAGGATTGATTGTATCCAACAATCTTAAGACGTATTCCAATTCAATTAATTTCTGTACCGTTTTTTAATTTGCGCAAAAGCAGTTTCGTACTGATTTGCAGTCTACTTCTACTCCTTTCTTAAATCTGATTCTGTTCTGATCTATTCGTTTTGATCAACTAAACAGTAATCTGATGGAGAACGCAAGCTCAGGCTCGGTTCATGGTGCAGACATTCAGAGTTCTGCTCCAATGGCACCAACTGCTGGGGTGCCAAGACATGCTCCTCCTGCGCAGGGTCCTGTAGTGGCCCAAGTGGAGAAACCAGAGAAGTTCAGTGGGAGCTTCTTCAAGCGCTGGCAGCAGAAGATGTTGTTCTTCTTGACTGCTGTGGGATTGGCAAATTTCCTGACTGAGGACCCGCCTATGGTGGATCCGTTAGAGGACCAAGCCCAGGATATGCAAAACCAACGTTTTGTTGAAGGTTGGAACTTCAACAATTATGTTTGTTTGAGCCATATTCTGAGTTGTTTGGACAACTCCTTGTATGGTTTGTACTGTACGTACAAGACCGCAAAGTCTTTGTGGCAGGCTTTGGAAAAGAAATATCGTACGGAAGATGCCGGCACTAAGAAATTTATTGTCGGCAAATTCCTGGATTTCAAAATGTCTGATTCTCGCACTGTTGTTTTTCAAGTTGAGGAACTTCAGACGTTGGTTGCCGAGATGGAAGAGGAGGGCATGTTGCTCAGTGAATCTTTCGTCGTAGCAGCAGTGATTGAGAAGCTACCTCTTTCGTGGAGGGAATTCAGAAGCTATCTCAAACACAAGAGAAAGGAGATGACATTGGAAGATCTAATTGTTCGACTCCGCATTGAGGAGGACAATCGTAGATCTGAAAGAGCGCCACAATCTAGCTCTGGTCAGGCTAAGGCCCATGTTGCAGAGGCCAAGAAAAAGAAAGGCCAACTCGGGGTGAACAAGAAAGGCAAGCAGATCGCCAAGAAGTTCACCGGAAAATGCTACAACTGTGGCATTCAGGGGCATGTCAGCAATGAGTGCAGAAAGCCCAAGAAGAAGCAATCCAAGGCAAAGGCGAACATAGTCGATGCATTGGATGATCTAAATCTCTGTGCGGTGGTCTCAGAGTGCAATGCTGTGGGGAATGTACGTGAGTGGTGGCTTGATACTGGTGCCACTAGACATGTTTGCTCCAGCAGAGAGATGTTCACGGAGTACCAACCCGGGAACAATGAACAACTTTACATGGGAAACTCGGCCTCCTCGAAGATTGAAGGCGAGAGAAAAGTTGTTCTGAAGCTCACATCAGGGAAGCATCTGACTCTGCAGAATGTGCTGCACGTCCCTGATATTCAGAAGAATTTAGTATCTGGATCTCTTCTAGTCATGCATGGTTTTAGACTAGTGTTAGAATCCAATAAAGTTGTTCTTTCGAAAAATGGCATGTATTTGGGGAAGGGGTACTTGTCGAATAGGATGTTTAAATTGAATGTCATCACTATTGTACCCAAAAGAGATTTGCCCGCAGAGGCTAATAAAATTGCTTCCTCTTCTGCTTACATGCTTGAGTCTTCTTGTTTATGGCATTTTCGTTTGGGACATGTTAATTACAAGTCAATACAACGTATGAGTAATCTTGACTTATTGCCCAAAATGGACTTTAATAATAAAGGAAAATGTCAAATATGTGTTGAAGCGAAGATGGCAAAGACGCCATTTCCTTCAATAGAAAGGAACACTGAACCTTTGAATTTAATTCATACCGATGTGTGTGATTTAAAGTTTGTGCAAACGAGAGGTGGTAAAAAGTATTTTGTAACTTTTATCGACGATTGCACACGATACTGTTATGTATATTTGCTAAGCAGCAAAGACGAGGCCCTTGATGCTTTCAAGGATTATAAAAATGAAGTTGAGAATCAACTTAGCAAACGAATTAAAACAATTCGAAGTGATAGAGGTGGCGAATATGATACACCGTTTAATGAATTCTGTTCAGAACATGGCATTATTCATCAAACGACTGCACCATATTCACCTCAATCGAATGGTATTGCTGAACGCAAGAACCGTACTCTTAAAGAGATGATGAATGCTATGTTGATAAGTTCGGGTTTACCTCAGAACTTGTGGGGGGAAGCAGTTCTCTCAGCCAACGTCATTTTAAACAGAATTCCGTCTAAGAAGATGGATGTAACCCCATACGAACTTTGGAAGGGCTATAAGCCTAGCTATAAATACTTGAAAGTGTAGGAGTGTCTGGCGAAGGTTGCTGTACCTAGACCAAGACAAGTGAAAATTGGGCCTAAAACAATTGATTGCATATTTATTGGTTATGCAACTAACAGTAGTGCATATCGGTTCTTGGTGCACAAGTCGGATATTCCTGACGTACATGAAAACGTGGTCATGGAGTCAAGGAATGCAGTGTTCTTTGAAGATGTCTTTCCGAGGAAAGACAAAATTCAAGAAGAAACAAGATTTGGTAAGCGAATGCGTGAGGCGACTCCTCAAGGAGATGAGGAGCTTCGTCAAAGCAAGCGTGCCAGAATGCCAACTTCGTTTGGACCGGATTTTCTAACCTATATGGTAGAAAATGAGCCGAGGAACTTTTCCGAGGCTATGTCAACTCCAGAAGCTCCATTTTGGAAAGAGGCAATAAACAGTGAAATAGACTCGATTCTTCAAAATCACACTTGGGAGTTGGTTGACCTTCCACCTGGAAGTAAACCACTTGGTTGTAAGTGGGTTTTCAAGAAGAAACTGAAAGAGGATGGGTCTATTGAAAAATATAAAGCCAGGTTGGTAGCTAAAGGCTATCAGCAAAAGGAAGGCTTTGACTTTTTTGACACCTACTCACCAGTAACTAGGATCACTTCTATAAGGGTGCTAGTTGCAATTGCTGCAGTCTATAACTTGGAAATCCATCAGATGGATGTGAAGACTGCTTTTCTGAATGGTGAGTTGGATGAAGAAATCTATATGGAACAACTCGAAGGGTTTGTGGTTCCAGGACAAGAGTCTAAGGTTTGTAGACTCGTTAAGTCCTTGTACGGACTTAAACAAGCGCCTAAGCAGTGGCACTTGAAGTGTGATCAAGCTATGTTAGCTAATGGTTTCAAGATCAACGAGTGTGACAAGTGTGTCTACATTAAGAGCACACAGAATGCTTATGTGATAGTGTGTCTTTATGTAGATGACATGCTAATTATGGGAAGTACTCGGGACATAATCTTAAACACCAAGAAGATGTTGACGAGGAACTTCGATATGAAGGACATGGGAGTTGCCAATATTATTCTAGGAATTAAGATTTCTAGGGTGACTGAGGGACTCATACTGTCACAAACACACTATATTGAATCAGTCCTGAAACGGTTCAATATGGATGATGTGAAACCGGTAAAGACCCCGCTTGACTTAAGTACGCACTTAAGAAAGAATCGAGGCGAACCTGTTGCCCAGTTGAAATACTCTCAGGTAATCGGGAGTCTGATGTACATAACGAATTGTACAAGACCAGACTTAGCTTGTTCAGTAAACAAGTTGAGCAGATTTACGAGTAATCCAAGTGATGATCATTGGAAAGCTCTTAACAGAGTAATGAGGTATTTGAAATACACAATGAATCTTGGATTTCATTACACGAGATATCCAGCGGTGTTGGAAGGATACTGCGATGCAAACTGGATATCAGACAGTAAGGACTCGAAATCCACCAGTGGATATGTGTTCACTGTTGGTGGTGCTGCTGTGTCGTGGAAATCCACGAAACAAACTTGTATAGCTCGGTCCACTATGGAAGCTGAGTTCATAGCATTGGACAAAGCTGGGGAAGAGGCTGAGTGGCTTCGGAATTTCTTGGAAGATATTCCGTGCTGGCCTAAGCCAATCGCTCCTATTAGCATACACTATGATAGTCAGTCAGCTATAGGACGTGCTCAAAGCAGCATCTATAATGGTAAGTCACGACACATACGTCGGAGACATAACACCATTAAACAGTTGATCTCTAATGGCGTGATTTCCATTGATTATGTGAAATCAATGGAAAATCTTGCGGATCCGCTTACAAAAGGCTTGCCTAGAGATCAAATGTCAAGATTGACAAACGGAATGGGACTTAAGCCCATAATGCATGAGTCTTTGTAATGGTAACCCAACCTTGTTGACTGGAGATCCCAGAATCTTGGTTCAATGGGACAACTAAGTTATGAAGGTTCAGTTAGCACTTACTCATTCCGTCTGGTAAAAGTGCTGTCTGCAGAGATTGTAGGGTAAGCTAAGGCTTTTAATGATGTCCTATATCTTGATACGTCAAGTGGAGTATGGCAGAATACTCTTGATAGGAATCACCTATGTAAGTGTGAAGTGGGGCCGCTTCTATGAGAAAGTCTAGGTGGCAAGATTTCTCTAAAACACTTTCTGAAACCAGGTTGTTCATGGCCAAAACGAACACAACCATGAGAACCAAAAGGGTGTTAAAGGAAATATTGTGTGAGTATCATTGTCTTGGTTCACAACAAAGGCTGACTAGTTCAAGACATCAAGTCACTATTTAGCCGAGTGAATCCGATGGTACATCACTATGAAAGGTTCAAAGCCAGAAGCTACCTCTTCTGATGCAATATTTTCTTGTCTGACTTCTCCTCAGAGTCTGCATATGCATTTGCATTAATTTCCATTCATGTGGGGGATTGTTGGAGAATTTAAGGTTGGGCTTTGGCCCATCGTTGGAGATTGAAGATTTGGGCTTAGGCCCGTTGATGAATGTTGCAAAACTTGATTGAGCAACGTACTTTGAGCTTAATGAGTTTCCGATAATGAAATCGAAAACTAATGAATCCTTAATTATCTACGTAACGAGTAGTTAATGTTAGGATGTGAACTCACTCAATTTTGAGATTGTGTGAATGTGAAATTAATGCTCAAAGTAGATGGAAATGTTGTTAATGGGTGATGTGTCACCCGTGTGGAGGAATGCCACGTTGGAGGGGTCCATGTGGCGGTAAAAAGCATCTGACGGACATCGATCGATCGATGTCACTTCGATCGATCGATGTCATCGATCGAAGTGGATCAGAGGGCTTCGATCTCTTGGCAGATCGATCTAAGTCAATCAGAGGACATCGATCGATCACTTCGATCGATCGATGTCACTTAGATCGATCAAGTTGATCGAATGAAGTGCTCAGTCAGACATCAGTCGATCACATCGATCGATCGATGTGATCGATCGAAGTCTGACAGCGGGCAGAATCATTTTGATTGTGCGGTTAGGTTTCAAACTTGAAACTAACACTATCCTCCGGTTTAAAATAAGATCAATCTGTTGTGATCTAACGGTGGCAGGGAAGATAGCTTTAATCTAACGGCCGAGATTTAAACTGTCTTAACCGCTTAACCGAATATGGTTTCCATCTAACGGTCCAGGTTTAAACCTGCTAATCTATCTTCGATCTAAAGGCTGAGATTAAACCTTCCTAATCTAGATAGGAGGTTTTAATCTAACGGTCTAAATCAAACTTCGGTTTTGATCCAACGGTCACGGTACCTTGTCCTCCAACCGACTCCCCTATATAAAGAGGGCTAAGGGTGTTCATTTGAGACACACCTTAAGCTCTTAGCATTTCAACGCATTCTGCATTCATAGCACGTGAGTCCTGCATATTGTCCAGGAGAAGTCAGGACACTCTAAGCGTTCGAAGGAGTTCAAGTTCAGCAGTGCCGCTCAACTGAACAGGTACCCGTTGTATCCTGGGAGACGATTGCTCATACCGGTTGGGCACAATATACCGGAGCAATACGTCTTAAGGACATAGTCTTCGACTTGCCCGGGTTTGATTTATTTTGTTTCATATGCACACGTTGTACGACTGCGTCTTGGTACAGGATTGATTGTATCCAACACATTCAACTTAAATCATCCAAAGGGTGGTGCAAGGCAGCATAATATCCTCATCCTACGAGTAAGAAGTCGAGGGGAGAGGCCGAGGGTAATTAAGTAAGGATCTAGTGAAGCATGCTTTGATCCTTACTGAGTTGAAACCAATTATAGATTGCCCTACATATCATTGCATGTAACTTGAGAGTTGACCATCGGTCATCTCCAAACACAATCGAAGTATACATATGCCAAATATTCCACAAAATCAGACCCGGTGTAACCATACAGTGACATCCCTTGAAGGTTCCAACACGGGTTGAAGTCAACCAAGCTAAGAGATACTGCCACAAAGGGCAGTGAAGTGAGACCAGGGCATCAAGTATAGAAGCGTAATATGTCCAAATTTGTCGAATAGGTGCACAACGTAGAAAAAGATGTTCTAATGTGGCCGAAGAAGCGCGACAGAAAGGAAAACAAGTGGGTCCGGGAATCATGAGCCTATGCAAGTTATCCTACAATGGGAAAGCTCCATGGTACACTTTCCACATAAAAAAGGCGTACAATCGGAATCTGTAACCGATGCCATATGAAACCATGAGAGAAAAGCTTCACCCTCACAGACCAGGACACTTCATATGCCGACTTCAATGTGAATTCACCGCAAGTGTCAGGTTTCAACACATAGCTACCAGGAACACCATCAACCTGTGTAATACAAATTGAATGTGCCTCACAAATACGCTTCCAACATATGGAGTCTGTGACCCAAGGTGGCTACCCCAAGCGACCATCATACTTGGATCGCATAAATGCCGACCATAAGGAATTTTCCATATTGTACGACCACCATGATTTAGCTGAATAAGCCAACGACAAGAATTCCAAGTGACGCAGGCCAAGACCACCCTCATCCTGTGGCATGAATAATGTGTTCCATTTGACTCGATGAAGCTTACTTAGGTTTTTACGATCAACCAAAAAAATTGCATATGCGACGCCGGATTGCATGCACAATGCTTTTTGGTAAAGAGAAAACAGCAAGTGTATGAACAAGCAAAGCAGTTATAACATGTTTAATTAAAATCAACTTGCCTGCGATCGTCAGAAATTTGTTTTGCCAACATAGGAGTCTCGCATCCACCTAGGTTAACAAGTCCAGACAGTAAATAAGCCGTGAATGTCCACGATAAAAGATTAACCCCAAGATATTTGATGTGCAACGTAGTGGCAGCCATCCCCAGCTCTTGCGCCATTCTGCTAACCATTCTAGGAGTCACATGTGAAGACGGAATGAAATGACTTTTACGAAAATTTACCCTTTGACTTGAGGCTGCCTGATATAAATCCAGAAAATTTCGGATTCGCTTCATATTACGCACCGATCCATTGAGGAATAATAATAGATCATATGCAAAAGCTAAATGAGTGACCGGTCGTCGTTCCCTACCCATTGAAAAACTGGAGATAGAACCTGCACTGACTAAAGATTTTATTCCTCTCGAAAAAGCTTCAGATGCCAATATAAATAATAATAGAGAGATAGGGTCTTCCTGCTTGACTCCCCTAGTCGGCTGAAAGAAACCACATGGCTTGCCATTAATTAGGACAGACATATGTGTGCTCTCCAGATGATTAAGTATAAGTCAGATAAACCTTTCTTGAAAGCCCATCTTGGCCAATAACTGACGTAAGAAATCCCTGCTAATGCAATCAAGTGCCTTCATAATGTCTAACTTTATCATGACATTACCACCTCAGGCTTTCTTATTCATTAGCTGCGTCAGTTCTTGTGCAAGAAGTATCTACTCAGAAATATCTCGGGCACACATTAAACCTGCTTGTTCCACCGATATAATACCATCGAGTATACGGGTCAAGCGAGAGGTGAGTATCTGAGTACCTAACTTGGACATAAAATTCATAAACTAATTAGTTGGAAGTCTGCAAATGTATTAGGCGAAGTTTTCTTCAGAATCAAAGCAAGTAATGTGCTGCCCATGGCCCGAGGAATACTAAAACTAAGAAAAATTCCTACACCGCTTTGTAAACATCCATAGACACAACATCCCAACGATGTCTAAAAAGGAAACCATTATATTCATCCGGCCTTGTAGCACTGTGAGGGTCCAAAGCCCACACTGCTTCTTTAGTCTCCTCCAAGGTCCGCATAAATAATAGCTGATCATTCATGTCATGTGAGACAAGAAGGGAATGTAGTGTAGTAAGTCATCAACTCCAGTCACTGGCTCCTCAGAGAAAAACTGTGAAAAATATGATATCGCTTCCGCTTGAATAACCTCTTCAATTTGACATAGCTCCCCAGAAGTGGTATAAATGCGAGAAATAGCTTGTCTGCGCCAACGATCCTTTACCAGGTTATGAAAGTATTTTGTATTAGCATCACCACCTTTTAGCCATTCGACCTGCGATTTTTGTTCCAAAAACTGCAACTCCAAATTCACTGCACGATTATAATTTGCTTGCGCCGTATGTAATTTTGTCCTCAATACAGAGGTAGGCTGACGATCATACTCTGCCTCAAGTTGTCGAACATTACGTTCAGCCGCTTCTAAGGTATCAGACACAATGCCAAAAAATATTAACATTCCAATGCTGCAAGTCCTTTTTAAGTCTCTACAATTATCGTAGGCCCCATACCACCCCTCATTGGGTATTCAGGCCACTTTGCTCTCACAAACGGCATGAAATGCTCATGCTCCGCCCAAATATTTAGAAAACGGAAGGATTTAGCTCCTACAGGCTGCGCCGATGATAACGAGATAAATGCCTGACTCTCAGACCTGTAATTGATTGTTGAAATCCAGAGAGCATAAAACTCGATCAAGCCGACGATTGAGGACTCCCAAACCTTGGCCGCCAACCCAAGTGTACTGCGGCCCCTTGTAAGGTATGTCGACTAAATCGCAATGACTGACACAATGCACAAACTTCTCAATAGATGTGAGTTGTGGCATAGATACACCAATGTGCTCATTCACAGATAAATATCTATTGAAATCACCTCCGAAGATCCGGTGTGGATTATGTTGTGCATGTATCTCCTGAAGTTCTACCCATAATCGACGTCTGTTAGTGACTGTATGCATTACATACACTGGGCTAACCGAAATAACATGTTGAGTACTGATAATATAAAAGTGCAGATGTGATGTGTAGCGCCCTGCTCCCGAGCCCTAGCCTCGGTAGCAGTGCACCTGCCGTATCTCACTGAGGAGAATACAAAGCGTCACATCAACATGCTACACGTCAGTGCTGACATAGAAAATTTTTCTTTTATTTCCGCGGAAACGATAAAACACAACACTAATTTGAATTTAACGAATCTCCATAAAATAAAGACATTATCACTAGGCTGACCAGACCATACAAGTCAAAGTCAAATGTCTAAGTTTAAAAGTCTAAAAATGTTTTCAAAGTGATACTGGAAAAATAAAAATGTCTGTGTCAACCCTAAGAATATCATAACCAGTCCATCTCCACACTCACTGCAAACGTAGCTACGAGTCACTCAGCCCATTCCACGGCATCGGCCCCATCCTCAACGAAGATATAGTCATACTCCGTCTCGGCTTCACCTGGAATAGTAGGGGGGTGAGTGATGGTAATCACCCAGTAGGTGCCTCTCAAAAGAATACAAAGCTTACATACCCAAAAAGATATCGACACATAATCACATAAGACAAGATAACATGGCTTATACGGAAAAGTAAAACACTCCACATAAAATGCGCAAGTACGTGATGCATGCTCAATCAACGTGTCACACGCAACGAGAGTCATGTCATGCAATATGCCCCTAGACCTATATGCTATGCATGCTCCCGGGTCCTAAATCCAGCGTCATGGTCTCTAGCCACCACTTGCTGTTTGGACACCCACGCCCTATAGACGCAGTATGTCTCATGACACCCATGTCCTATAGACACAGTATATCATCCCGGCACCCACTCCCTATAGACGCAGTATACCTCATGCAAGAGAACTCTGGTGTCATGGTCTCTAGCCACCACTTACCGTTTGGACACCCACGCCCTATAGACGCAGTATGTCGCATGACACCCATGCCCTATAGACACAGTATATCATCCCGGCACCCACGCCCTATAGACGCAGTATACCTCATACAAGAGAACTCCGGCGTCATGGTCTCTAGCCACCACTTATCGTTTGGACACCCACGCCCTATAGACGCAGTATGTCGCATGACACCCATACCCTATCGACACAGTATATCATCCCGGTACCCACGTCCTATAGACGCAGTATACCTCATGCGAATGCACGTGCCATGGATGCAAGAGGAAAGAAAGAAAACAAGTTAGACGTCATCCCCTGACGTCGATCGATCGACGTCCAACTGAGACACATCGAACCCTCACCCAGCTGACGTCGATCGATCGATGTCCATCTGAGATACATCGATCTCTCACCTGCTGAACATCGATCGATCGATGTACATCATCCTCTGACATCGATCGATCAATGTCACCATTTTCCAGGATTTCCATTCTGCGATTTCTGCAGTCCATTCAGCCACACCATTCAACAATTCTCACTCTCCCATATTTTCATACCCAGATATAGACATCATACCACCACGAGGAGAAATATATCAACAAGATCACGATGAAATCAAGAATCAAAGAACAGAGAATAGACACGTTGGAACACATCAATGAGATCATAATTGAATCAAGGATAAAAGAACAACAACACATAGAGAAAAAATATCGTTTTGCCTATGCAATCTTCATACCGTTTTGAGGGAATAAATAGTATGCACCTACCTCGATCCTAGCAAGAATTGATATATACGAGAGATGATGGTGATCTTGTTAGGGTTGTGATCTCCTCCTCTTGAAGCCTTGAATTCAAAGATCTCTCCTTCCTTTTCTTTTTATGGCCGAATTTTGATGGGGGAGAGAGGGGGAAGGCTACCGTTTAGAAAAGAGAGGGGGAGGGGATTAGGGTTAATCACAATTTAAGGAGAGATTTGGGGGAAGATAGGGTCAATTAATTGATTAGGATAAGATTTAGTTAATTTTAATATTCTATTATTTATATTTTTTTTCTTTTCCTTTTTGGTCACACGGATATAACATCCTACCCCCTTACAAATAGTTTCGACCCCGAAACTTGTCGTACCTTGCTCAAAGAGGTGGGGATAGCAGTCGCGCATTTGCTCTTCTAGTTCCCATGTCGCTTCATTCTCCCGGTGGTTGCTCCATTGAACTTTGACATAGGGAATAATCCTTCTCCTCAGCTCCTGATCCTTCCGGTCAAGAATTCTAATCGGTACCTCTTCATAGGAAGCATCTGGCCTGATCTTAAGTGGCCGAGCATCGAACACATGACTTGGGTCGGATACATACCTCCTCAACTGTGAAACGTGAAATACGTTGTGCACCTGAGCAAGCATCGGGGGTAGCGCCAGTCTGTAGGCCAAGTCTCCAACCCTCTCGAGTATCTCATAGGGTCCAATAAAACGAGGCTTCAACTTTCCTTTAACTCCAAAACGTGTCACACCTTTCATGTGTGATACTTTAAGGTAGACCTTTTCTCCTTCCTCGAACTCCAAAGGTCGTCTCTTCATGTCGGCCCAACTCTTGCTTCCATCCTGAGCCATCTTAAGGTGTTCACGAATCAGTTTCACCTTCTCTTTAGTCTGCTCAATTATCTGGGGGCCGTCAACATACGTTCGCCAACCTCGTCCCAGTGAACAGGTGACCTACACTTACGTCCATACAAGGCCTCGAATGATGCCATGCCTATGGCACTGTGATGACTGTTATTATAGGAGAACTCAATCGACTTAAGCATGCTGTCCCAATTCCCTTTGAAATCCAACGCGCACGCCCTTAGCCTGTCTTCCAAGGTCTAAATGGTCCTCTCAGATTGACCATCGGTCTGAGGGTGGAAAGCAGTGCTCAATCGTAACTCAGTCCCTATTTTCTTCTGACAGGCTGCCCAGAACTGAGATGTAAACTTTGGATCACGATCAGATACTATGCTGACTGGCACTCCATGAAGGCAAACAATATTGTCGATGTACATAGTTACCAACCCTCCATAGTAAGTCCGGTGGGGATAAGTAAGAAATGAGCATACTTAGTCAATCGATCCACGATTACCCATATCACATCATTCCCATTTCTTGTCTTCGGGAGTCCAACCACAAAGTCCATTGTCACATGCTCCCACTTCCATTCGGGTATCTCTAGTGGTCACATCAGTCCACTCGGCCTCTGATGTTTTGCCTTAACTTGCTGGCAAACAAGACACCTTTCTACAAACTCAGCAATGTGCCTCTTCATGCCATTCCACCAATAATGTCTCTTCAGATCATTATACATTTCGTAGCACCAGGGTGGATAGACAGTTTCGAATTATGTGCGTCTTTCAACAACTCCCTCCTGAGTTCTTCAACATCCGGCACACACAACCTTCCTTGGTACCACATACTGCCGTCATCATGAACCTGAAATCCATCTACCTGGCTGGTTAGCATTCTTTCTCGGATGTCCCTAATTGCGGCGTCATCTTTCTGTGCTTCCTTAATCTGATCTACCAAAGTAGGAGTGATAATCAGTGCTGCCAGAACATCTGCAGTAGAATCCACAAGATCCAAGTCAAACTCTGTCATTTCCTTATCTAGAATCGCTTGTCGAGCATGGTTTGATTTCCTACTTAAGGCATCAGCAACTCGATTGGCCTTCCCTAGATGATAGCTGATGGTCAACTCATAATCTTTCAATAACTCTAACCATCTCCTTTGGCGCATGTTCAATTCCTTTTGCGTGAACAGATACTTAAGGCTTTTATGATCAGTGAACACCTCGCACTTCACTCCATATAAATAGTGGCGCCATATTTTCAGTGCGAACACCACTGCTGCTAGTTCCAGATCATGGGTCGAATAGTTCCGCTCATACGGCTTTAGCTGTCTCGAAGCATACGCAATGACCTTGTCGTTTTGCATCAATACGCATCCTGAAATACAAAAGTTAGACCACCTCTTTAGTTTTATACAAGATCAATTTGAAATTATATACATTTACCTAGCCCGTTCTTAGAAGCGTCACTGTAAATGACAAACCCTTCCGTCGCGGAGGGCTGAGCAAGAACAGGGGCTGTGGTCAGTCTCCTTTTTAGTTCAGCAAAGCTCTGCTCACACTCGGCGGTCATTCAAACTCTGACTTCTTCTGTGTCAATCGGCTCAGAGGCACTGCAATCGATGAGAAGCCCTCGACAAACTTCCTGTAGTATCCAGCCAGACCAAGAAAACTCATTACCTCAGTCACATTAGTGGGCCTAGGCCACTCGGTGATCGCCTCTACCTTCTTTGGATCCACAGAAATCCCTTCTTCGGAGACCACATGACCCAAAAAGGCTACGCTTTTCAACCAAAACTCACATTTGCTGAACTTGGCATATAATTTGCTTCTCCGAAGGGTCTCTAGAACCTCCCTCAATTGCTCAGCGTGAGTCTCTTCGTCAGGGGAGTATACCAGAATATCATCAATGAACACTACCACGGACTTATCCAATTGTTTCCGAAATACTGTGTTCATTAGGTCCATAAAAGCGGCTGGGGCGTTGATTAATCCAAAAGGCATAACCATGAATTCATAGTGGCCATAACGTGTTCGGAAAGCGGTCTTTGTTGTATCCCCTGATTTGATCCTCAACTGTTGATAACCGGATGGCAAATCAATTTTGGAAAATACTGTAGCCTCCTGGAAGAAATTTCGTTGATGGTGCAATTTAACGAGTAACCGAAAAGTTTAAATTTAACTCCAACTTATCATTACCCGTACCTGATCAAAGAGATCCTCAGGTAATGGATACTTGTTCTTGATGGTGATCTTATTGTGCTCCCGGTAATCTATGCATAATCTCATGCTCCCGTTTTTCTTCTTCACGAACAGGACTGGAGCACCCCAAGGTGACACACCGGGCCGAATAAATTTACGGTCCAGCAGTTCCTGTAACTGCTACTTCAACTCCTTGATCTCTGCTGGAGCCATGCGGTAGGGTGCCCTAGAAATGGATTCAGCACCGGGTACTAGATTGATCTCGAACTGTACTTCTCTTTCTGGGGGTAGTCCTGGTAGCTCCTCGGGAAAGACGTCTGTAAATTCCTTTACTACCGGAATTTGGTCAATCTGCAGAACCTCCTGCTCGGCACCCATTGAGAAAACCAAAAATCCTTCTCTTCCTCTCTTTAGTGCTTAAAACGCCTGAGCCGCAGCCAAATAAAGCTTCTGAGGCGTCTTCCTCAATTTATGGTTTCCTGGAAAAGTAGTTTCCCCCAACTCCGGTGTTTTCATGCGGACCTGGAGTTGCCGGCAATCAATAGTGGCGTGATATTTTGCCAAGAAGTCCATGCCCAGAATAACGTCAAAGTCGTGCATTTGGATCGGTATCAAGGTCGCAGAGAACTGCAGATCGTTAATCTCCAATTCACATCTCTTGTAATGTTGACGAGACACGAGTACTTGGCCGCTAGCGGCTTGTATACGGTATGGAGTCTCAATCCATTCGGGGAGAACATCCAGATTCTTGGCAAATCTCTTTGCCATAAACGAGTGACTCGCCTCACCATCGAACAGAATATTGGCTGGCACTTTGTTAATTAAAATCACACCTAACACATTCAAGGTTTAGCACCCAACATGCAATAACAACAACTAGAATTTAATCCAACTTCGAATTTTAAACACTAAAGTAGATATGCATGTAACCACGTCGCCTGACTCCTCAACCTCTGCATCCGTCATCACATGGACTCGAGCATTGGTTCGGCCTCGTCCTCCCTGCTGTGCTTGAGTCTGCGGGTTCATCTGAGCCGGTGCAGAGCATTCCTTAGCTAGATGTCCTTGCTTCCCGCAATTATAGCACACCTTCTGAGCTTTCCAACATTGCCCCGGATGAAAACGTCCGCACAGTGTACACTGTGAGGCAGGTGCCACAGCTCTCACTGGCTGCGCATCGGTCAGTACTGGTCCTTCAATCATCGGTGCCTGACTCACTTAACCCTGCTGTCGTTCTGGTCGGAACGGTTGCCCAGACTGAGGGCGTCGAGGCACTTTCAGCCATCTCCCTGATTTGCCCGCATGCAAATCCTCACGGGGTCTCTTAAGTCTCTCTAGTGCAGCAGCCCTATCCAAGTTCCTCTCAACACGTCTACATACCTTCAGTAGTCCCTCAAATGTCGTGGCCTCTGCACAAACAATAGCCTGCTGGATGCGAAGCTCAAACCGGTATGGAACTTCAGCATCTTGGCCTCCTCATTGTCCATGATACAGGACATATACTGACCCAGCTCGTGAAACTTCTCAGAATACTGATCAACTGTCATGGACCCCTGTGTCAGCATCTGGAATTCTGCCATCCTTCTCTGAATAGCACTACCCGGAACATAGTCCTTCTTATACTCCTCCATAAATTGTTCTCAAGTCACTGGTGGAGTCAATCTATGCTTCACCCCATTCTACCATCTTTCCGCTTCCCCTTCCAGAAACGGGGTTGTTGTCTCTACTTTCAGATTCACAGGCACCTGTATAAGCCTTATCTGTTCGGTCACATTTTTGATCCAGATCTCGGCTTCCTCAGGCCGAGTGGTACCCCTGAACATCGGTATTCGGGAGTTCTGCATCTCCCTGTAATAGAACCTCAAGCCTTGTTGCGGTGGTGGTGGTGGTTGTTGTTGTTGTTGCTGTTGATGCTGAGTTTGCTGAAGTATCTGGGCGATCTGCGCCTATTGTTGTGCCATCTGTGTGTACTGTTGCGCCATCTGCGTCTGCTGATGAGCTATTAAGGCCGTCAGATTGGCCAGTGTATCCGCAAGGTTTTGGGGGATCGCCCCTTGCCCCTGACGCTCGTCTCCATCATATCCACCCTTCCCTGATGGTTCACGTCGCGGAGGCATTGTCTATAGACAGTTAAAACAGGTTATACAAAATTTGACTTGAGAGTATCGTAAAGAGGTACAAGAGTGGAGGGCAAAAGGGTAACCTATCACGTATTCTTACTAACGGCACTCACCACCCGAAACCCCAGTCACAGCTTATGTCTACTTCATTCTATTCAAGTTGAAAATATCATTTGAAAACAGATCCTCACTTATTCTTAGGTGTGATTAACTAATCTTCACGGTCCCGAGGCGTATCTGAAGCCTGGGCTCTGATACCACCTGTAGTGCCCCGCTCCTGAGCCCTAGCCTCGGTAGCAGTGCACCCGCCGTATCTCACTTAGGAGAATACAAAGCGTCACATCAACCTATTACACGTCAGTGCTGACATAGAAAATTTTTCTTTTATTTCTGCGGAAACGATAAAACACAACACTAATTTGAATTTAACGAACCTCCATAAAATAAAGACATTATCACTAGGCTGACCAGGCCATACAAGTCAAAGTCAAATGTCTAAGTTTAAAAGTCTGAAAATGTTTTCAAAGTAATACTGGAAAAATAGAAATGTCTGTGTCAACCCTAAGAATATCATAACCAGTCCATCTCCACACTCACTACAAACGTAGCTACGAGTCACTCAGCCCACTCTACGGCATCGGTCCCATCCTCAACGAAGATATAGTCATACTCCGTCTCGGCTTCACCTGGAATAGTAGGGGGTGAGTGATGGTAATCACCCAGTAGGTGCCTCTCAAAACAACACAAAGCTTACATACCCAAAAAGATATCGACACATAATCACATAAGACAAGATAACATGGCTTATGCGGAAAAGTAAAACACTCCACATAAAATGCGCAAGTACGTGATGCATGCTCAATCAACGTGTCACACGCAACGAGAGTCATGTCATGCAATATGTCCCTAGACCTATATGCTATGCATGCTCCCGGGTCCTAAATCCAGCGTCATGGTCTCTAGCCACCACTTGCTGTTTGGACACCCACGCCCTATAGACGCAGTATGTCGCATGACACCCATGCCCTATATACACAGTATATCATCCCGGCACCCACGCCCTATAGACGCAGTATACCTCATGCAAGAGAACTCCGGCGTCATGGTCTCTAACCACCACTTACCGTTTGGACACCCACGCCCTACAGACGCAGTATGTCGCATGACACCCATGCCCTATAGACACTGTATATTATCCCGGTACCCACGCCCTATAGACGCAGTATACTTCATGCGAATGCACGTGCCATGGATGTAAGAGAAAAGAAAGAAAACAAGTTAGACGTCATCCCCTGACGTCGATCGATCGACGTCTAATTGAGACACATCGAACCCTCACCCAGCTGACGTCGATCGATCGATGTCCATCTGAGATACATCGATCTCTCACCTGCTGAACATCGATCGATCGATGTACATCATCCTCTGACATCGATCGATCAATGTCACCGTTTTCCAGGATTTCTATTTTGCGATTTCTGCAGTCCATTCAGCCACGCCATTCAACAACTCTCACTCTCCCATATTTTCATACCCAGATATAGACATCATACCACCACGAGGAGAAATACATCAACAAGATCACGATGAAATCAAGAATCAAATAACAGAGAATAGACACGTTGGAACACATCAATGAGATTATAATTGAATCAAGGATAAAAGAACAACACATAGAGAAAAAATATCGTTTTGCCTATGCAATCTTCATACCGTTTTGAGGAAATAAATAGTATGCACCTACCTCAATCCTAGCAAGAATTGATATATACGAGAGATGATGGTGATCTCGTTAGGGTTGTGATCTCCTCTTGAAGCCTTGAATTCAAAGATCTCTCCTTCCTTTATGGCCGAATTTTGATGGGGGAGAGAGAGGGGGAGGCTGCCGTTTAGAAAAGAGAGGGGGAGTGGATTAGGGTTAATCACAATTTAAGGAGAGATTTGGGGAAGATAGGGTTAATTAATTGATTAGGATAAGATTTAGTTAATTTGAATATTCTATTATTTATATTTTTTTTCTTTTCCTTTTTGGTCACACGGATATAACATGATGCCTGCTCACCATGAGAAACATCCAACAAATGAATAGAAGTATGTTGCCAAAAGAATTATCACGACAAGTTGAAAGAGAATGTCAAAAAGATAATCGTAACTAATGCCGAATCAATTGTGCTACCCGTTGTTTTTGGCTCGATCACAATCAACAAAGTAAAACGATGATGCTTTATTAAACGCTTCAACCGCACGAGCGATGTCCGCAGACCTCCCACATTACAAAACATGCAATTCATTGAGTAGGTAGAGAGGATAAGCTTGAAGAAGGCCGAGAGGTAGACCGCATCACTCTTGAAGATGGTGGAGGAACAGGCATATCAGCTTTCTTTTGACGTGGCTCACATGGGTGAATAACGCAGTCCGCCGAAGGTAAAGTCTCATCTCGACTCTCAGCAGACAATGTTAGACGACGAGAAACATCTTGTGCAGCTGCCTTCAATTCCTTCATCCATGCTGCTCGAAATGTCTCCTCAATATTAGCCCGAATGGCATCAACAATCTCCACCTCAGTTGACGGATTGTGCATTATGGAGTGATATTGCTCCTCGCGACCTGCTGTTAGCAATTCTGTGTTCGAAACATTGGCCACCAATGGTCCATCATGCTCTGCATCAAAATGTTCATGAGACTTACCTAGGATTGAAATATCTTGCTCAGCTGAAAGGTGTTGCAATTTGAAAGGGTCTGCGTCCTATGATGGAGAAGGAGCCACATCCAGCACACCAATATCTACAGGTGCTAAATTAGGACATTGTACATCACCAAGTGGATTAGCCAAGTCAGCGGGAAGCATTGCTGTTGGGTTCAAAATTTTATCATGGGTGGCTGCCTCTGTTCCTCCAAATTTCAGAGAGGATTTAGTCTCATGCCCCAGGACACGGCAGTCTGAACAAAAAAAGTGGAGTATCTTCATACTCAACTGTCGGATAAAATTCATGCTCCCCAGCTTGAATATGCAAACGCCCTCGTAGTGTCTTGGATATGTCAATTTCCACACAGAGCCGAATGACTGAAGGTCGAAGCCCTTATAATGCAGCAGAGTCCATGCGGAGAGGTTCTCTGATCATATGCGCAACATCCCAAAGCGCAGTTTTATTGTGCAGAAAGAGAGGTAATCCCCGAAAGGAAACCCAAATCGGAACAATCGAATTGTCATATTTTGGATCGAAATCCGGTGTCCACTTAGTCACACGCATATGAAACCCATTGAGCGTCCAAGAACAACGCATAAAACATCTCTGATAATCTTCTTGATTATCAAACGTGATCAATATGTGTTGGTCATCCAGTAATCCCAATTTCAGTGTTTGTCTAAATCCAATTCTATCAAAACAAGATTGTAATTGTTTCATACTAGGGCGCCCATTCTAAAATGACCCAATGAGCGTAAAACGATATGGGATGGAAAATTGTAATACCTCATCAGACGAAAAAGTCATGGATGGAAGACCTTTTTAGCGATGAATTGGCCATATTGTGGATGGCTGCGGCAACGATTTTGGGGCCAGAATTTCGCGAATGTAGGTTTTGTTGGGACCGAAGTCTATATCGAAGCAGCCATGAAAGCGGCGGCGCTGTGCGTTCTGTGAATGTCAGATGCGATGAAAAAACGATGCAAACCCTAGGAAACTGAAAATAAAGATGTGCTGGAAAGATTCGAATATGGTAATAAGCAGAGAATGAAGTTGATGGCCAGTATCAATTCCTGCGCACTCCATGATCACCGTTCGCCGCCGCTGACAACGTGGTCTCCATCGTCCTTATATATATATATGTATATATATATATATATATATATATATATATATATATATATATATATATATATATATATCAATAAAGAGATATATTTTATTATGCCCCACTTTTGGCGGAAAAAAACCATATTACAACGTTCATCATTGAATGAGAAATGATAATATAACGAACATATAATTTCTATTCTCCAATCGTATAAGATATGCCGCATTAAAACATTGTCAAGTAAAACCACCCTTGTGGATAAAACCTTGGCGAAGGAAAAAGCGTACATATTTATACGATTGGAATGAGTAAATGAATACAAAGTAGTTATCCTTGGTGTGCTTGCATCTTCCAAAACTTGAGGAATCGAATTCCATTGTTGCTTATTCGACATATTGCTCCTACAAGTTAGTTGCCGCCTTGAGCCCATGCACGTAAGGGAAGTGAAGTCAGTTGACGATAATAGTCCGGTAGCAGAAATAGGTGTGAAGCAATCAATATCATGAAATAAATTACCCATGTTGCCTATATCCGGAGATACAGGCAACCCTAAGATTATGAAAAACGAGTAGCGATATAGTAATAGACAGATAAGGACATGCAGTTGAAGAGAGATCGTGAAGCGTACCCATGTTGTCCATATCTTGCGATATAGGCAACAAAGTTTAGAAAGAGCTGTAGCCATGTCTAATATGGGGAGTAGCCTCCGTCTGATAACTTGCTCGAGCTAGTGGTGGCAGCTCAGATATGGTCCGGAATACTGTTAGATGATGGTGGAATTGACCATATTGTTCTAAGAAATGAGCTGGTTGATTAGCCTCATGCGGTACATATGCTAAATCTGATGACGCTGAAATTAGCAATTCACGAAAAATCAAAGCATGTCTAGTGCCACTGTTTTGAACCTCTGAAATGACCCCTTGTGCATCAACCTCTACATCAATTGAGTTTCATTGTCTAGCAAAATATAAGTAACCATAGTATGCTGCTTGAAATTCAGCTGTGGCTGGAGTAGTTAACAGAAGATGAAAAGAGATCGCGCCCATGAAGATACCGTTACTGTCTCGCAAGATGGCACCACCAGCTGCTGAATTTCGCCCATGAGATGCATCTGTGTTCAATTTAAATCTACCAGAAGGAGGATGCATCCAACGAACAACCATACATCGAGGAGGCTTTATGATAGGAGATAATCCACAAGTGATTAAGGACGGATCAAAAACTGCATATTTCTTACCCACCTGAGATGATGTCCAGTCATGAATTAATTGGCGAATGTTTTCTAGAACTGATCTTCGTCTCCATCGTCCCTCCCCAAAAATGATGGAAGTATAAACCTTCCATAGCTCCCAAACAATGAAGGATGGAGCAACTATATATATATATATATATATATACATATACATATATATCTATATGTATATGTACATATATATATCGATGTATATAGGGTTGTTCAAGTAATCATATTTCCTATCATACTTTCTTTTATGCAAACGAAATTTTATGAAGAGAATGTCTCACTTATGGCGGAGGAATACCATAATATATCATAAATGAAAGTTCATCATATGAAAAAAGAAAATGTAAAGAGCTAATAATGTCTAATCTCCAATCATATATGATATGCCGCATTAAAACCTTACTGGCGAAGGAAAAAGCATACATATTTATACAATTGGAGGATTGGCATAATACAAATTGCAGTGTAATACATCTGTGAAAAAGAAAACCATCGATATCGATAGCAATCTGTAAATCAGCAAGTGATAGACTCTTTTTATATGGCAATGTAACTCCTAGTCTCGCAAATGTGTCGCTGCGATGAATGGTTTTCAGTTGCAGCGGTAAGTACCAATGCACCAACATACAAGTCGAACAAGCAGAAGAGTAATTAGTAAGAATCCAGGAAATAAGAGAGTATGAAACATCATTAGGATAAAAACACATATCCACGTCACCTTGGTCTCGATAAGGCCAAAGCAACCATTTGGATAAATGCGCCAACCCTAATGGAAGACTTTGTACAATATGCAGAACCAATAGAAGCGTGAGCAGGGAAGAGAGTGTGTCCACCACTCGAGCATAAAAATAAAATACAGTTATTCCAAGCAAGAGATTAAAATATATGCCATTCTATCATACTTTATTTTATACATATTTATATTCATAAATATGTTCAAGGCTATTTATTTCACATCAAACATGTATTTAGGCCGTGTGTGTATATATATATATATATATATATATATATATATATATATATATATATAAACTCGAACTTACTAATTACTCTAAAGTATCAACATAAGGCTGCACACTAAACAAGTGTTTGAGATGGGACTGAATCTAACTAAAGGCTAGAAATGCTAATTTCAAAACAAAAAAAAGGCTAGAAATGCTACTAAACCTTTAACCTACTAAACCCCGCCATTATCGGTTGATTACACGCACAGAATCCAGTAATTTGTTCATTGGAGAAAGATAGAGCTTGTGATATCTCAGCAGAAGCACTTGCGATAGGAAAAAGCTTTTCTATTTCCTCCTATCCTCGTGTTCATAGAAAAAGGTTTGAACATCAACTTTATTGACTAGCTGTTGGTCTGATATGCCTTTTAACAAGGGATAGTCTGTCAAAATTGTCTTGAAAATGCTGATATTTTCGACCAACCAAGAAGTAATAGCTTTAACAGAGCCATTCTAATGTATAAACCATTCTTAGCTTGTCTAAAATAAGCAGCCCTGGGATCTTTGTCCACTTCCAAAGTAATCTCATCAAGCCTTGGCAGAGGATGCATTATCACTGCATGTTTCTGCATTACATCTAAAACACTCTGATCTACTACATACTTTCCTCTAGCTGCTTCATAAAGATCAATTCTCTCTCCGAATCTCTCTTTCTGAATACGAGTTTGATACACCACGTCACACTTAGAAGCTACCTCCAGTAGGTCATCACTTTCTTCCCATTCAACTCCCATTGATGTTAGATAGTCCTTTATATCATCCTTCATCTTTACCACATCTGATGATACTAAGTAGATTTTGACATCCCGGTACTTGGCAAGCAGATAGGCAAGTGATCGTACAGTTCTGCCGTAAGCAAGATCCCCAACCAGTCCTACTATGATTCCATCTAGTTTTCCAATCTCCCTTTGAATTGTGTACACGTCTAAAAGAACCTGAGTGGGATGTTGCCCTGGCCCATCTCCGGCGTTGATAATAGGAATAGTTGCAGTAGCGGCCGCCCTTTTAGCAGCCCCACTTTCAAAGTGTCTCATGACAATTATGTCAGAGTAACCTTCAACGGTTCTTATTGTGTCTTCAAGTGTCTCCCCCTTTGCTGCTGATGAGAACTCACGTGCATCTTCGATGGTCAAAACTTCCCCACCTAAGCGTTTCATGGCAGACTCGAACGAGAGCCTAGTTCTAGTTGAAGGTTCATAAAAAAGTGTAGCCATTAAATACCCTTTCAAAACTTGGCTTCCTGGAGAGTTTTTCACAATTCTTTCCATATCTTGTGCTACCTCAAATATAGCACTAAGTGCATTTTTGTCGAATTGCTGTGCCTCAATCACATCCTTCAGATGAAACTTCTTCCCCACTAATGAAGAATTCTCCGTTTCAACCTGAAGGGATCTGCATTTGACACTACTTTCGGATGATAAAAGCCCTCCTCTTTTGCAACCTACTGTTTTCTCATTTGGCAACAACCATGAGCGCAACATTTGAGGTAATGGAACTGAAGACATGGAGTGACTGGATACCTTGAGACAAAAGCTTGAATAATTGCGAATGCAGCCAGTACCTTCCCTGGGAATAATTAGGCTACCAGCAAACCCACAACCAGCATAATTTGCCATTTCTTACCAGCAAGAATCTGCCTTAGAATAAGAATGTCTAAATATCGCAGCTATGGGACCTTCTAGCGCCACTACCAGTAGCCAAATCAGCCCTCAGTTCCCAACCTCATATATATATATATATATATATATATATATATATATATATATATAAACACACACACACACATATATATGTGTGTGCGTATATATATATGTGTGTGTGTGTGTGTATATATATGTGTGTATTTTTTTAGGTGAAGGATGAGCGGTACCGTCCTGGCATTTTATTAATTATATACCCTCACTTGTGGTGGAAGAATACCATGGTTACATCGAGCAGTTATCTAAGGTGGGAGACTCTCCCAAACTAAGCAAAACAATATAGTAAATACAAATAAAAATTGATAAACCGATACAATCAATTGTCTATCTAATGTAAGGTGATGAAAACAAGCGCCACAGTTGATGATACTCCAGTGATCATCCTCGCAACCCAAGAAAGCAAGCATAGAATTTGTCACAGGTGAACCGTATGTAAGATGTTGAAAACACAACATGGAGAGTAGAATGAGAACATTACCTAGGTTGCCTGAAACCAAGGGGGTATCGGGCAACAGAAGTGAAAAACAGCCATGTCCAGCAACTCCACCGTCAGCGATTGATATTGGGCAAAGGATGGGAAGCCTCAGCATTTGAAAAACATCAAAGATTAGGCACCTAGCAATATGCAAAAAGACATCAGAAAAAGTAGACAACGATACATACCCAACTGCCCACATCAGTATGATGCAGATGGGTAAACTATAACGCTCCACAGCAGCTCCTTATACACGGACATATGGTGTATGAAGGTCTGTCTGCAAGCTACCACGCACAAGAGGTGGAAGAGCCACCTGTAAAGTGAAAACACGTTTTTGTCCGTGCATGATACCATATTGCGCTAGAAAATGTGCTGCTGAATTTATCTCCCTTGGCCCATATGATAGCGATACATGTGTTGTTGAGAGGATTAATCTCAACCGTGCAAGGTCTGGATTCAATCGTAGGGATACAACTGCCGGGCGATTTATTGTGTTCAAAATCGCCATGCAATCTACTTCCACTTCCAGATTTACATACCCTCGTGTGACAAAAAAGATAAGCGAGAACAACAAAGCCTGAAGTTCCGCATGCATAGGAGGTAGAGCAGGCAGCATGAAGCAAATTGCTTGAACTAGCTGCCCCGCCTCATCACATAATATTGCTCCGGCCACCGCTGCTTTTCTACCAACCGCCGCATCAACGTTCAATTTTAGTTTACCCGATGGCAGAAGCTGCCATCGCAATACCTTTAGTCTTTTAGATTTCAATGGGGGTGAATAATGCAGTGCAATCAAATATGGGATCGACTCAGCGTACTTAGTCCCCGACATAGACAAACACCATGTATAAATATCCTAACGAATGCCTTCCCTTAGCCTAGCAAGAGAAAAGCAGTCATCGCCAAACTGTACAGACGCATAAGCTTTCCAGATTACCTAAGACGCAGTTAAAGGAACCACCATAGCCAGTTGGTCAAACATCATGTTGTGACTCGCACAAGACCACCATCGACATAAATATAATTTAAATGTGTTTTCCATTGGCATAGGTCCTTGAAAAATATTTGCCAAATGTATCCAAAGTTGTGTGATAATTGGACATTTATAAAAAAACACGAGTGAGATCCACTGCAGCACCCCTACAGAATACGCAACAAGTGGGAAAGGAGACGATCCATCTACTTAAATTTTCTGGAAATGGTAAGGCATTAAACCATAATTGCCAAAGGAAAACTTTTACCGCCGATGATACATTTGGCCACTAAAAATATTTTGCATATGAGAAAATCATACCTCTGGTTCGACAAGTGTCATAGGCTATTCATAGATTGAACTGACCATTAGACGCACTTTACCATAGCAAACCCTCAGCTGTTGGTGTCGAATGCAATGAGCAAAAGGGATGAATACGACATAACCTCTTCCAATCTGCTGAATCGTAAATATTTGCCTGTATTCCTGATCATTGACCATACTAGCGTCGTAAAAACTGCTCCCACAATGAAGAGGATGTTTTATATTGCCATCATAATTTACATTCATAAGCTTTTTGCAAATTATTTAAACTTCAAAGCCCCAAACCACCCTCTCCCTTTGGATAGCATACCGCTGCCCAGGCCCACCAATGATGTCGATTTCCCCGTAGAAAATTTGACATTTTCCTATTTAGCTCGACAATGACACTCGTTGGTAGCTTTGGCACAGCCATGACGTGGAGCGGCATGGTAGAAAGGACCGATTGAATGAGCGGGAATCTGCCTACCATGCTTAATAACCTTTGTGACCATCCCGCTAAACGTGAATCGAAATAAGCCAGTAGTGATGTACAGTACTGGGATCGATTAATCCCTTTAAACAGATAAGAGCCTAAGTATTTAATAGGCAATTCAGCAATGCACATATTTAACACTGGCGCTATGCGGTTCATAGAAACTCCCTCCCCAGCCACCAACTGACTCTTATGATAGTTGACCAGCTGTCCTCATGCACTTTGATATTGCTCCAGGAATAATTTGAACCTTCTTAGATTATCAACTGATCCATTCAAAAAGACTAACAAATCATTTGCGAAACCAAATGAGAAATTACATGCGATCGTCCACCATGAAAGCCTCATAATAAGTCTGACCGAAACAAAGCATTTATACCCCGTGAAAATCCCTCTGAAGCCAAGATGAATAGTAGAGGCGATAATGGGTCACACCCTGTTTAACACCTCTGGATGGCGCAAAAAAACCACATGGCTTACCATTGACCAATATTGAGCAGTGAGTAGCCGAAAAATTATTCATAATGAGCCGGATACATCTTTGGTGAAATTCGAATGCTTGTAGGAGCTTTTCCAAATACTGGCAAGAGACTCGATCAAATGCATTTGCCATGTCCCGCTTGATCATAACCTGACCCCCTCGACTCTTCCGATGTAGTATATGGACCATTTTCCTTGCTAACAAAATTTGCTCTGAGATTCCACGACCTGTCATAAATCCTGCTTATTCCAAAGAAATCAGTCGAGGCAACAACAGGCTTAAGCGATTGGAGATAATGCGTGTTACCACCTTAGACAGGAAATTTGTCAAACAAATGGGGCGTTAATCCGAAAATGTATTTGGATTAGTAATCTTTGGGATCAAGCCTATCAGAGAAGCTGCCATCGCTTTGGGAATATTAATGCCTAAGAAAAACTCCTGAACCGCCAGCCATACATCTAATTGAATCACCTCCCAAAAATACCTATAAAATGAACCAGGAAAGCCATCAGGGCCCGATGCACTGGATGGACTTAGTTGCCACACCGCTGCTCTTACCTCAGTCATCTGAGGCAACTCTAGCAATAGCTCATTATCCGATGCTGTCAAAACTGAAGGTATGTACTGCAGTATTGAATCATGATCAGTGGTCTCTTCCATCGTAAAGAGATGTCGAAAAAATCGAACTGCTTCATCTTGTATAGAAGCTTCATCATAACACATCGTACCATCTGTCTTGCGAATGGAAAGTATGGATTGTCGTGGCCTTCTGACCTTAACTGTTCGATGATAGTAAGCCGTATTTGAATCACCCTCTTTAAGCCACTTGACATTAGCTTTCTGCTTCCAGTAGATATTGGCTCGCTATTGCATCCTTATAAGCACCGCTTTAGCCTGATGATAAGACGTTCTGGTGTCTTCCGACGGAGAGGAGTCATATGCTCTTTCTGTTCTGACTGTTTCCTCCTCTACTGCCTGTAAATCTATGAAGATATTCCCAAAAATACTTCGGTTCCATGATCTAAGATCAGACTTAAGTCGGCGCAGCTTATCGTAAAAGCCATACATCCCCCCATTGTTGGATACAAATCCAGTGAGCTCGAACATAACAATCAAAATCCGCATGGGTAGTACAAGCCTCTAGGTAATAAAAGGAGGAAGGACCCCTGGGAGAGGGCAACTGACACGTTAAGAGCAAAGGTGCGTGATCTGATGTTGCTCGATGTAAATGCTGAACTTGACATTTCTCAAAAATATCAAAAAAATCTGCTGTAGCCAAAAAACGATCTAGATGACGCCATACTCTACCGAGGCTACGTCCATCTGACCATGTAAAACAAGAGCCTTGAAAAGGAAAATCTAACAATTCACCTGACTCCACAAATTGCCTAAAATCAGCAAGTGTACGAATGGATGCGTAGACCGTCCTTTGTGATCATCCAAAGATAAAAATATGTTAAAGTCGCCTCCAATAAGCCATGGTTGCGTCATCCGCTCTCGAAATCCTATCAAGTCCTGCCACAGAGGCTTTCGCGCCGCCACTGTATGATGGCCATAGACTACTATATCCAGAAGTCTTGTTGACATACTAACCATCTAAATTGCAAAGAGATATTCTGTACCCCCTGTCGCACGTCTAATAGTTGCATGAAAGAGTTGTGCCACAGTACCCATGTGTAGAGTCATCAGAAGAACAAGCATGAGAGAAACCTAATTGCAAGCGATATTGTTCCAAGCGCATAAGTCTGAGCTTTGGCTCAATAATCACCAAGACATGTAACCTATATTGACGAACTAATGATTGCAGTCTAACTATAGAGTTCTGAATGCCTCTCAAAGTCCAAAGCAAGACATTCATTGATCAGATTCCAAGGTAGAAGTTGTTGAACGCAGCGTTCCTGCTCTTGTTAATATAGTTGTCGGAGGCGCAGCAGGCATGTCGCTTCTCTTATGACGCGGACGACGAGTACGAACCTTCAATAAATTATCTACCGCCAGTGAAACCTCTGGATGTGTTACATTTGGATTTCCATCTTCTGTAGGGGGTGTAGCCGATAACACCCTAGCAACTTCTAACACCGCCGAGCGCAATTCCACTGTGTCGACCTGAGCATCATCATGCATTTCAGAGTCAGAAGAAGGCAGCAGCACATGGTCGACTTCCTGAATCCGAGAAGGAGCTAGGGTCACAGACGAACTATTCAAGCGCATCAAATCTTGCTGATTAGATATCTCTTCGATTAATTGATGTTGAGTGCCTGTCTCATCTGGCTGATGAACCATCGGAGTAGATGGAGTTGTGTCTTCCAGAACGACATAGTTGTCCACCTGAACATTGTCACTTGGTTGGTTCTCTATGGACTGAGGAACATCATGATCTTGCTTTCTGTCAGACTTTTTTGGTGTCCATCTTTGTGTAGGTTGAGGGCCAGAAGAAGCTGGAAGATCTACACCCTTGGAAGGTGGTAGAGGATCTGACTGCTGATCCCGCCTACGTGAGGACACTGTATGTCTAAGAATTCGACATGTAGCACAGTACGCAGGCAAATTCTCATATTCAACATGTTGAAAGAAAGAATAATCATCACTCTGTAAGTATAAAACGTTAGGGAAGTTCTTTGGAAACATCAAGTTCAATACAAATACGCACTACAGATGGTCATAGCAATTGCAATGTCGCTGAATCCGATTTTAATGGCGCACCAATCATACGTGTAATTTCAAAGAGAGTCTCTGCTTTATGAAGATAGATTGGAAGACCTGTCAAAGAGACCCAGGCAGGAACAATGGGCATATCAATCTTGGGATCAAAATCGTAGGTCCATTTGGTAACTTGCATGTGATAACCCAGCACCGTCCATGTGCGACGTGAAAAACAGCGATAATAGTCAGTTTCCAAATCAAAGTGCAAGAGAATATGCATGGAATCCAACAGCGTAATTTTTACCGAGGCCGAGAAACCAATTCAATCAAAACATTTACATATAGCATCAAGCTTTGGGCGGCCATACCAAAAAGTACTACCAAGCAATATTTGAAAGAGTCCGCCAACGCTGTGACTTCCTTCCGAGTAAATTTAATCGCCGGTACCCCCTTAAACTTAGTAATCTCGCGAGGCTGGATCGCGGTTGCAGCAGTTTTAAAAAGAGATGCATAGGATCGATTTTGATCCATGGATCCGAAAGAATCGCCGCCGCCAGTTGAGTCTGTCAAAATTCAAAAAAAAAAAAACCAGAAGAAGAGCAGTATTTGAAGATCGCAAAAAGAAGGAAAAAAACAGTGGTCGTAATGGTGATCAGCAACATTCCATTGCCGTCACCCATCGCTGAAGAAATCGCCATAGCGCTACCATCTCCATAATCATCTCTATATATATGTGTGTGTGTGTATATATACGTATATATGCATATATATGTATATATATATTAGTCAAGGATGATAAATTAGTCTATGTAAGAAAAAAATATGTATATATATATATATGCGAAAAACCTTTAGGTCTAGCGGTTGAGTAGCATTTATCCCATTCCCAGGTCTCGAGTTCGATTCCCCTCCCCAATTTTAATATGTATATATATATATATATATATATATATATATATATATGTGTGTGTGTGTGTGTGAAGAAGATGCCTGCTCTGGCGATTGCGGCGATATGGCGGCGGTGGCCGTTACGAAATTTTCATTCTCGTCATTATTCAAATCTCTCTTTCAATTTTGCTTTTTCCTTTTGATCATCTGTTTCACAATCCTTGTCTGCATTCACAGCACTACAGATCACAACTTTCTGACGCCGTCTGCATGGATCGACGATCCTTCGCAGCGGTAGTATGCAATACAAGTTCGACATTGCAGCCTCGTGAGATAACTAAATACAAGGGTGTTCCTGCAATCAAATTTACTCGTGAGGAGGTTTCTCAACTGTCTGATTCATTCAAATATTGCTTAGTCGGAACATTCTGGTATGGACGTCCCAAGCTTGATGCTATTCGTAAATGTTTTGATCGTATTAGGTTTTCTTCTTATGTCAAGATTACCTTATTGGACTCTTCACATATTCTTATGCAATTTGATGCTGAAACTGACTACTACAGATGCTTTTCGCATCATACTTGGACTGTATTAGGGTATCACATGAGAGTCACAAAATGGTCATATGATTTCGATCCTAAAGTTGATATACCTGTTGTTCCAATATGGGTTTCCCTACCAGGTCTGCCCATTTAGTTACAAAAGAAGGAGCCTTTGTTTGAAATTGCAAAAAATGATAGGACAACCACTGCGACTTGACACCGCCACAATGCATCTACTTCGTCCGTCAGTCGCACGTATCTGCATTGAAATTGACATCTCAAAAGAACTGCCCAATCGTGTTTTTATTCACAGTGATTCACATCAGTTTTTCCAATCAGTGGAGCATGAAAATCTGCCAGATTATTGCTCTTCCTGCAAATTACTGGGACATTCCATTACATCTTGTAAGGCTGAAAAGCAACCGGAACCAGTTCAAATAGAAAATCCAACAACAGTTAAACAACAAGAACAACGACCACCACATCACTGGACTCCTAAGAAACACCCCTCCAAAATTATAGCATCATCAGATGACCAAATTCCTTTGGAGCAAATTGAAATTCAGTTGGATGAAACTGATGCAAATCCTACAGCTGATACTCTGCTGTAGCCACAGGATGATCCACAGATAGACAAACAACATCAACCATCATCTTCGACTGCAGTCCCTCACACTAATAATGATGCCCAAGAAGCTATAATCATGCCCCCTCTAATTTCATGCAACGTTGAGGAGGCACTAAATGACACAGATGTTTCAGCTACCCAAGATTTGGAACTACTAAACTGCACATCTGCGCCAATCGATCAAATAACACCAGAAGATGACGATATGACTCTCACACATGCATCAGACTCATAAATACATACGGAGACACGGTGGACTCACAAGATTTGAGAAAGGCTGTTCTAGAGGTAGCCCGTGCCCTAAGTCATTCACCCCATTGGAGGATGGCCAACCCAACATATCACATCCAGAAGTGACGATAGCTATGGATAACCTATTAAAGTTAAGGACAAGGCGTCCACGTCGAAAGAAAGGAGAGATGCCTTTGGCTCCACCTTCCTTGATGGTTACTCGTGGTACGCTCATGCGTACAATCATCAACTTACCACCCTCATTGTCTCAATGAATATCCTTATCTGGAACGTTAAAGGCATTAGTACCTCTTTGTCTCGTCTATTGTCCCTAATACGTCAAAACTGTTTACATATACTTGTTGTCATTGAGCCTAAGCTAAGATTATCGCGCCTGGATTTTTATCGTCTAAAGTTAGGATTTACTGGTGCGTGTGCGTCAGAAGATGGAAATATCTGGATATTTATCAAAAACTCTTTCGTTGATATTTTGACATTACGTCACGGAGTGCAGAACATATCTCTCCACCTCCAAAATTATGTGACATTAAAACAATTCTGGTTCACTATTGTATATACAAAGCATACAGTGGTATTGCGGAGACCATTATGGCAAGATCTCCGTGACTTTCATACAGACCTTTCTTTACCTTGGCTTATTGGAGGGGATTTCAATACGTTCCTCTCTTTAGATGAACATAGAGGAGTTGCACAGCCATCTATCAGAACGTTAGCAGATTTTCGCGAATTAGTTGATACATGTGGTTTTCAGGATATACCCTATCAAGGATCATTATATACGTGGTCTGATGGAAGGGGACTTGGCAAGGTGTGGAGAAGACTTGATCGATTTTTATGTACACATGCATTTTCTGAGGGGTATACTGTACTCCTTGTCCAGCATCTTCATAGAGCCACCTCGGATTATGCTCCAATACTATTACAGTGTAAAAATGACAACTTCACCAGTCCAGCTTCATTTCGCTATTTGGATGCTTGGCACACACATACAGATTTTGATCATTATGTAAAGGCACAATGGAAATCCTTTTATGCTGTTGGAGGAATGCATGGGTTATACAAAAAGCTTAAAAAATTGAAAGCTGCCTTGCGAATTTGGAACAAACAGATATTTGGTAATATTTTTACTGAACTGCAGTTGATTGAAGAACAAACAGTTCATGCGGAAAGAGCTTATGATGCTGATCCAAATGAGTCACACCGTACTGCTTATCACCAAGCAAAGGCACAACTGCTATTATTGCAGAACAGAGCTATGCTTTTTTCGAAACAAAAAGCAAACATTAAATGGCTTAATGAAGGGGATGCCAATACTGCTTTCTTTCATCAAACTGTCAAACAACGTCGAATCAAGCAAGCAATAACCTCAATCCGAAAACAAGATGGCACTGTTTGTGACTCACCCCAATTGATTCAAACGAAAGCAGTTTCTTTTTTTGAACAAATGTTCACGGCAGAACCTATAAGTGATCAACAGTTTTTGCTGCAACACATACCGCATGTACTGACAGACGCAGATAATGATCTTTTATTAGGCATTCCATGCTTGGAGGAAGTACGTCAAGCAGTATGGGGATTAAGTTCTTCTAGTGCACCAGGACCTAATGGATTTCCAGGGTCCTTTTACAGACGCTTTTGGGAGGATATTCACCATGATGTTCTATTAGCAGTACATGAATTCTTTATAGGCATCCGTACGCCTAAAGTCATGGCAGCTTCTTTGATATGCTTAATTCCAAAGATTCAAATCCCTCAACCTTCAGCGATTATAGACCAATTTGTCTCACGAACTTTATCTCAAAAGTGGTAACAAGACTTATCTCTTCCAGATTAACAACACTGCTGCCAAGATTGATCTCTTCGGAGCAAGCTAGTTTTTTGCAAGGAAGAGGAATCACAGAACATATACTCATGGCAAAAGACATGGTACATATGTTGGATCGAAAATGCAGAGGTGGTCAAGTGATCATTAAACTTGACATGGCAAAGGCTTTTGATAGAGTATCATGGCAATATTTGGAAGCATTACTACTTAAATTTGGTTTCCACCCACGGTTTGTGCGCCTAATCATCAATAACCTTCATGCCACATGCTGCTCAGTTTTGATCAATGGCAAACCATGTGGTTTTTTCAGTCCATCTAGAGGGGTGAAACAAGGAGATCCATTATCTCCCCTTCTATTTATACTTGCTTCAGAAGGATTCTCAAGAGGCCTTAATGCACAAATACAATCGGGCGCTATAAAAGGTTTCGCCAGTGGATGAACTCCACCAGTTTCCCACTTGGCTTTTGCCGATGACTTGCTCATCTTTCTTAATGGATCGCATCATAACTTGCAATCATTCAAGCATTTTCTTGAACGATATCAAAATGCTTCGGGTCAGCTGATCAACTACCATAAAAGTCAATGTATTGTAGGCAGGGGCACCCCTTCGCAAAGAGCTGTAGCAACACTTAATATGCGACTTTCAGATTTGCCCATAAAGTACTTGGGATCATTCCTTTTTAAAGGTATAAATCGTTCCCGCTATTGCACCTCTCTCCTTGCACATATTGATTCACGTTTGATGGGTTGGTCCCAAAAACTATTAAGTATGGCGGGAAGAGTAGCACTCATAAAATCTGTTCCAACATCCTTGCCGTTGCACATCATGGCCGCTTCAAGACTACCTAAAAGTGTAATAACAGAGCTCAACAGGAAAATGTCCTCCTTTTTGTGGAATCATCGGCATAAATGGCGTTCGTGGGAATCAGTCTGCTACCCAGCGCAGAAGGAGGACTGGGCTTTCGTAACTTAGCAGCATTACAAAATGCATATGAATGCAAGCTATGGTGGATATATAATACGTCTCAATCGCAATGGGCTGTATATATGCACAGCAAATATGGACAGCGACAAAACATGACAGCTTTAATTTATGACTCAGCTGATTGGAAGAGACTTTGTAGAATTAACTAGTTTTGCTTGCAACATACACAACAAACACCGGATGGTCTCATTTGGAACCCGGACTCTAACGGACAATTCACATTGAAGAGTGCGTATAATGCTTCCAGAGAGCAAATTGCCAATCTCACAATCTCAAAATACATATGGTGGTCCGGCATTGCTCCATCAGCATAGGTAACAATATGGCGTTTATGGTACAATACACTTCCCTTTGTAGACAATGTTATCCATTGGATAGTGGCATACCCATCATGCTGCCCATTTTGTCGAACGGCCGACGCCACCCAGACACATATCTTATATAATTGCACCATGATCCGAGCAATATGGAGTAATTTATCTATCATCTTTGAGGGACCTTACCCAAGCAGAGCAACTGTCAAACAACACGTGCGAAATTGGTGGTGTCAAGCGAAATCATCTTCAATAAAAGGACAACTAAAAGCCGTGGTACCAGTCCTAGCAGTTACGGCCATTTGGAAAGAGTATGCAATGGTCATCTATGGTGAAGAAAGCTTTTCTTATAACAGATTACAAGATCGTTTACGTACGGATATCTATGCGTGGTGTGCATCTATCTCTGGAAAGAAATTCGCAGAAACAATCCCTGCCTTAGTTACACTTTGTTATTCGCCGGTTCTAAAGACAAGGAGAATCTCTATAGTTAAATGGCAATTGACTCCACGTGGGAAGCTAAAATTAAATGTTGATGCTGCCGTGGGAAAACGAGGTTCTACAGGAGGAGCAATATTAAGAGATGATACAGGTTCACTATTCTGGCTATGTCTTTTTCGCTACCAATATTAACGCCGCTACATGCTGAATTGCAAGCTTTGCTATGGTCGATTGTCTACCTCCTAATGTCTGGATACAGAAATATTATTGCTGAAACGAACTATTTAGCTTTGGTGAACATGCTTTCTGGCAGCCCTAACATCTACGGCAGGCGTAATAGTGACCATACATGGCTAAACCATTTCCTGCAACAAATGCATGAGACAGTTGTTCACGTACCACGGGAGGCTAATTATCTGGCTCATTTCATGTCTCAACATGGACTCATGCACCAACGTTTGGATATATTTTCTTCATCATCTACTCTCCCACTAATGGTGCGCGGTAGCTTAATCACTGACATCCATCATCCTCATGTACGAACTTAAGGAAACCGTTGACAGCATCATTCATTGTCCTGCCTGTATCTTATGGATGCAGGCGGTTGGGTATGTTTACTATATCTCCCTTTTGATCACTAAGGTTATCATTGGAAACTTACACTACTTCTTTTTATGGCTGAGGAATACTCACAACATGGATTGCGCACTGGACATCACATATACATACTCATACCAATCTCTAGCGAAGAAAGATGGTCACGGGCAACATGGGTACATTCTTCTCCACAGCTAAATTCTATATGATATTACTACACATTGAATGGTTATGTGACACAATCTTATTTGTTGTATTGAGGATTCTGGGACTACACTGCAAGGAAAGGATGCAACAATTCAAAAGGCCAACGCTGCTGGCGCGTTTTGGACAAGCGAATCTCAACTCCATGCTACAAATATGGCTCCTGCTGCTGCTATTGTCATGTTTACATATGTTTCCTGTGTCAAACATACCCAATTATACAAATATGTACGCTTTTTCCTTCGTCAGGGTTTTATCCACAAGGGTGGTTTTACCTGACAAGGTTTTAATGCGGCATATCGTGTATGATTGGAGGTTGACGATTCTACAAATGTTACATTACTTCTTTGATTACGATGCTTATTGTAAAAGGGTATTCATCCGCCAAAAGTGAGGTCAACATCTAATAAAATATGCTGCTTCAGATATATATATATATATATATATATATATATATATATATATATAAGGACGGGTGGTAGCATCCGGATTTTATTAATAAATACCCTCACTTGTGGTGGAGGAATACCGTGGTTACATTTATTGTGAGAGACTCACGAAAATGCGAAAATGCATGAATACATAAACCTGCACGAGAAATGAGATATAATCTAACGAAAGTATGAAAAATGTTTGTAAATATACATCGATTAAGATTGACAATGAGTTCAAATTTTCATGTCGCAACATTCTCCACAGAAAGCCAGCCATCAGAGGTGCCAAATTTTGGAAGAAGCAGCAAGAACCCGAAAATGACACACAAAGCACGATGGTGCCTATTTTCCATCCGAATACAGTCAACCGAATGTCAAGTAAATCGCTGAGGTTGGATGTTGTCCACTGATTCTTGAAAAGAGACCATTGTCCCACCATCGGCCGCCACTCGTATATGCAACACAAATGCCATGGTTAAAAGAGTATAAAATAGAAATCAAATAATCTGAAAAAAAATGACCACGTACATACCGACGTTTCCTGTACTCATACGGAACACAGACAAAGGTAAGAATATGCAACCATAGATGCACAAATGCCCATGTGAATGAAGAAAATGATCTATAGTGGAATTACTGGGAAACAGGCAACGTATAAAGATAGATTACATACCAACGTTGCCTGTACCCATCAATGGCACAGGCAACCGGTAGGAACGTAAGCCAACCCATGGGAAGACATAGGACCTCAGAATCTAATAGTTTGAGTAGAAACATCCAACTCAAGTATTCCACGAACTTTGCATGGCACTGGAGATAAAGACGTGTAGAGTATTACACATGCCGAACGATAGCCATGACGAGATAATGTATGTGCCGCATTGTTTGCTTTACGCGGTCTATACTTCAGCAATGAACCATTGATACACAAAAACGATGTAGCACGGTGAAGGTCCCAATTCAAAGAACTGGTATATCGATCCGGAGAGGCCATATAATGAAGCAGCTGTCTACAGTTCGTCTCAAGTATTATGCGTGTATATTCCCTAGCCGTAATGGTGCCACTGCTGGCAAGACAAAACAAATTGCCGAAATAAATCGCCCTTGGTCATCCCGTAAAATGGCCCCAGCCGTTGCCTTAAGGCGGCCGACTGCAGCATCGACATTCAATTTAAACCTATCTCTTGGTGGAAGCTCCCATCGTATCACCTGAATCCGATGATTTCGTAATGGTGGGGAGAAATGTCGAGAGATGAGATGAGGTATTGGCTGTGAGAACTTACGGCCCTTTGTGGCGATACACCAAGTATATATGCTCGAACGAATCCATTCAAACATTATTGCATATGAAAAACTGTCTTCGCCAAATCAAATGGCTGTATATTCCTTCCAAACCGCCAAAACAATCATCGAAGGAGTGATAACCTATAACTGGCCCCTCATAGATAATGCCAAAGATGGACGCCATCACCGAAGCAAATGTGCACGAATAGTCGACTGACGCGGCGTAGGGCCAGCAAATATAACAGACATCTCCTACCAAGGGGATCTTATAGGCTGACAGTGTAGAAAATATGATCCTGTAAATCAGAGTGTATCTTGCGAAATGCACACGGAAACGCCGATAGCCAGGGGGATAGATTATCCACTACCGGAAGCGATCTTATCCATAATTTCCAAAAAAACATCTTACAGCTTGGCAGCGAACCCTGCCGCCAAATATATATAGACCATGGAACCGATGTTGTAGTCGTGGTGAGCAAAACATATACCGATTTTATAGTAAATTGCCTAGAAGAGTCTGCAGTCCAGTTAATACCATCGGGGGTCTGTTCAACACGCGATGACATATAATCATGAATGCTGCAAATACATTTCCAAATTGCTGAATCATAAATATGTGCATATACCTCACTTCGATGGCCATACTTCGCCCTACTATAAATCACCCATAGAGATTTGGATTGATGATATTTCCACCAAAGTAAACAATCGTAAGCCTGTTGCACTGTCGATAGATTACAAATGCCTAATCCCCCTGCTTTGGTCTTATCTTTCTATGTAATGAATTGATAACACTCTTCGGAAGACGAGAGCTAGCTATATATGAGAAGGCATCAAATACAAAACCTGTCGAATAACTACGACAAGGTGTCCAACCATAGAAAGGAGTTTGGTAGACCAGACATTCAACTTAGTATCAAAATGAATATGCAACGAAATACAATATTGTGCTCTATTAATACCCTTGTAAAGATAAGACCAAAGATATTTTATTGGTAAAAAGGCTAAACGCATGCCTAATACCTATGAAGCGCGCGCACCAGATACACTTGATCCGACAACCACTTGAATTTTATGATAATTAACCAGCTGGCCCGAGGCATGTTGGTATGTTTCCAAAAAAAAGATGAAAACGCTGAAGATTTCTAATAGAGCCATTCAAAAAGACCACCAAATCGTCAGCAAATCCTAAGTGAGAAACTTATGGAACCCTTCCTACCTGAAACCCGCGGATGACGCCTGTCTGCATAAGTGATTTGAGGCCGCAAGAGAATCCTTCCGACGCCAGTATAAAAAAGCAAAGGAGACAAAGGATCTCCTTGCTTAACACTCCGACCCATAGGAAAATAACCCACAGGCTTGCCATTAATCAATAGAGAGCATTGCGTAGCTGAGAGATTGTTTGGCAGAATGCAGATCAATCGGGGATCAAAACCCATTTTAAGTAAAAGTTTCTCCAAATAAATCCAACATACTCGGTCAAACGCCTTGTCCATATCTAACTTGACAATAACATGTTCCCCTCGTGTTGGACGATCCAAGATATGCACCATCTCTTAGGCTAAAAGGATCTGTTCCGTAATACCATTGCCCTTCATAAATCATGCCTCCTCTGGAGAGGTTAACCGCAGAAGCAAGGAAGAAAACCATGTCGCCAACAATCTGGTAATCACCTTTGAGAAAAAGTTTGTTAAACAAATAGTCCGATAATCCGAGAATGCGGCTGGATTATCCACCTTAGAAAGAAGTGTAATAAGTGGCGGACAATACCAAGAAAAAATTCTTGAACTACTTTGAGCACATCCAATTGTATAATAGTCCAAAAGCGTCAGTAAAATGAGCCTGGAAAACCATTTGGGCCAGCCGCACTAGTAGGACTGAGGTCCCAAACCGCTTGTCAAACCTTCTGTAAAGTTGGAATGGCTATAAGTTGGGAATTATCCTCTGGCAGAAGTAATTCTGGGACATACTGCAATATATCGTCATGCTGAGAAGAAGTGCCTGCTGCAAATAAATTCTGATAATAGCGGATTGCCTCCAATTCAATGGCTGCTGATTCTGTACATTCCACGCCGTCCTCTCGAAGAATTCGACGAATACACTAGCGACAGCGGCGGTCTTTGACCATTTGGTGATAAAATTTAGCGTTAGCATCTCCCTCATTTAACCATTTAACATTGGCCTTCTGCTTCCAAAATAACATGGCTCGGTGTTGTGCATTTCGGAGGAGTGCCATGCTACGAGAATAATCCGTCCTGGTAACATCTGATGGTGAGGCATCAAAATTCCGCCCACGTTGCGTTGCTTCAGTTTCTGCTGCACTTACCGCATCAAATATGTTACCAAAGACTTCCGTATTCCAGCGCCTTAGATGTATTTTCAATTGGCAAAGTTTATCATATAATCCCCTCATTCCTCCCACTGTGGGAAACGAATTCCAACAATAATGCACAAAGTTGTCAAATTCATAATGCATGATCCATACGTCTAGATAACTGAATGATGCATGTGCTGTTGAGATCGCTAATATACAATCAAGATAGAGAGGAGAATGATCTGAAGTTGTACGATTCAGATGCTGATACTGAACCGATGAAAATAAGTCCAGACAGAATTGAGAGCAGAGACAACAATCCAATATGCGCCATACTCTCCCTAGTCCACGACCATCACACCAAGTAAATGTAGATCCCTGATAAATAATCGGCTGTAGTGAACAATTAGAAACACAATCGTTGAAATCATATAATGATCGGAGCGAAGGGGCAGACTGACCCTTATGTTCATCCAGGGGCAAAAAAGTATTGAAATCTCCACCAACGAGCCAAGTATCATCACATCCACTATGAAATTGAGTAAGATCCTCCCACAAAGGACGACGAGCCACCATAGTATGTAAACCATACACAAAAGTACACCAAATTCTATCCCCTATGGGTAACCAACGAAAAATAAAAGAGTGATTTTGAATGCCACTATGCTACTACCGCAGCTAAAACATAGAATCTTTCCAAAACACCCAGATATGATCATCACATACTGACAATGCACGAGAATATCCAAATTTAAGGCGATAGGATACCAATGAAGACAGACGCACCTCAGGCTCAATAACAACAAGAATGTGAATATGAAAACAACGAAGTAAAGACAAAATGCGGTCAGTGGAAGTGCGAATACCTCTAACATTCCACAACAGAAGCTTCATTGAGATAAGATGTCAAAATAGTTAGATAGATGTGTTGCCTTAGAGCGAGTAAATGGTGGGGAAGTAGGTGGAAGATTCTTATGTTGGCGTCGCAATAATTTTGGCAGAAGTCGGAAGTGGTTGCCATATGCGCCTTTTGGCGTAACTTCCTGGTGTGCATGGTCAATGTAAACGGCATGTACTTGGTCACATATAAAATTATAAATGAAGGCATTGGAATTCTCTTCTGCTGGAAGACTTTGGTCCTAAGATATTTCGGCGTCACCATCCGAGAGGGAAACTAACGCAGATAAAGCTGGCATATCATTAATCATAGTGTCATCAATACTTCGTAACAGTGAAGTGTCATATGCAGACGAAACAGACGACAGACATGGAATTTCCTGAGATAATAGAATGGGAGGTTGTGCTTCCTTCACTGTCGAATCATCTATACATAAATGTTGCGCTTGTGGTCGAACAGATTTTTTAGGCATCCAACGTTGAGGGACCTTATCTAAATGACTCACCTTATTGGCAGGAGCATCTGATGCGCCACTATGCGGGTGAAGATCAAGATTATCCTCTTTCAACATGTGGTGGATTTATGTCCCAACCGTGAATAAGTGGTGCAATACATAGGCAAATCTTCATAAATAACAGACTTGAAAATGCATCGATTTGAGACCTGAATAAAAACACGTGTAGGAAGATCTTGAGAGACATCAATCTCCACACACAGACGAGCCACAGAAGGCTGAAGAACCTCTACCGTTGTTGTATCCAATTTCGTTGGTGTACCCAATATACATCCAATTTGAAACAATGCATGATGTTGATGAAAATGAACTGGTAGTCCCGGTAATGAAACTCAAACAGGGACGATTGGAATATCAACTTTTAGGTCATACTCTGGAGTCCATTTCGTGACCCGCATATATTTTCCAAATATAGTCCATCTTTGTCATGCGAAACAACGTAAATAATCCTGTTCTTAATTTCACTTCCAATATATATAGGTCAAAATTGTGTCTATATATATGTGTGTGTGTGTGTGTGTAGACATGGTTATGTTGGCCAATACCCATATATATATAGGACCTATATAGAACCACTAGAAGGGAGGGGGGTTTGAATAGTGAGTGTGGAAAATTTGGTTTTTAAAAACTTTTGGCCCAAATTACTCACTTTAGAAAACAGTTTTTGTTTTCAGATCCTGGTTTGTAGTATTTAAATGACCAAGTTGTAGACCTCCAAAAATTATGAAATTTGGTGTGAATATACTCTCAGATGTTGTGAGTGACTCACGAAAATTTCAAATTACAACTCCACTCCTAACCTCTTGAAAATACATTTTTTTTTGTCCAATTGTGCAAATTTGGCAAAAATTGTTTTCCGAAATGACAATTTTATTCTGATTAAATGGTAACTCTAAATGGTATGAAAATTCTATGATAAAACCCTCAAGATGTGTATTTTAATGGGTTGAAACAGTTTTTGAAAATTCTTTTGGGAAGTATGTCAACCACGTTAATGTTCTCAACCTTTGTAAATCTGAAAATCAGATTGCACTAGTCTCAGGACTATTAATGTTTGATTGACTTATACTTATCCAAATGAGGCAAAACTTATGCCAAATGAAAACTAGGATATGTGGCTATGTTTCTGAAAGATTTTAGGATTTTTGAAAATCGTTTACTAGTTTCACCGTTCAACGAAATAAATGTAGAAAACTGGAAACTGAAAGTAATGTGCTGAAAAGTAAGAACACCAAGAATTTTATACTAGTTTGGTTAAATGAACCTACTCCAATCTTCGAGGGCACCTTCCTCGGTTATCACTAGACACCAAAAACACCTTACCACAAGGGTGACTAGAGTTAAACACTAACTCCACCCTTTTACAATCGTAACAAACAAGCAAATAAATCACGAACACCACCACTGATCGAATGAAGGTTTGATCACACCTTGATCAAAATTTTACAACAATGAACGTGTATGGGTGGTATATTCAAAGCATATACAATATGTAGAATATATGAACAATAGGCTTGAGACTAAGAAGAAGAAGAAAGAAAGGAAGAAGAAGAGAGTAGTCTAGCTTTTTGCACTTGAGAGAATATGAATTGTAGCTTGGCCTTGTCTTGCACTATTCTTCCCTTTTTATTTCTTCTTGGCCACCCCCCTTAGGGCTTTTTTCCTTCTTGAGAATTGTCTTCAATGTTCTTGGAAGATTTCCTTGTGTAGAAGATGACACAATCATGCTTACTTGGTGCAATATGATCGAAAGGATGACTTGACCTTGCTTAGTTGTCACTTTTTAATTTGTCCACCTTGCCAACCTTCTAGTGAGCTGTAAATTCTACAAAAAAACCTCTCAAAACATGTGCACAAAATCAATTCAAAAAATTACCATAACATCACATTTCAATCCATTGAATTTTTGGAGACAAATTGAGGTGCAATCAAGGGGAAAAAATCGCCCACTATAGTAGCATGTGCTGAAATTTTCAGCATGTGTCTATTTTGAATTCCTTCCATTGTGTGTTGCCCTCTTCAATGTCATCAATCTTATGTGGCATATCCTCCACCGATTGGAGTGCGAAATAAGCTCCACATTGGCTTCAGCAAAGATGTAGTAGCCGTGTATGAGAGCTGCACATGTGCTGAAATTTTATTTTGGCAAGCTTTGTCAAATAATGCACAATGGTTACACATATATGGTAAATAATAATCATCCCTATTTGGAATTTTTTAGAGCACTTTAACATGTCTTGAATGTGTAAAAAGTGTCTAGATACATGTTACACCTATGCCAAAAAAAGTTCCATGTTGTATGTTCGTAGAACACTGAATTTTTAACTTTCGTCGATTACGCGATTTTTCTCCGATTAATTTTAAACTTCTTGCACATGTAATATATATTATGTCACACATAATATTCATAGAATTCAGTGTATATTGAGCTCATGTGGCTAAAGAAAAAGTCCATGTGCCTAAAATGGATTGGAATTTGAAATCTCCACAAATTTAGCCTAAATTGTGGGTGGTTTGTGTGTGCCAACATGGAATGACATAGTGGCTGTGTGTAACATGTGAGCCACGAAACGTTTAGCCATTTTTAAATTATATGGGCTGGCCATCTTTATATGGCAAGTACGTGACATGTCGATGAAGTTTCAGTAGTCATCCGACATGACAATTTTCGGTTTATGACCTTGTAACATGTCGTTATAATTTTGACATCACCATGACTTATATCATATGATATAAGACCTGAATATACTCATAAATATGAGGTGTATATAGTGGTGTGACGTCGACATACGTTTATAATATATGTGACGTGTCGGTTGTTGCACCCCAACCGTACTGTACTCGAAACAATGATAATGTGCCATAGTGAAATATTGATCCTTCCAAGTACATTTTATTAAAGTTACATTAGTGCTTCCTTATTTAAATTCTTCTAAGATAGATACTATATAATTATACATGTGGATGTCATAAAGTATGTGAAATGACCATTCTACCCCTCCAAAGCCTAGAGATTTTGGCCACAAGGCATTGAAGGGCCTTATAATATTTTCCTTTTTATAAGAAGACTAACCTAAATGGTCTTCATAAAAGAAAACCCAAAATCATATACAAGAAATTTGATAATATAAATAATAGTATAATTATATGAGTTATGATAAATGTGAAAAGACTAAAATACCCTCCCCAAGGCCCCAAGATTTCGGCCAAACCCAATGGATGGCTCTAGAACCCTCTCCATTATTCTAGTCCATTTCTATTATTTAAAATAATTACTTAGATTATAATTATATAATAAAGATAAAGCAAGCATGCAAAAAGGTAAATAACAAAATAATAAAAATAAAGCAAGCATGGGAGGCAAAAGCTACTCCTCCACAAGACCAAAATTACTTTTCCATCTTTCATGAAACCCTTGTCCCCCTCCCCTTCCAAGCGCCGGCCTCCCTTTCCCCTTTCCCCTTCCCACCATTAAGTCCTCCTTAAATTAGCTAGAAGCTTCCATCCACCTTCATCTTGTACTCTCTCAAGAAGTCCCCCAAGCAAAGAAAATACTTAGGCTATTTTCATCTCCTTCAACCCCTAACTACACGGCCCCCTTTTTGGAGCTAGGAGATTCAACCCAACTTCCATTTTCAAGCTCAAGAAGCATCTAGGTAAGTCTCCTTCCAAGCTTCTTAAGTGGATTCTCTATTTTAAAGAATGAAACTCACTTGGTTCTATTTTCCTACCCCAAACTGTGACCTCCATGGTCACTAGGTACAAGTTTCTCAACCTTTTAAGTGGTGCAAGCTCTTGATAGTTTGAGTTCCTCTCAAGCTCCATTCAAAACCTCATCTTGGTAAGTAAATCTAGCATCAAGTTAGCTCTATTTTTCATTTAAAATGGTAGCTAACGTTTTCTTTTTCCTCCCTCAAAACCGTGTGCTTCATGGATGTAGAGGAGGAAAATTTCAACTCATTTCATCCAAGATGCAAGATAAGAAAAGGCTCTAGCTTGAAAAGGCAAGTATACCTTAGACTCTCATGATTTATTTAAAGAGTTAGTGACTTGAATGGCTAGTTATTTCTAAGATATAAATTTTAGTTGAATGTACTAAGTGTTAAGCATGAGACCTTAGTGATTCCTTAAGAAAAATGACTTGCTTGTGAATAATACTTCTAAAGATGAGTTCTTTGACTACATGCAATATGATATGAGGGCTGTTTTAAGATGATGTATGGACTAGCAAATTGATTCTTGGCAAAGAATAGATTTTGTGTTAAGCATGAGGAGTATAAAATGGCGTGTGGACTATATGTGATTTTACAAAGTTGTTTTGGCATGCTTGTATGATTTGTTACATAAGTATACTTGTACTCATATTGAAAGGTGACACAATTCCTTTTTGGCACAAGAAAATGGGCTGTTAGGGTAGCTAGGTGATGCATGCTTTAGTTGTACCAAGGGTAGACTTTATAAAATGCAAAATGAGCAAGAGTGATGAATGTTATGTGTGAGTTACAAACTGTTTTGGGGTTATACATTTGTGACTTAACAAAAATTATGAAATCTGGAATATTCATGTTAAAAGGATGTATTTAGTGGATAATAAGTTATTTTATAAAATAAGGTTAGTTGGTAAACATTTGACATGAAAAGGTGACAAAAGACCAAACTACTGGAACATGGCAGTTTATTATAGCGTATTGTGTGACCTGAAAATGGACCTTAGGAACGTGAAAATGAGCTGATTTTTGGTAGCATGCTAGCCCTGCATGTCTATGACGTCTGTGAGTTGGAATTTCGAAAAAAGCAATCATGGTTTTGACACAATAAAATTTTTAGTAAAGCTGGTCACTCCAGAATGTAGATAGGACCCCATTAGTCATGTGTAAGGCAAAAGATTATAACAATGGGCCTGATTTGTTATATTGGAGGACTCATGAACAGAATGTGAATTCTGAAAATTTCCATCTCATGGGAATTATGTCACATTCTAAGTCATTTTAAGATGATTCATGCCACGACTTGCATCACATTTCATCCCATGTATCACGCATGATCACGTGCATCATGAATCTGATTTTCCAAGTTTTCTGTATGCACATAAGCTTCTTTCAAGCAAGCAAGTTTTCGTTATGCATGTAAGTTTTTTATGGTCCCACGATTTTCAAAGAAAGGTTTTATGATTTCCTTGCCGGCTAAAGCATGCTTATAACCCGATTCCAGACCCGGGGTTAATAGGTCTGATGATATGATAAGTTCTGGACCCGGGGTTAATTGGTCCGATGATATGTTCTGGACCCGATATAGGCCGGGGTTAATCGGCCTGATGTTATGTTCTGGACCCGTCCCAAGCCCGGGGTTAATTGGTCTGATGACATGTTCTGGACCCATTCAGATCCGGGGTTAATTGATCTGACACTCCGTTTTCTGATACGTTACTTTATGGGACCAAATGATGATTTTGACACAACATGATATCATGCATTGCATCTTGCATAATTCATGTGCACTTTGCATGTTAGTACGATTCAGTTAGTAGGAAATGTGATATTATCAGTATGGTATTACCTAAAATTATGATTAGGCTATATCTCCAAGCAGGTCAAGGATTAAAGATCAGGTATGAATTAACATTTGAGGTTCTTGGGGTTTTCCATTCATGTGATGATTCTTTATTTAATTCATGGTAGTTTATTGTATGCTTGCTGGGTGATTTTTATCACTCATACCTTTATTTTTTCCCAAGATCCAGTGAATGCTAAGGTTGAATGGATCGAGGATGAGCCGAGAGTGCTGTACCCGTAGTCAAGGAGACAGGAGAAGATCATGGCTAAGGACTTTTGTGCTGATATGTTGTTGTACTATGAACTATGTTGGACCCTTTGGGATTTCGGTTTCTTTTGTTTTGTTGGACTACTATTTTGGGGACTTAACATTTCGACATGCATGTTTATTTTAAAGTTTTAATTCTGCCTAAATTTTACTACCATGTTAAATTTTAACATGGAAGTCCATGATCTAAGTTATGGATTTTCGCATGTTATGCATGACATTTTGTACTCTCCTCAGTGAAGTACGGCGGGTGCATCGTATTCGGATGAGGTCCGGGTGCGGGGTACTACAGGTGGTACCAGAGCCCAGGTTCTAGATTTCGGGCATAACGTAGAACTAAGTTATGATCTTAGAATCTAAGTTTGATCTTAGACCTAAGTCATGATCTTAGAAGAGTGATGACCTTAGATTAGGACCACTTAGACCGGGTTTAGGATATAATTTACTAATTAATCCTGACTTATAAAATCCGGATCTCTAACGTAAGATGTGACTTTTCTCTCCCTCAATTAAAATTTTTGAGAATTATGACCTTTGCACAAAATAATTTGGTTTTGTCCCAACCTTTGTGTAAATTTTGACATTCCGTAGTGTAGATGGTGCGACCTCGAGGCAGACCTCCTAGGGCTCGACCTGCTGCTCTGGAGCCCGTCCCCCCTCAGCCACAAGGCCCCGTTCCTCCGCCACCGGTTCAGGTCCCGCCGCCACCACCGCAGGACCAGAATCCTCTTGTTCAGAATAATCCACCTCCACCACCGCAGGCACCGGTTCCTCTGGTTATTCCTGACATTAATGCCTTTCAGGCCTTTTGCCAAATGGTCACACAGATAGGTCAAGGCCTAATCCAACAGAATGCTCCACCCCACCCACGTGAGCCCGTGAGAGATGCACAATATTATTTCGAGAAGTTGAAGAGGGCTAATGTACCACCGTTTGAGGGAAAGTCAGATCTGGACATAGCGGAGAAGTGGTTGGATGAAGTTGAGAATTGTTTCGAGCTAATTCAAGCCCCCGACGAGATGAAAGCCCAAGCCATAAGGCCCTTTTTGATAAGTGAGGCAAACCAATGGTGGAAGACAAATTTACACCCCTTGCCAAGACCAATTACCAGTGAAAGATTTCTGCAAGAATTCCACAAGTTCTACATCCCTCTGTCAGTGAAGTTACAAAAGAGGCATGAATTTGAATCACTGAAGCAAGAGTCTGGTATGACGGTAGCAGAGTATGCTAATAAGTTCATCGCATTGGGGAGATTTCAGCCTATCACTATGAATGATGAAGAGACAAAATGCTGAAATTTGAAAGAGGGCTGAATCTGAGAATCAGAACATGGTTGGTGAATGCAAACCCCGCAAATTTTGGAGCTCTTCTGGATGCCTATTACAGGATTGAGAGAGATATTATCCGCCGAGATGATGAGGGACAGAAAAGAGAAAGACAAGTGACTGGAAATGAGAAATTCAGAAAAGTGGCCAAGAAGAATTACAAAGGATCCGTTCGTTAAGGGAGACCACAGGGTCAGAATCAGCAGCGCCAGTAGCACCAAAATAATCAGCAAAAGAATCAAGCTCCACCTCAGCAGCCAGCTATACCAGTATGCCCTCAGTGCCAGAAGAGACACATGGGTGAGTGTCGATGGAAAACTAGACAATGTTTTGGATGCGGCAAGGATGGTCACCTGATTAGGGATTGCCCAGACAGAGGAGTGCAGCAATAGCAACAGCCAAAGAACCATCGGCCACGTGCAAATGCAAGGGTGCACGTCATGACAGATGCAGATGTTGAGGAGACGGCAGACGTAGTGACTAGTAAGATCTAAAGTTTTACGCCTTAAATATGCTTTGCTTATACATGCCTATACTGTTGCTTAGTTAAATATGCATGATTTAGGAACTATCTTAGTATGTAGCATACCTGCGAATGTATTGTTCGATAGTGGTGCCAGCCACTCATTTATCTCCAGAAAGTTTGCTAAGAATATCAATCATAACTCAGTCCGACTAGAATCACCCTATAGAGTACAAGCAGCCGGCGATTAGGTGCTTGTCTCTCATCATATCTTCAGAAATTCTGCGCTCGAGTTCGATGATCAGCAGTTTGAAACCGATTTAATCCCCATACCCATGAGTGATTTCGATGTGATCCTTGGAATGGATTGGCTCTCAGAGATCCATGCTCAAATTGATTGCTGGAGTAGGCAAGTTATAATCAAGGATCCCACTCAAAATGAAGTATCATTCCAAGGAGGGGCCAAGTTGAAGAAACCATCCAAGCAGGTCTATGTTAATGCGGATCGTGCCAGCCGAGCATTGAAGAAAGGTCATGAAGGATTCTTTGTTTATATCCTAAGTGCTGAGCAAGTGAGTCCCACCCTTGCTCAAGTTCCAGTTGTTAATGAATACCCTGATGTTTTTCAAGACGAATTACTCAGGTTATCTCCCGACCGCGAAATTGCCTTCGAAATAAACCTTGTTTCAAGTGCTGAACCAATATCAAAGGCCCCATATCAGATGGCACCTGCAGAACTAAAAGAGCTAAAGGAGCAGTTACACGAGCTGTTACAAAAGTAGCTCATCTGCCCCAGCATTTACCTTGGGGTGCTCATGTGTTATTCGTAAAAAAGAAAGATGGAAGTATGCGTTTATGAATTGATTACCGGAAACTTAACAAAATCACCATAAAGAATAAGTACCCATTGCCCCGGATCGACGATTTATTTGATCAACTCAAGGTACGTAACTAACAAGTTTCAGTTCAATTAAGGTTTAAATTTTCCAAAACCATATCTAAGGAATTTTAATGCAGGGATCTCGAGTTTTCAGTAAGATTGACCTGTGATCTGGATATTTTCAATTGAAGATTAAGACTGAAGACGTTCCTAAGACTGCTTTCTAGACACACTATGGACACTACGAATTTTTGGTCATGCCCTTTGGTTTGACCAATGCTCCTGCTACCTTTTTGGATCTCATGAATCGAGTTTTTCAAGATCAGTTGGACAAGTTTGTAGTGGTCTTTATAGACGATATCTTGATATATTCACCAGATGAGGAAACTCATGCATTCCATTTAAGGACGGTTCTGAATATCTTAAGAGAAAGACGTTTGTACGCGAAATTTAGCAAATGCGAGTTTTGGATGCATAGTGTATCCTTCCTCGGCCATGTTATATCAGAAGATGGGATTTCAGTAGATCCTAAGAAAATCGAGGCCATTACAGAATGGCCCAGGCCAACTAATGTTACAGAGGTGAGAAGCTTCCTTGGACTGGCAGGGTATTATCGGAAATTTATTGAAGGATTCTCCAGGATAGCTGTCCCCCTCACCAGATTGACACAAAAGAAAACCAAGTTCGAGTGGAATGCCGACTGTGAAAGAAGTTTCTTGGAGTTAAAAGCAAAGTTGACATCCGCCCCTATCTTGGCTTAGCTCACTCCTGGCGAAAAATATGTAGTGTATAGTGATGCTTCAAAGAACGGTCTCGGATGTGTCCTTATGCAGAAAGATAAAGTGATAGTTTATGCATCCCGGCAATTGAAGCCATTCGAGCAAAACTACCCCATTCATGATCTTGAGCTTTTCGCAGTGATTTTTGCATTAAAGATATGGAGGCATTACTTGTATGGTGAAAAATGTGAGATCTTTACGGATCACAAAAGCCTAAAGTATCTTTTTACACAGAAGGAACTGAATATGCGGCAACGCAGATGGCTCGAGTTGATTAAAGATTACCCTAGGAAAGCCAATAAAGTCACTGATGCGCTGAGTCGAAAGACAAGTCACCCACGTCAACCACCTCTTCAACGAGATATGGAAGAATTTTGCCTTGTAGAAGTTGACTCCGTGGACGAGGTACTCGCTAAACTAGTTCTTATCCCTTCACTGATTGATAAGATCAAAAAGGCTCAAGGAAATGACGAAGCCTTGAGGAAGATCAAGGAGAGGATAAAAGATAAGCCACAAAATGATTTCGAAGTTTGTAGCGATGACAGTTTATGGTACCGATGACGGTTATGTGTGCCTGAGAGCAAAGAAATTAAAGATGAAGTCTTGATGGAAGCCCACAACTCGCGCTTATCTATACACCCTGGAGCTAACAAGGTGTATCAGGACCTCAAGCAAAAATTTTGGTGGCACGGCATGAAGAACCAAATAGCTGAATTTGTTGAGCGATGCTTCGTTTGTCAAAGAGTAAAAGCTGAACACCAAAGACCTGCCGGGTTACTACAACCTTTAGAAGTCCCTGAATGGAAGTGAGACCACGTCACCATGGATTTCGTGACCGATCTATATAGAACCAGTATGGAAATGATGCTATATGGGTCGTTGTGGACCGTCTGACCAAGTCTGCTCACTTTTTGGCCATGTCGATTAAGGCATCTATGGAGAAGTTAGCCTCCATGTACATTGACCAGATTGTCTGCCTGCATGGTGTGCCCATAAGTATCGTTTGTGATCGTGATCCCCGTTTTACCTTAAGATTTTGGATAGCCTTTCGAAAGGCCATGGGCACTGAGATCAGGATGAGTTCCGCTTTTCATCCTCAGACTAATAACCAATCAGAAAGAACAATTCAAACCCTTGAAGACATGCTACGTGCTTGCATTCTTGACTTTGGAGGAAGCTGGGATAAGAGTCTTAAGCTGGTTGAGTTTTCTTACAATAATAGCTACCATAGATCTATCGGGATGGCACCTTATGAAGCGTTGTATGGGCGGAAATGTCGGTCCCCACTCTATTGGGATGAAATTGGAGACAAGATATATGCGGGACCCAACCTTGTAGAGCAAACACGAGGAAAAGTAGAGATTGTTTGACAAAGATTGAAGGAAACACAAGATAGAAATAAGATATGGGCTGATGAAAGACAGAGACCCTTGGAGTTTCAAGAAGGGGAGAAAGTTTTCTTAAAGTTCTCTCCATCTAAAGGGATCAAGAGATTTGGCATAAAAGGAAAGTTGAGCCCAAGATTCATTGGACCGTATGAAGTCCTAGAAAGAGTCGGTGAAGTTGCATATCGCTTGGCGCTGCCCCTATCACTGTCCCAGTTACATGATGTGTTCGATGTCTCCCAACTTCGCCGGTATATTTATGATCCAAGTCACATCCTGGAGGATCAGCAGCTGAAGGTTGAAGAAGATGCATCTTATATAGAGGAGCCTCTAAAGATCGTTGATCGGAAAGAGAAGAAGTTGAGAAAGAGATCCATACCTATGGTGAAGGTTAAGTGGAAATACCATGCTGGAGAAGAAGCCACATGGGAAACTGAGGAAGACATGAAGAATTGATACCCCCATCTTTTTGACTAGTTCTCTTAAGTTTCGAGGACGAAACTTATGTTAAGGGGGGGAGGATGTTGTACCCAACCGTACTGTACTCGAAACAATGATGATGTGGCATAGTGAAATATTGATCCTTCCAAGTACATTTTATTAAAGTTACATTAGTGCTTCCTTATTTAAATTCTTCTAAGATAGATACTATATAATTATACATGTGGATGTCATAAAGTATGTGAAATGACCATTCTAACCCTCCAAAGCCTAGAGATTTTGGCCACAAGGCATTGAAGGGCCTTATAATATTTTCCTTTTTATAAGAAGACTAACCTAAATGGTCTTCATAAAAGAAAACCCAAAATCATATACAAGAAATTTGATAATATAAATAATAGTATAATTATATGAGTTATGATAAATGTGAAAAGACTAAAATACCCTCCCCAAGGCCCCAAGATTTCGGCCAAACCCAATGGATGGCTCTAGAACCCTCTCCATTATTCTAGTCCATTTCTATTATTTAAAATAATTACTTAGATTATAATCATATAATAAAGATAACGCAAGCATGCAAAAAAGTAAATAACAAAATAATAAAAAGGAAGCAAGCATGGGCGGCAAAAGCTACTCCTCCACAAGACCAAGACTACTTTTCCATCTTTCATGAAACCCTTGTCCCCCTCCCCTTCCAAGCGCCGGCCTCCCTTTCCCCTTCCCACCATTAAGTCCTCCTTAAATTAGCTAGAAGCTTCCATCCACCTTCATCTTGTACTCTCTCAAGAAGTCCCCCAAGCAAAGAAAATACTTAGGCTATTTTCATCTCCTTCAACCCCCCTACTACACGGCCCCCTTTTTGAAGCTAGGAGATTCAACCCAACTTCCATTTTCAAGCTCAAGAAGTATCTAGGTAAGTCTCCTTCCAAGCTTCTTAAGTGGATTCTCTATTTCAAAGAATGAAACTCACTTGGTTCCTTTTTCCTACCCAAACCATGACCTCCATGGTCACTAGGTACAAGTTTCTAAACCTTTTAAATGGTGCAAGCTCTTGATAGTTTGAGTTCCTCTCAAGCTCCATTCAAAACCTCATCTTGGTAAGTAAATCTAGCATCAAGTTAGCTCTATTTTTCATTTAAAATGGTAGCTAACATTTTCTTTTTCCTCCCTCAAAACTGTGTGCTTCATGGATGTAGAGGAGGAAAATTTCAACTCATTTCATTCAAGATCCAAGCTAAGAAAAGATTCTAGCTTGAAGAGGCAAGTATACCTTAGACTCTCATGATTTATTTAAGGAGTTAGTGATTTGAATGTCTAGTTATTTCTAAGATATAAATTTTAGTTGAATGTACTAAGTGTTAAGAATGAGACCTTAGTGATTCCTTAAGAAAAATGACTTGCTTGTGAATAATACTTCTAAAGATGAGTTCTTTGACTACATGCAATATGATATGAGGGCTGTTTTAGGATGATGTATGGACTAGCACATTGATTCTTGGCAAAGAATAGATTTTGTGTTAAGAATGAGGATTATGAAATGGCGTGTGGACTATATGTGATTTTACAAAGTTTTTTTGGCATGCTTGTATGATTTGTTACATAAGTATACTTGTACTCATATTGAAAGGTGACAAAACTCCTTTTTGGCACAAGAAAACGGGCTGTTAGGCAGCTAGGTGATGCATGCTTTAGTTGTACCAAGGGTAGACTTTATAAAATGCAAAATGAGCAAGAGTGATGAATGTTATGTGTGAGTTACAAACTGTTTTGGGGTTATACAGATGTGACTTAACAAAAATTATGAAATCTGGAATATTCATGTTAAAAGGGTTTATTTAGTGGCTAATAAGTTATTTTATAAGAATAAGGTTAGTTGGTAAATATTTGACAAGAAAAGGTGACAAAAGACCAAACTACTCGAACAGGACAGTTTATTGTAGCGTATTGTGTGACCTGAAAATAGACCTTAGGAACGTGCAAATGAGCTGATTTTTGGTAGGATGCTAGCCCTGCATGTCTATGATGTCTGTGAGTTAGAATTTTGGAAAAAGAAATTATGGTTTTGCCACAATAAAATTTTTAGTAAAGCTGGTGACTCCAGAATCAGCATGTGACCAATTTCGGGAAAGTAATTAAATGACCCCTTTAAAGTCGTTGGATTGCTCTGAAATTTTTATGGTAATCACTTAGGACATAGATGAGCATGTCCAGGTAAATTAATCAACTTGAAATTATCGTTTCGATGGGTAACTACTGATTTGAAGTTGACGTTACAAAACTGGAAAACTAGACCGAATTATGGAATAAGTTAAGAGGCCTTAATCTTGTGGATTTTGACTTATTTGAACGGTTTGCGCCCATGAATATTAATCCTTGATGTGTTTACTGTGTTTCCCAGACATTGGCCCAAATTAATTAAGATTTTATGGTTCTGGAAATTAAGAAAAAGATGGGTACTGTACTGCTGGATTCAGCAGTACACTTTTTAGCAATTTAACGATTTAAGGGTCTTATTCATCTTTAAATGTCACGAAAATTTTATAGCATGTAGATAGGACCCCATTAGTCATGTGTAAGCAAAAGATTATAACAATGGGCCTGATTTGTTATATTGGAGGACTCATGAACAGAACGTGAATTCTGGAAATTTCCAGCTCATGGGAATTATGTCACGTTCTAAGTCATTTTAAGATGATTCATGCCATGACTTGCATCACATTTCATCCCATGTATCACGCATGATCATGTGCATCATGAATCTGATTTCCAAGTTTTCTGTATGCACATAAGCTCCTTTCAAGCAAGCAAGTTTTCGTTATGCATGTAAGTTGTTTATGGTCCCCCGATTTACAAAGAAAGGTTTTATGATTTCCTTGCCAGCTAAAGCATGCTCATAACCCGATTCTAGACCCGAGGTTAATAGGTCTGATGATATGATAAGTTCTGGACCCGTTCTGGACCCGGGGTTAATTGGTCTGATGATATGTTCTGGACCCGATACAGACCCAGGGTTAATCGGCCTGATGTTATGTTCTGGACCCGTCCCAGGCCCGGGGTTAATTAGTCTGATGACATGTTCTGGACCCGTTCAGATCCGGGGTTAATTGATCTGACACTCTGTTTTCTGATACGTTACTTTATGGGACCAAATCATAATTTTGACACGACATGATATCATGCATTGCATCTTGCATAATTCATGTGCACTTTGCATGTTAGTACGATTCAGTTAGTAGGAAATGTGATATTATCAGTATGGTATTACCTAAAATTATGATTAGGCTATATCTCCAAGCAGGTCAAGGATTAAAGATCAGGTATGAATTAACATTTGAGGTTCTTGGGGTTTTCCATTCATGTGATGATTCTTTATTTAATTCATGGTAGTTTATTGTATGCTTACTGGGTGATTTTTATCACTCATACTTTTATTTTTCCCCCAGAGCCAGTGAATGCTAAGGTCGAATGGATCGAGGATGAGCCGAGAGTGCCGTACCCGTAGTCAAGGAGACAAGAGAAGATCATGCCTAAGGACTTTTGTGCTGATATGTTGTTGTACTATGAACTATGTTGGACCCTTTGGGATTTCGGTTTCTTCTCAGATTTTTTTTCCCCGACGGCGCTCTGGCGATCGTGCTTGTTCTTGCGGCAGTAGCCGCCGCCGCCGTATGCCCATCGTCACCCTCATCCCGTTGATCATCTGCGCACACCACTGATCAGCCTCCGCTGCATACATTCCAAAGGCTAACTCTTTTCCTGCCATGGCTGCCATTCCTCCCACTTTTGCCAACATTGTCTCCGGTTCATCCTCAGCCGTTGCTATCGCAATTTCACCGAAAACAGCGTCACGCTACAAGGGCATTCCGCTGATATCCTTTACAGACTCGGAGATTGATGCACTGGCAACCCCATTCCGATACTCTCTCGTGGGTACATTCTGGTATGGTCGCCCACCTTTGAAAGTTATCCGTGAAGTTTTCGAAAAGATTGGTTTCCATCATGATTTGCGCATCACACTTATCGATCAAAAGCACATTCTTTTGAATTTTCGAAACGAAGCAGATTATCTACGCTGTTTCTATCGGCGATCCTGGCATGTTTCTGGATGCCATATGAGAATCACTAAATGGACTGTAGATTTTGATCCCACAGCTGATGTTCCAATTGTGCCGATTTGGATTGCATTCCCTGGGGTGCCTATTCATCTACATCGTCGAGAAGCGTTGTTTGAGATTGTCCGACCCATAGGCACCCTCCTCAAGTTAGATGTCGCAACCTCGGATGGCCTACGTCCATCGGTTGCAAGAGTGTGTGTGGAAGTTGACGTATCACAAGACCTACCCCAAAAAATTTATTTGCAACGCTAAGAATAGATTTATTCTGCAAACCGTGGTATATGAAGATCTTCCCTTGTTTTGTTCCTCGTGTTGCCGTTTAGGCCATGCAGCAGATTTATGCCCTGAAAAAACAACAACCGCTGTGCCACCACCTCCGCCGCCACCTCCCCCTTCTCATCCAAGTGCTCAGCGATGGATGCCCATAAAGAGAAAACCAATGGTGGATCCCCATGCAGATACTTCTCCCCCTGCGCAGCTCCCTACGGTTCAGCAGACTGATCTTCCTACTGTGCAATTACAAATGGATCAACAGGCTGTAAATGCGCCAGTTGCTGATACTGCAGTCCCTTTCGATCATGCCAACGACATACAGTCGGTTTTTTCGATGCACCAGCTGAACCTTCAACACATAATCCACTTTAATGTGACATGGGTCATTCCTCTGATACTGAACTTCCAACAGAAGAGCCAATGGAGGAGTTGTAGACTGCCCTAGAGGACGTGGTTAGACGCATGCAATTGCTGCCTCAGTCACCAGAGGAGGATGTCTTGATCTCTCGCTTACAGGAGCAAGTTGAGGAGGCCGAATTTATTCCAGTGGTGCCACGTCGCAAGCGTCGGTCTAAGAAGGATTTGCCACCTTTGCCACCATCAAATATCATAACACGCAGTGCTTCGCACGTTTTGCAGGGAAGTAACTCTAACCTTTTCCAATGAATACATTAATATGGAATGTCAGAGGCATGCGTACTTCCATACCTCGATTGCATAACTTGATACGTGAACATCGTCTACATTTGCTTGCACTGATTGAACCAAAAATTTCTGCTTCACAGATTAACGGGTTTACTTTGAGTCTTGGCTTTATGCACAATTATGCTTCTCATTCGGAACGTATATGGTTTTTCTGGCGTGACTCAGATTTTCAACTGCTTGCTACACAGGATCAAGACCAAGTGGTGCATTTTACATTGCTTTTTCGCCCACTTCAGTTGATGTTTGTGCTGTCGATAGTATATGCTAAGCATACTTCAGCATTGCACCGCTCTCTTTGGCAGTCTTTATGTGATTTTTCAGACGGGTCCTCTTTGCCATGGATGGTAGGTGGGGATTTCAACACTTTTCGGGAACTTGATGATCATAGTGGTCACTCTCATTCCAATATAACAACATTACAAGATTTCAACGATTGTATAGAGTCTTGATTTCTGATGGCTCCACAATATCATGGCCCTAGATTCACTTGGATTGATGGAAGGGGATTGGCACGGGTTTGTCGTAGATTGGATTGGCTTTTTATAAATTTAGCTTTTCAAGATGTATTTGACGCGATGCAGCTTACACATCTCCTGCGAGTAACTTCAGACCACACGCCACTATTGTTTATATGTAGACAAAATCCGACTAGGGGTACAAGATCATTCCGGTTTCTAGAGTCTTGGTTATTGCATCCGGATTTCCACTCTTATGCACAGGATGTTTGGTCAACGTATCCCACCACTGGCAGAATGTATGGATTCTATTCTAAATTATTTTCATTCAAGCGAGACATTCGGCGATGGAATAAGGACATCTTTGGTAATATCTTTACCAATCTTATGCATGCGGAATCCCTCCTTAACACAGCGGAAACATCCTGGCTTGCGGATCCAAATGAAGGGACACGCGAGACATATTATAGGGCTAAGGCTGATTATCTACGCGCCTCCAAATATGAACATCATTTCTGGAAACAAAAGGCACGAGTAAAATGGCTCAAAGAAGGGGATGCCAATACACGTTATTTTCACTCTATAGTAAAAGGCAGACGATCTCAGTTATAGATTCAACAAATCCGAACGTCCTCTACGGAATTATGCACGACCTTTACAGATATCATGTCTGAAGCAGTCTCTTTCTATACTTCTTTGTTTGCTAAGGAGGCAACGCATAATCACACTGCTATTTTAGCAAACATACCTACTCTGATCACAGATGAAGACAATACCATGCTTACACAGTTGCCTACGGAGACGGAGGTCAAGACTGCAGTGTGGCATCTAGACCCACATAGTGCAGCAGGGCCAGGTGGATTTCATGGTGAGTTTTATCGTTCTTGTCGGCACTTTATTCATTCAGATGTTGTTAAAGCAGTACAGGAATTTTTTCTTGGAATTCCGCAGCCATCAACGATGGCTAGTGCACTCATCACGTTGATTCCAAAGACATCATCTCCTCAAACATTTGGTGATTTTCGACCCATTTGTCTTACAAATTTCCTCAGTAAAGTTTGCACTAGAATTATCGCCTCACGCTTAAGTAGCTTGCTACCCAAGTTGATATCTCCAGAACAGACAGGGTTTTTGCCTGGTCATGATATTTCCAGACAAGTCTTAATGGTGCACGAGATGATTCATATGCTTGACAGGGGAGGCTCTCAGTTATGTTTAAAGCTGGACATGATGAAGGCTTTTGACAGAGTTAGCTGGGAATATCTGGAATTACTGCTACGAAAATTTGGTTTCTCTAATTTCTTCATTTGGCTTATTCTGAACCACTTAAGTGCCACCACATTATCGGTATTGATAAATGGCCAGCCGTCTATGCCCTTTCGGCCCTACAGAGGAGTCAAGCAAGGTGATCTCCTCTCTCCTCTACTTTTTATTTTATCGTCTGAGGGTTTCAGCAGAGGCTTAAAATCTATGGTTGCCTCCGGTGCACTGCATCCTTTTAGAGTTGGCAGAGTCTCCTTTACTATTACTCACTTGGCATATGCGGATGACCTTCTGGTGTTCTTGAGAGGGACACAGCGTAATTTACACAGATTTCATACGTTCTTAGCATCCTATGAATCTGCTTCTGGTCAGAAGGTAAATTTTCACAAGAGCAGCTTTATTCCATCCGCCCGCATAACTTCACACCGACGGCATGTTTTTGAAACTGTGTTGGGCATGCGTAGCTCTACGTTACCATTTCGATACCTAGGCTCCTATTTACATAAGGGTATCAATCACTCTCGATATTGCACTTCTCTGCTCCAACATATTGATGCCCGATTGAATGGATGGCACTCTCGGTTCCTTACCTCCGCAGGACGTTTGGTATTACTTCGTTCTATGATCTCGGCTTTGCCATTACATATTCTTGCAGCAGGGGGTTTGCCTAAATCCATCATCAAAACCATCGAAAGGAAAATGGCGGTTTTCTACTGGGGACATCGGCATCATTGGGTTGCCTGGTCTACTATTACGACTCCTTTGGAGGAAGGAGGCTTAGGCCTTCGTGCTCTTACCCAGTTACAACAAGCATATCATTGTAGGATCTGTGGACATATCAGAAGCATGACACGCTTTGGAGTCAATATATGCATCTAAAATACGGGCGCAGGGGAGACTATATGCCACGTTTACAGGATTCACCCGTATGGCGGCTTATATTCGAATTCATCCTACATGTTCACCTCATTCCGCATGCCACGGATCTTTCCTCACTTGGACGCCATCTACTTTGGGAGGGTTTTCCTTACGCACTGCTTATGACATATGCCGGACGCCAAGACCAAAGATATTATCTGCTCAATTTATTTGGTACAAAGCATCACACGCCAACCACAAAGATACTGTTATGGCTCCTTTTCCATTCCGCTATGCCTTTTTAAGATTACATTGGCAAGTACTCAGCTGCTCGTCCAACACAGTGTCCCTTTTGCAGACAAGCCTCTGCCACTGTTGATCATGTCTTCTTATACTGCGTTACCATTCGATCTGTATGGGATTTTTTTTGCTTCTGAGCTCCACGGTTTAGTGCCCATATCATTGCATCTTCGACAATATCTGTTGTCATGGTGGTACCGATCCTCATCCTCAACACTCTTTGGGGTCTTAAAAATTGTCATCCCAGGTATTGTCATATCTAACATCTGGCGCGCCTATGCCTCACTGATATATGGGGAGTCGACTTCTTTTGTTCCTTCCGCCTTTCGGGCCTCTATTCACTATGACATTGTTGTGTGGCTTAAAACAATACATGGATCGAAGCTTGCAGCAGGACCACCAGTACATCTTTCCTGGATCCCACCCCTTCGCTACCTGCGTCCTCAAGTTGTTCGCTGGCGAACACCTCCTTCAGGCCGGTTGAAATTGAATGTGGATGCCGTTGTTGGTCGGCATTATGCTTCAGGGGGGCTATTTTACGAGACTCTTCGGGTATCTGTGTAGGAGCAGTCTCCTTTCGCTTGCCTATGAGTCCACCTCTTATTGCAGAGATACAGGCAACGTTGTTTGGCCTACTATACTTTCTCCCACTACATCGATCTATCATTTTGGAGACTGATTATGAACAAATATTACAACGCCGCAATCAACCCAAGAGGGATTTTGACAATTATCATTTCGGTCTTCTATAGAACCTCCTTCTTCACCATCGCCTAGAGTTAATATATATTTACAGAGAAGCAAACATGGCGGCTGCCCAACATGCAATGCTATTTCCGTAGATGCAACATTACAATTCCCACAATCTTCCATCGCTAGTTCGTGCTGCGGTTGCTTTGGATCTTTCATCAATGCACGTGCGCCTAGCTTAAATAATTTTGGTCTTCCATATGGATTGGCATACATTTTTATGCTCTGCATGTATCCTGCGGGATGCAGGCAGCCTCGGTACGCTATGCATTCCTTTGATCTTATTTCTTTTGTCTTGGCTAGACTATTGGTTTGCTTGCTCATTTTCCTGCACATGTACTGGGGTGACCATGAGACTACATCACATTACCATCTTCATCTTGGAATCAATTGGCAATCTCTGGAGGGTGTTCACCAGACGACAATCTTTAAGGCTTGGCGATGCATGGCTCCTACAACTGCAGAAACCTTTCGAGTATTTCGTCTTCCATATGGATTGATATGCAACTTTTCATTCTGCATGTATCCTGCGCGATACAGGCAGCTTCGGTACGCTTTGTATTCCTTTGGAGTTTTTATTCTTGACAGGCTATTGGTCTAATCTCTCATTTACTTTTGCATGTCCATGGCCGACCGGGAGTATTCATATCACCAACATCTTGCGCATCATACTGTTTTCCAGTCACAGAAGGATATGGCAACACCTGCACAGGAGATATTTTTGCGACACCGCGTCACATGGATACTATATTTCTCGGCTGACATTCGTTTACTTTTTCACTATGTACTATATCGCATACCACCTTTCTATTTATATAAATATGCACGCTTTTTCCTTCGTCAAGGTTTTATCCACAAGGGTGGTTTTACTTGGCAAGGTTTTAATACGGCATATCATATATATTTTGAAGCTGGTAATCATAGGCGGTTTATCATTCAGTTTTGTTATTCTATAAACATGTTGATGTAATTAGGCTTTCCTCCGCCATAAGTGAGGCACCATCTCAATAAAACTTTCTTTTGAAGAAAAAAAATGTATTCGGACTCTCGTATCACTCTTATATGTATGCTTTTCCACTTTTATTTTTAGCCCACGCCATTAGCCTAATATTACAAGCCCCAAAAGACCATTTTAACGCGAATTAATTTTTTTGTTGTGCCTACATTAGTGTAGAGGGGTGGATTTGGCTACATGTAAGGCATGCTTTAAAAAACCCTTTCGCTGTAGATTATTTTTATCTTTGCTATTCAAATTAACAAGGGGTCACATAAGTATGACACATACTGAATCAGAATATGGTTGAGTATTATATTGGATTTCTCTCTTTTGGCATGCTTATTCATTAATGCTTTTGCTATTTGGTGTGATGTTTTGTCAAATTGATTTGCACGATGACATACAACCGTCTATATGTAGGGGTATTTGATAACATACATTTTAATATTTCACATATTATGTTATTTTTGTCTCATGCATGCTAATTTAGTGTCTTCCAGTCTAAGTTCACACGTTTTTAGGATGACATTGAACGAATATGATTATGTATGTTAAAGTGCGTACTAATGATTGATCTTGATAGTTTCACGTACCTAAAGTACGAAGAAGTTGTTTGAGTATTTTGTAAGAGAAAAAGTTGAAAACAAAATCATCTAAAGTTTAATACAACGTCCAGACACATCGGGCCTAGCGTTTGCTATTGAGTTCACCAGAAAGTTTTAGCCAAATTGGGATTTTGGCATGGAGGGTAAGTGTTAAGTTCACATTAACTCTGCTGTCACATGTCGGGCCTTAGGTTTGACATTAGTCCCAATTTGAAAAAGTCAAAAAACATCCTACTTTCAGCGTGTGAAGGAAATGCATAGTTATTGGCCAACGTACAGGCATCGTGGTCGATGTTTACAAACATTGGCTACTGAAGCTAGATGAGACAGTGGGTTTTAATGTGACTAGTGGTGTCACACCACATTTTTACCTTTTGACTTTGTTGCTAATCATTCTTAGAAATTTTAAGAGATTATTTTCCACTGGTAATATGTTAGATTTGTGGATTTTAATTGTACAGTTAGTCTGAAACATTTTTAAGAATGATTAGGTGGAAACTTGTTTTAGAAGCCTTGTAATATCTAAGAGAGAGGGGTGGACTAAATTGACACGATCTTTTGCATTATTAAAAATCACTCTTTCTCTCTTGGAAGCCTTCTCCTTCATCTTTCTTCCACGTCGATTGCAAATTTTGTGGATTTTGAAGCTTTGGAGTTCTTTTGATCAATATGTATTTCCTTTCATGTAAGTTTGCTCTTCTTTGGTTTAGTTTCATTATGATTGCTTAGATTTTTTGGTCTCTCGTTTATGTTGAAGTTCTTGGCTTGAATTTAAATGAGGTCTAGGATGAGATGTCTATTTGAATAATAGTTGATGATATATTTGAAGAATCCATTCGTTGTATGCATTTTTGATATTGAAGTGCTAGTTTTGAGAATTCTTGTCTTAGTTCTTCACCATTTATTGAATAATTGAGTAGACTGAAAGTTTTCTAATACTTGGTTTACAATGCAAATAGGTTAGGTATTTACATTTTGGCCTACGTTAGAGTTTTG